>VWZG01006450.1:3290061-3437682 GCA_013396735.1 Grallaria varia
AAAGAAGGATCTTCCCTTCCCTCCAGCAGCAAGTGCTGCTTACAGAGAGCATCCCAGGCCATGGGAAGGAGAAAAGGTGAAATGTCAGTCAGACTACTCTGATAAGGCAAGGACAGCATGGCTGGACACAGAACAACACCACTGAGCTGAAGAGTGCTGGACAGAGATCACTGCGGCCCAAGTGAAAAGAGCAAACCACAGCTTTTTCTGGCCCTGTCCCCATTGCCAAAACTTCTGTAAAGGCAATTTAAGTCATAATATCCCATCATCATCTTCTCAGCCTTGCCAGAAAGAGTCGCATCCTTCAGCTGAGCCTGAAGCTGATTCAGACATTGTTAACAACAAAAGATGAAGTTGAGTTGTTAAAGCCCCACTCAGATCCTCTCCCACCTTCTGTAAAAATGGCACTAATGAATACTCTTCACCATTTCCTCAAGTGCAATTGTGTAGGACGTTGCCCAGAAGCTGCTGCTGGGGAGGGGGAGCACACGAGGCTCCCGAGCACAGACAGCACGGCTCAGGGGCACAGACAGCAGGCGAGCACGAATGCATCAATCTGCTCCCCCATAAAAGCGCTGCCACTTGAACTGCAGTATCTCACACACTGATACTGCGGGTAATTCAGTTTCATCTTGATTATGACCAGTATTAGTGCCCAAAGCAATAAAATCTTTCACGTTCTCAATTTACTGAAGCCAAAGGACAGCCCTGCTGCAGTGACATATGGCTCTGCTCCTCTGCAAGTGTGTTAGACTCTGCACGAAATCTCCTTGTCTAGCAAAGGATAATGCTTTTTAAAATAAATTACCTGCATTAATTTGTGTTTTCCACCAAGAAAACCTCACATATCATCATAATCATCTTACTATACAACAGATATATGAGTTCTCACATTGTTTGTTTTTTTTTTTCTTCCATGGAGGTTTTTTTTGCTTGTTTTTGTTTTTCCTTCAGGAAGCTGTTCACTGACATTACCCTGGTGTAAGGTTTCAGGAAAGGATTGTTACACCATCTAGGAATCCAGTCTTTCTACTCAGTTGAGCAGTAGAATTTTATTTATAAAATATTTAAAAATATTTTGGTTTGAAGAATCCCGTTTTGGGATTTCCCTTTTGAGAGGATTACCTTGGGGATTCTTGAGACTTCAGAGGCCTCCTGTCAATCTCAGTAGCTCAGTTCTGAGAAGGAAAATGCACTCCATCTGCAGAAAGAAAGGCTCCAGATATTTTTATTTGAGAACCATTTATTCATATTTACCAATGCAGAGTTGAGATTTCATTTTCTTTGGTGATGAAATGATCTGGAGCAGTATAAAGGAAAAATAGTCTGTGTGCAGAAAGTGTGCCTGGAAGGCCTATGATACATCCTTAGTTTTTCAGTAAGGATTTTGTTGTTGTTATTATTATTATGACCTGAGCAATGTTCCATGGCAAAAATTCCGTAAAATGTGGAAAACTGACTAACTCTAGACACCTACAGTTATTTTTCTATCAGATCTAATGTAGGAGTAACTACATTCCCTTAGTCATCAGAGTCCAAATCTGATAAAAACAAATTAGTTCATGCTTATTTGTATCATATTATTCAATCCCCCTTGTGTGTGAGTACTTAGTGATGACATAATTGATACAGTCATAGGATTTTGCAACGCTTTTCTGGAGTTGCCTGTCAAAGGTCTTTAGAAGATCTAACCTTATGTGAAATAAAGGTTCCTTCATATGCATTAATTACTTGTAGAATAGCTCTCATGGAATAATAACAGGCTGAAATGAATCAGGGAGATTCATTTCAATGAAAAGGGATCTTCTCACTTCAACATATTAATTAAATGAAAAATGGGGCAAAAGGCATGAGGGTATTGCTAAGATTCTTAATTAGGATTACTGTGAATACTGACTAGAAAGAGTTGCAGTACTGAAGGCATGTATATAAAAATTGTAAACGAAATTTTATTTTGATAAGTGCAAAGTGGTGTATCTATGGGAAAAAAGTCCTAAATTCACATAGATTATGATGCTCACTGGACTGTTGGCACACAGAAAAGAGGGTTTGAAGCGTTAACAGATTTTCTACCAAAATATCTGTTTTACATGCTCAGTACAGTCAAAAAAGCTGATGGAAAATTAGAAAAAAATGTGAAAAAGAATGACAGGCAGACTAAAGAACATTGGGCTGACAGTTTGTATTTTGTAACTCAACTGTCCTGAATTTTCTCCAGGTCCAGATTCCCTTTATCTCAACAAGGTTTTGGTAGAGCTAGAGAAGGTACTACTGAGCAAACTGAGAAGCATACTGAGAAAGGAAGGGTTGTAAAGAAAAATATGGAAGGACCCTACAGTTGGAAAATAGATTAAAAAAGGGGGATGTAATAGAAATCTGCAAGAGCTGGAACAGCATGGGAAAAAAAAAGTGAGTAATGACTGATATTTCTCATAAAATGAGAATTGAGAAATACCAGATGAAAGTATCCCGGACAGAATTAGCGTAAAGGTATTTAAACAAAAAAATATGGAATTAAGCTGGTAGGTCATTGTTGCTGGGCTTTGGCTTCCACAAATTCCAGAAGTTATCAGGTAGATCTATACAAGTCTACAAGGACTGTTAAACCCATAATTCCCAGTCTGGACCTAGAACCCCTTGAGCTGCTGGAAACTGCGTCCCCTCTGCTTATGCCTCTTACTACTCCTCCCTTGGCAAAACATCCTGGTGTGTCTGGCTTAGGAGCGCCACTCTTAATTGCTTTTGTACAAAAGATTGTTTAGTTGTTTGGTTTTTGTTTTTTTTTTTTAATTTTTAT
The DNA here is from genome assembly GCA_013396735.1 of Grallaria varia. Taxonomy (NCBI): domain Eukaryota; kingdom Metazoa; phylum Chordata; class Aves; order Passeriformes; family Formicariidae; genus Grallaria; species Grallaria varia. The sequence continues at coordinate 3,292,859 of VWZG01006450.1, forward strand.
GTGTAGGATGTCTCTAAGGCATGCAATTGCGATCTTTTCTATAAAAGTACAGAAAATGAAAGCGCTTAAGTTGTGTTTGAACTACATTTAAACTCTATCCTGCCCTGTCTGTGAGTTTAAAAGAAGAATTACCTGTGTGGACTGTATTCCAAACCCCTTGCTGGTCTTAATAAGAACAGAGTAATCACAGTAATAAATAATATAATGTCATCAATGACCAGGGCCATCTTCTGGGCATGTACATCAGTCTATGTTCCAGATATTCTTTCATCCTGGTTCTCTCAACCATCTCCAAATCACAGAAAGAAGTGCCAGGACGTCTCTATCTGGAACTGTGCTCACAGTAAAACTAAATTAATTGTAGGCAAACTTAGAGCAGATACTCTTGTTCACAGGCAGGTCATGTTAATTCACTTCATAAAAGCTGTTCAAACACTAAGAAATTTTGATCTCTACACAAGAGACCAAATATAGGCATAATGTCCAAACTGGCAAGTAGATTAGTTACAGGATATTTTGTGAGACAATGCATATGGGTTTAATAATGGTAACATTCTTTAAGGAAAACAAAAATGTTGAAGTGCACCATCTGATCAGGACTATTCCAACCTTTATAGACAAAGCTCTTTCAATGGGCACCAGTTACCTTGGAAAGCACTTAAAATCCAAGGCATCAGATAAAAAGTACCAGAAATGGTTCTGTTTTACCCTATATTTGAATTAAGAAAATAATATTCAGTTCAGAGGAATGAAGACTGTCAAAAAGGTCATAAAGTTTGAAATTGAAAATCTAAAAGTGCTTCCTTTTCCTGCAACTTTTAAGAAACATCAAATATGCCTATTTATGTCATGTAAATTTTGATTTTTCTGGTTCCTAATGAGGAGTAAGAGCCTGCAAAATCATCAATGTCCTGCAAAGTCTAATTAGTTGAAGCTGTTTCAAATATTTGCATTATTTCTGCTGAAATAAAATTTGAATACTGGCTGGTGAAAGTCTGCCATATTTGGGTAATATTTCTAGCTGGCTGCAGTGCATTGATTTATTTATTGAATGGTTTTATCAGATGCTTGCACTGAATCAGGCTTTGGGACAGAAAATTGTATCTGTGCATCAGTAATAACATAGCCTTGTGGTGCTTTGTCTCATGCAATTGGATTTTAGTACAATAAAAACTGTGAGCATACTTGCTTTTGCAGGTAGGAATGTAGTTATCAATCTTTTGTCATTGGGATAACTTCCAGCACAATTTCATTTTGAACAAACTTTGAAAAAGGATTTAGCATAGAAAAAATACACAAATGAAGTTGCGCAAGTCTGAGTAGAGATGCTTGAGTATTAGGCAGTATTCTGAAATTCTTGATTAGACTTAGCAAATTTAGCCAAAGAGAAGGTCCTTGGTGTCTTATTAGACCACCCAAGTACGAAATTATCAAGATGTTGCCCTGGACTCAAGAGACTGTAGCATTTTCATTCTAGATATTATTAGAGGGGAAAAAAGGTGATAAAAGATTCTACAGGACAGAATATTAATGTAAAGTCTATTTTATTAAAAAGGCAATTAAATGTTTAATTTCCTTTGTTTTCTGAAGTGCCTGGAGCCATTTTCTCCTGATTCTATTTAGTGATAGTTAAAAATAAATGATCCAGCTGGCTGAAAGCTTTTTACTTGGCAGGTAAATGGTATTACTCTCCAAGGAGGTCAGGATATTTTGCATTTCATCATTCCTGGAATTTATTTTCTGTGGTCCAGCTTGATTAAACCTCCTGTGGCACTGGAAGAAAAGGTCTTACAGCAAGAAAATTGTTACTGAGTAGTTGAGTTTAGGACTATGCAAATTTAACTTCTTAGTCCCACTCCCCCCCCTGCCCCCTCCCCAAATATCCCTTGTACTACACACAATACAGAGTAATCACAGGATAGTTGCCTAGAAATATGCATTTAGTATTTAATTATTTTATTTGGCAATTAACTTGTTTGTTGTGGTTTAAGCCCAGCTGGCAACTGAGCCCTGCACAGTCACTTGTGTGGGTCCCAACCCCTCCCGTGGGATGAGAGAGAGAACTGGAAGTGTAAAAATGAGATACAAGTAAAGAAGAAATAAAAATAAAGAAGAGAAATATCCTCAAGAATAAGAAGTTTAAGTTCATAGGCAACAATTTTAGTGCAGCTAACTAGATTTTCCCATGTAAATATGCATACAAGGAAAATGTGTGGGGTTTGGAATGCACAACCTTTTTCTTTTAAAGTAATCAATATTTTAAAAAGTGCTTGAGATATTTTCTAGATTTTTCTTTGTCAATAAATATTCATTATGATGAACAGAGGAAAAAGGAATGGTTATTCACAACATAATAGCCAGACACTTCATTCTTATTGAATATGGGTAACATTTATCCAGGGTTTCTTCAGGCTCTGTTTATCAAAGGAAAAAAGATTCCTCTGATCCTCTCCAAAAAGTATAATATATTTTATTAAGGTTTTTGAAAGTAGAAATGGCAGAGTGCTATTTTAAGGTGCACTTTTCTATAAAGGCTTTTTTGCTCAAAGTTTAAGTGGCCTACGCTTTTTTCTCTTAATAGATAAAACTGAGCATCTAGGACGGAGCTTGTCTTTCCAATACAGCTGGGAATAATAAAGGGAGGGTCAGTGTGGCAGGTGAATCGAGATGCTGATCAAGGTTACTTCAGTAGGAAGGCAGTTTGGGAAGGTAAAACCCCTCCCCAGTGAGTACCTTTGACATGGCTTGAATAGGTTCAGTGTGCTGGGTTTTTCATTAGAAGTGATACCAAGTGGTTCATTATTCAACTGAAGTTTAAATTATGGGTAATGTTATATAAAAAAGGTATGCAATAGGCCTTTGAACTAAGGCTGGCTCTTTGGTTCGCTGCTGCTGGCATCAATGAGGTCAGTATCTCATGTTTGTGAGGATAATTGCAATTTTAAAACTGTGGGCTTTCTTCTCATCTTGTGTTGTTTTTCTGTAATGGAATAAGGTAAATTAATGATAATACAGAGGAACTGAAGCAGGAAGAGAAGGGGAAAAGTTGTAGAATTTATAACCTGTTTTGTCTGAGATAATGGTTTAAGACTTGACAAAAGGACAGTGTTCCATTGACCACCTCTGTTTGCTTCTCTGATCATTGAACCTGTCTGTACCAGATACAGCGATCAATCATAGACAAAAAATAAAGCCTGCAATGCAGTTTTTGCTGCCATCCTTCTGACAAGTGTTCCTATTAGGGATAAAAGGTAGTGTAATGCCTTTGAAATGCCATTTTATTCTCACTTCCAGGATTTCTAATATTTTTCCTGAACTCCATGATCACAGTTTTGGATGCCTAGTCCTCTTCTCCTCTGTGTCTTTGAACATGTTGTCTGGCTATTATATTTTTTGGACCTCTGCCTCATTGGCTGACAGATCCATACCACTAAGCAGGGCATCATTTCTTGAAGGCCTTAATTAATTATTTTCTTGTGTGGACATAGCTTCTAATAAATGCACATGAGATGGCTTCTTATCGTTGATACCAACTTTATTTCCCCCCCTTGGAGTAAATTGGAAATGAGTAAATTAACCTATGATCATCAGTCCACTTGCTTATTTCAGCATCAAGCTGGCCTACAGGCTGCCATTGAAATGTCTACTCTGAAGCGCTAACGAACAGTGTTATGTTTAAAGTTGGTTTCTCTGCATGTCTCTAATAAAACATGTCACTTGATTGGAATGATACTGTGTAGTGAACAGACTCTTGTGTTTCACACCCTTGAAAGGTAGGGTTATACACTAGTTTGCCTTTTTGGGCTAATAGAATTCTGACGGTAAAAAGATGTTAGACAATACTTACCGAATTAAACCTGCCTTCCCCCCCTCCTCCCCCCCCCATTTTTCACCTTAAAAAATTAAAGGCAGTTTTCTTCAGAAGTATTACTTGTATTATATTAATACCTTAACATGCAAACTGTTAAATTCATCTGTAGTAACTGGTGTAAGTTCTCACACATGGTGGTAGATTGTGTCCTCTGGGAGAGCTTCCTTTGGATGGGGCTGTCTGCTCTCCTGAGTAGCATAAAGGTTTAGCCCAGAAAATTCAGGTGCAGATTTCACTCCTCAAGGAGCATCTGCATTACTGTACATATCCTCAGAGGTGATGTAAGGGCATTTACTTCTTTATCGATGGAGTGAGAAGGCTTACTGGAAATTCCAGGAGCTGTAGCATGTGAAACAGTGGAGAGCAATTCACCTGGGATCAATCCTTTGCTGCTACAAGTGATCTCATCTGTGTTTCAGAGCATGACCTCTTCCAATTCCTAGTGTGTTTGGATGATCCTAAATTAGGGAACAATAATTTAATATTTTATTACTTCGGACAGCAGTGCAGTTGTTTGACATATCATCAGTATTATTTTTTTCTGTGCAATTAGTGCATATAAAACTGTTCAAGAACAGTGGAATGTAGTATTTCTGTTACTAGGAGTGTGGTGTGAAAATATCACTTTGTAGAATTATGATCTTCTTGTTTATTAGTGACAATTTCAGATGGAGGGCCTGGAATCAGCTTTTTTTGGGTTTGATGTGAGAATAGTAAACACTGCTGATAACAATACGTGGGTTCAGAAAGGACACTATGAAGAGGAATTTGAAATATGGAAAAAAGACTGTGCACCATATTGCTTGTCACGTTCTTCCTTCAGGGGTAGTGCTCTGTTTTTATTGCCATATAGCTCTGGGGAGGGGAGCACTTCTTATTTCATCTGATTTCCATGTACTTTTCACTTAAAGATGATGCTTGGAGTCTTCTGGATGACAACAAGAGTATTGATTCTATACTCTCTTTCTTTTGTACAGAATAGAACAAATCCTCTCTGGTCATACAGTGCAAAAACTGGGGATTAAGGGAGAATGTGTTGTAGGGGATGCTCATTCTGATCACAAATCTGTACTTAAACTGCAGTGAGTTTACATTATAAAGCCAACAGATGTGTAAGCATGTGATGTGGGGAAAAGTAAACCCCAGCAGTTACAACTAAATAAGCATTTTGTACTTCAAGGTGGCTCTAAAATCTCTTACCCACTCCCAGATCTTGTGGTGTCTTATCCTCAGTGTGGAGTGACTGAAAGGAAATCACAAATAGTGGTGTACTTGTGGAGTTTGGTATTGCTTTTTTGTGACTATAAGGCTTGGAGCACAGAGCAGATCCTCAAATTGCTTTTCTTTTTCTTACCTTAATCATTGTTTTCTTCTGTGTCTTGTTGAAAAGTCACTGCAGAGCTTTAATAACTCCAATTTTCCCTAATATCTGTATAAATGGAATATTCTTACAGCATGCTTACTGAAAGTAGTGTAGAAAATAAGGAAAAACCCCAGAAAACTGTTGGAAGAAAAGTAGGTAGTACTAACAGTCTAAAATTCATACTGTGGAATGGAATTGCCCCCAAATGACCCCAGTACCTGTTTATTTAATTTGAGTTGGCAACAATGGGCTCCCTGGAGACTTGTGGACGCTTCTTGAGTTTGAACACCTCTAAATAGTAGACCAGCATATGAGTAGACTATAATTTCAGTAATTAAGATTATGCAATGTACTTGGGGAATACAGAACCCACCAACATGCGGGGAAAGGGTGGGGGATAAAAAAATGAAGCAGTTTAAAATGGAATATTTACTGCATACAGTTGTCCCCCTGCAGTGGATTACAAGTGGATCTGTAGTCTCAGCTGAGAAATTTCTTGCTGTTTGTGGATTAGGTTCAAAATTATAGTTGATAATTAGTTTGGTATGTTTTTTCTACAGAAATATACAACAGGCTTTATAACTGTTTTTAAAGAATTTAACTTATGGTGGTACTTAAAACTTGAAATCTAAAATACTTAGGTGCTTAATTAAAAGTCAGTGATGTATTTTGTACAGACTCGAGTGCTGAACAGTGCTTTGACTCTGCTTTGGTGTCTATGGCTGGGCTGTGTTTGGGGATGCTTCTCCCCATTGGAACATGCAGCAGAAAACCTTGGCTGTGGCTGTAACAATATACGTAGGCTTGGGAACAATAACAGCTATTTCTGTTTGGGGAGGAGAATTCTGCCTATGAGTGAAGCTTTTCAACTTAAGAATTAAACAAAGTTCCAGGCTAACAATGCATTGATTTCAATTTGAACTGTATTGTTGTTTAGGGATCCCTGGCCTTCGTGTAAGTAATTCTGGGAACATTCTGGGCCGTGTCCTTGGGGTGCTCTAATTCAGAGGGTGTTTTGCTACTGGAGTTTAACTTCAGTTGTGTCTTACGTTTGCTTTTTAATGATTATCCTCTGTAAGGCAATTCAGTTTCAGACTTGGTTTTTCAGTTTGTACAGACACTATTTTGTATTATATATTGAGGAATAAAGGTTTAGATTTTATTTACCTTAATACATATGTACGGAAACGTCTTTAAGTGTGTATAAAGTGTAGATTGAGTGTGTGTGTGCATGTGGTGATGTCTGTGTGTCCTCCCACTCCAGTTGAATTGTGAGGGGGAAATTTATCTCTTAAGAAAATACCTGTCTTGGGCTATTAATTTTATTTCTTCGTAATTACAACTTCTGAGTCTTAGATAGTCTTTTGGAGAAACAGAGTAGTCTGCTTATGTTTATATTTTATGTATGTGGCCCGTTTTCCCTTGGCGTTTTTGCGCTCGCCCGTGATTGTCTGCAGGATGAGGATTTAGTGCCACCTTGTGGGAAAACGGAAGCGCTGCACATTTTTCATGTCCCGGATTCATTTATGCCACGAAAGGGAGGATGCCCTATGAAATCCGACAGGAATAAATCCCCTTTACCGAAGTTTGTTGTGAAACCAAAGTTTTCCAACTTGCGAAAGCATATATTTGTGGGCCTTTCTTGAACCCTTAATGATTTCTGTTTCCTTCATATGTGCATTTCTTTGTAACTCAGGAAGAAATGTCTTTCCAGATGGTCATCTTGCTTTGTGATGCATTATTTTTCTCTGTTGGATCTCACCGAACACTGTTTTGATTGGAGCCACTGAAATCTCTCTATTGATTTTTTCCATTCCCCTTAGCTGTGGCAGAACACATAGTTCTAAAGCTCCTTTTCAAATTGTTTCAATGGGAAATGATTATGTCTTATGGTTAATCAACTCTCAGTACTATTCCTAGTAGTGGAAAAGAGTTGGAAGCTGAAGAGTGCTCTTTTATGTGTTTTGCTGATTAGAATAGAGCAGGGAGAGGTTGAAATTGGAACTTGATTTATCACTGTATTTCTGGCTTACCAAAAGCTGTGCTTGAAATTATGTGAATAACTTATATTCATATGGTTTTTCTACCAGCTGCATTGAAAACATATATAGTAGAAAGTTACAAAATGAAAAGGTGACAAGGATAGGAAGGTCATATCAGATGTTAGGAGGCCCCACTCCCGGAGCTTTCAGTGCTGCTCTACATTTCTCTCTCGTGAATGAATATTTCCTCTAAAGAAACTTGAAGTACCCCGTGAATTACATGTGAATATTTGCAATAGAGTGCTGAGGTTTTGTCTTCTCACTTTCCTGTTCTGTGTCTTTCAGTTAGTGTGAAATAATCACTGGAATCTCTTTAGGAGAAACTGCTGAGCTCTGTCGGGTTGTCAGACTTCCCCACATTGCTATTTAGATGGGATATACAAAGCATGAACTTCTATAATATGTGGTGTATTAAGGCCCTCTGAAAAAACACATACTATATATTATGGGGATAATTACATTCATATTTCTGTCATGGTTCCCATGCTTCAGTGTTTTGTGTGTTGCTGCTGACTGACAGTGGCAACAGTCTCTGTTTCAGTCTGTTATGATCTTAATATTGGAAAAACTATTTGGACACATCAATAGTTTTCCTTTATATGCATTCTTCTTTGGTAGCTTTAGCAGAATCTGTACAATGCCCACAGAAATTCCTGTCCTCTGATTTTATTTTTTTAAATGAGAGAAGTGTGAGGTTTCTTTGGAGGCAGACTGCAAAACAGGAAAAGAGAGAGACCAGTTCACACTTGGTTTTTTATCTTCTGAATGGAATTCTTTCTATTTTCATTTTTGTTCAAGGTAATAGCGAGCTCTCTGCCAGAAGCAGAGACTCTATAGCAAAGTATTGAGCACATAAAGGGAGGGTCTGAAGATCAAATACCACAAGTTTTTCAGTGCTTGAAATGTGACCTTGTTTACTCTCAGTGCTCTCCCTTTGTAAGTAACTTCTTGACTCAGTGCCTGAAAAAGAATTCCTTTAATGTAGCTAGACCTCAGTTTGAGAAATAAGAAAGTAAGAGGCCTGTTTAGCATCCAAGATTTTTGCTGTGCTGTTATTTTGACTGAATCAGCAAGCTGGACAATAAATTCTACTGTACAAAAAGAGAGAGGAAGGTTCTTGCCAAATATTTTTTGGCTTACTAGGGTTTTTTGAAGCTGGCAATCAGAAACAACGAATTCTTAACTTTGTTTTTCATTAACTGAAGTTTGCATGGTGCTTCATACTGAACTGGTGTTCCAGAATATAATCTCATGGATGTAAAAGTGAGAAAAAAAAATATACAGGTGCTGGAACAGGTGCATGTCAGTAGTATGTGACTGCAGGAGCAGGATTAGAGCTCAGCTCCTTATGACAAATGGAAATCCTAATTCATGTACAATATTGCTTCTAATGAATATTCCCACTATATACTTTTTGTTTTAATTTCTTGGCCCACTGTGATCATTGTTAAACCTAATTTCTCCTCAGGCCCCAAAACCGCACTGAGGAATGCTGTTCCTGTGGCATTCAAAAAACCCCCAAATAATTATGCAATCCCTAGAGGTTCTCTGGGAAAGCAAACTGCACTCCAGTGGATCAGTAATCTGTGCTGGAATCTGACAGGGTGGAGTACAATCTGCTGCTGGTCCACTGGGGACATAGTATGTGTTTTCACTGAGAGGGGAGCTCTGCATTTTTTTCTTTAGAAAAACCCCCAAACATCCCCACAAAACGAAAACATGCCCTTTCTCTCTCTAATTGATTAATCGTTTTGATTACTCAATTTCCACATCGATAACAAATGTGTAACTGATTTTATAGAATGAAAAAGAATTAAGAGCCTGTAGTTATGGTGAGACTGAGAGAAATAGTATTTTAATTGGTATTCAGACACTTTAATTACATGTTGTGCTCAAAGACTGGGGAATGGTCAAGCACCTTCTTACTGAAATTTCAATTTGTGCCTCTGCTTCTTTGCTCTTTGGTTTGACACGGCTGACATCTGGGAAAAATCTCTCCATACCCCCTTAGGCACTGCCATTTCTTGTGCCTGGAGAAGGCCCTCTCTTCAGACTTCTTGTCTGAGTAATTAGTAAACTGATACAGTGCTGTTAATAGCATTTCATGGAAGCCATCCTATATTGGTACTTTGAATTACTGTAATTTCAGTATGTAAAGTATTTAAGAGAGGAAGTGCTCATGGAAACCCTGAACTATTGAGTTTGAGGCCTTTTCTTAAATGCTAGTCAGGACGGGGTTGTTTTTGCTGGGACAATGTACTCTGTAGGTGAAGGCTGGTGATTTTCTTTCCCTTTATTGGAGGGTACAGTTGCTGGCAGGAAAAAAATAGGTTTCCTTTGACTCCTAAACAGGATGTAAAGCAGAGGTGCTGACCACTTATAGTCAGGAATGAACCCATATGCACTCTTAGTATTAAGAGCTGCGTTAAAGTTTGGTGTGTTGGCTAAATTCCATGTGATTTGCTAACTTGCTCTGTGTATGGCACTTTTGCTGTACCGAGTTTTGAACTGAGTACCCCACTAATTATAGCCATGACTAAAGAGGAAGATAATGCTATTTGATAAAAAGCTTGACATTGACCATCACTATTCTGGAAAAAACCCCAAACCTTCTTTGTATGTGGAGACTGGAACTTGGAAATCAGGCAAAACAATTTTTTTTTTCTGAATTGTCTCCATTTTGTTTTTGATAAAACAGAGCAAAAATTAAATGCATTCTAAATACACAGTGCAATATTTTGTGAGAGATGCTCTGCTTATGGAGTTTTAAGAACACTTTTTCTACAAAGTTTTAAGAACTTTGTGTATGTCTGCAAATGTCTTCTCTAAATGGAACACATCGAAAACACCTGATAATGTACTGTTGCCTTCTGAAAGCAAGTGGTTCTTACTTTAGAGGTATATTTATTGTGTTAAATCTGTTTTGATAGGCAGGTTTTAACAACAGAGAAGGCAATCTCAAAAACAACGGCTTGCAGAAAGTACCAGGCAGTACATCAGCAGAACTGAGGTCTTACTGTTCCTTCTAGATCAAAGGGTGAGGATATAACTGGAAATCTGCAGTTTCATGAGCAGAAGAGAGCTAGGAATAATGTGCTGTTTTGCTTTTTGTTTTTCTTTTCGTCTTGTATCTATTCATTGACGGTGGGGATTGGGGGCAATACTTGGTTTTTCACCAAAATAAGCTGCCTGAGTAGTAATGAAATCTGATAGTTCAGATTAAATATAATGTCTGTATTAAGACAAGATTTAAATGTATATGACAAGATTCCTTATTTAGCTTGCACAGCATGGTATGGGGGACAAGCTTAGGGCAGTGACAAGAGGGGCTTGGTGGGCACTTGGTTAATAAGAAAGGAGGAAGAAGAGGAAAGGTTTGATGAAGAAAGGGCTTTACTTATTAGGATGTTTGTCCTCTGGAGCAACCATACGGAAGCCCTGCTTCATGGCTGGGTATCACCTGTCCATGGGACAGAGAGAGGAAATCTTCTGGTTTACTTTGCTTCTGTTCATGGCCTTTGCTTCTGTTTTATTAAACTGCCTCTGCCTTGACCCATGAGGTTTATTTCATTCTATTCCCCTGCTGCCCTGGCCCCTGGTGCTGCTGGGGAGGGCAGGGATGGAGTCACGGCTTCCAGCCAGGGCAGCCCCCCGCGAGTGGGGACTGAGAAAGGCAGATCTCAGTGTACACGACAGGATTCCTTATTTAACTTGCAAAGCACGGTAGTAAGACCAAGCTTGATAGAATTTGACCAGGCACCAAATTTAAAAGCATAAAAAAAGAAAAAGTAAGGAGAGTCAGTAGACAAGAATTCTCTTTTTTCAAATGCAAGATTCTGTCAGCAAACAGTGCTATGCAGTTCTCTCCCATCTGTTCCATGCTCAGAATTTCCAGTGCTGAAAATGCATAGTGTGTAGTCAGAATCTCTTGTGATTCCTCCAAATTAAATCTGTCTTTTCCTTTCACCTTTTCTGTCATTCCTGTCTTATTCAAGCAAAATCCTTGTCCGCTGATCCTCAGGGGTGTTGCTTGGATGCCAGAATTTCGAATTGCATTAGACAGATGAGAAAAGACACAGGAGAATCCATTTCTTAGTTTATGATGATGAAGAAAATATCTTTAATTCACTTCTTGGCCTTTTTTTTTTTTTTTCTTAAAGAAGAAAATAAATATTTGCATGTTTTTCTTTAACAATATTTAGTTGTGTTTGGAAGTTTTTTTCAGCAGCACAACTGAAGTTAACATACAAATTGATTTGGATGAACCTCATAAGAACGTTTTAAGTGGTCTGTTTCCTTTCAATGGTAGAACTTCATATGATGAAGAATTAAAATGGCACAGTGACATAAATAACTGAATAATGAAGCTTGATTTTAGAAAATGAGAGTATGGTTGATAGCATAATTTGCTGTTATACTTCTCCAGCTGTACTACCAAGTTATAGTTGTAGCTTTCTACAATGTACAGTTACACAGTAGAATTTTTCCCCACGATCTTTGGTACTGTATATATATGCCACTGTCAAGAGAGCAGACTGTATCAACTGATTCAGCCCAGTGAATTCTGTATTTTTCGGAGTGGGAAAGGGAGCAGGAGAAGCAGGAACTAAAATCCAGCAGACTGGATTCTTCAGCATGGTCATTGTTTCTGGTGGCGGTGTGGCAGTGCAGAGTGTGAGAAGCTGTGCACTTCTGCAGGTGGACTGACAGTTCCAAGTCTGAGCCTCCTTGGGATTTCATTTCCCTCCACTGTTGATCATATCTAAGGCTTTGGGATGCTCTGAAACTTTTTTTATGTGCTCTGGCCCAGAGCACACTGTGGATAGTTCTCAGCAAGCAATCCTTCTGGGAGCAGTTTGCTGGTGAAGATGAGAGGAAATTCCTCATGCAGAACATGAGTCAAAATCCAGGAAGGACCATTAATTAATCAATCTTCTTTTCCTACTTTTGTTTCAATTTGTGGGGCAATCCACAGTTCCATGGGTTGCTTCTTAGAGCTGGGCTGTAAAATAGGATTGAACAAGCTCTGAGAGAATAATTTCTATGTTGCCAAGAAATTGGCATGGAAATATTTCTGGTCAACTGGTCTGTTTTTAACAGAAATTATAAAAAATATGAAATATCTTGCATGGTTTTTTCCCCCCCTGAATTCTGTAAAGTTCTATGTCTGTGTAATGACAGCAGTGATAGATGTTCACAGCACTCCTACGTTCCTCCCCCATGCAGTTAATTATACAATTTCTTGCCACCCTCACACCATTTGTTCTTTGCTTTACTTAGCTAGCTGCAGATACAAAAGTCTGTGCCAGGACAAGTCTAAATCTGGTCTACCATGTTCTAAGTCTTGAAGGTGTGCAAAAATGGATCCCCTTATATCGAAGAGGCAGCAGTCTGCCACTGTTGAGGCTGTTAGTTTTCACGTAATTAGTGAGAAGCAGCCACAACTGCTGTTGTGCTTGGTGACAAATGTGGCTCTGGGTGGAGCCTGAGAACATCAGGGACAGGCTGCTGTGGGGCACGGGAGGAAGTCACTCACTTATGTTAACCAGAATTGCTGTTTGAGTTATGATTTCTAACTATTTTTATGTTGATCCAGCAGTTTTGATTTATACAGCTTGCCTACAGGTTTGTGTGTTAGCAATGTCTGTATCAAGTTATCTTTTATTTGTGTTACAACATTGTAAATATTTTAGAATTAGTTCCCCTTTGCTTAGCTTGAGTTTTATAGACATATAGACATTTGGTGTACAGAGACCACTTGACTTTGGGAAAACATTTATTTGTAAATAGTTTTTTATCATCAAGTATTAAGTATTGTCAAATGTAACATTAGGAGGATATATCTCAAATCATTGTTCAGATTAGAGAAAACAATACTTTTGACTGTTTCTAGACTATTGAAGTTGCTGAATATTGCTGTAGCTTAGTAGTTGTAGCATAATAGTAGAGAGAAGGCTCTAGGCCAGGTGAAAGAAGGTAGTGTTTGTGGGTGACTATTACATTTATTGCTAATATGTTACCTACATGTTACAAATGCAGTGTCTAAATAACAATTCCATTATCTGTTGCAATGGATTATAGTAGAATCTGAGCATGGTCCCTCCTGTTGGGTCACAAGCTTCATTGAGACCTGCTTGCTTTCTAAATTTCTCAGAGAAGTCTTGGTGCATCGCAGTCTGCTTAGCCTCAGTTTTATCAAGAGTCTAGGTCCAGACAGTTATAAGGAGCTTCAGCCAGAAACACTCAGCTTTACAGACTTTGGACTTGCAGAATTCACAATTGCAAAGTACCTCTGTAGCTACTTTAGGATTTTACCTCTGTTTTTTTTGGATCTGAGTGCTTTTCCTCAGCCATTCAAAAGTGAGTGTTGCTGTTCTTCGGGCTGCTCTGCAGGCATCCCTGCCAGGGAGGGGAACTGCCTGGAAGCAGCCTGTGACCTCAGGGGACAGTTTGCCCAGCTGGCCCAGTCTACAGCAGCATTTTATACTGTTTTGCAGGCTGATGTGCACCAAAGTCAACTGCAAATCTCTGCTCCCCTGTCTTTGTACTGTATTAATGATGGGAGCATCCAGGCAGTTCCTCCTGCAGCATTCACCTGGGGTGCTTTATCCTGGGACAAACCACATTGTCCATAAGAGGCAGTGGAAAGGGAGGGAGTCAGTGCGTACGTGTAGGATACACACAAAGATCCAGGAATTTCTTGTCACTGTCACAGTAGTGAAATAATTTTGGAATGCAGAAGATGTAGTTGGTCTTGGAGTCACAAACTCTTACTATAGTAGTAGACTCAAAGTGGGAAAGTTGCTACATCTTGGGGAGTTTTAAATCTGTTGTGGGCTTTTAAATTTATATAGCTAATTAAAAAGACGATGAGATTAAGAAAAGCAAAGAATTGCCATTAAATAAAAGCAGGGCTGTAAATGAGTGGCCTACATTTGTATGCTCTTAACCGAGTGTGTGCCTAATTAGATGCAAATACTAAGAGAATTAAGATCTGGACACTTATTAAAATAGTGCTTATTCAATGGTAGAACAGATTCCAAGTGTCTAACAGTACAGAATTCTAGCAGTTGGCAATGCTTTTTTCCATTTGAAATAACTGATAAACATAATTTCAAAAGGTTGTTTTCTTAAGGTTTTGTGTTTTTCATTTAGTTCAAATGACTGTTACAAACTGACAGATTTACATGCATTTGTGTGAAACATGAAGGTAGTATCAAATGAAACGTTCTGTTGTTTGTTTGCTGTCTGTGTTGAGTTTTTTTGTTGGTTTTTTTTGTTGTCTGTGTTGTTTTTAGAATGTGGAGTTGCAGAATATTGATAAAAGCAAAAATGTCAGATGGCATGAATTTAAGTCTTCTAATTCCTGCAATTGGATGTGTTCTGGTACAGACTGTGTGACTTCAGAAATTCATGTTTTTAAAAACTCAGTATGCTGTGTGGGCAGTGAATAGAGGGGATAAAACAAGAAGAAAAACAAATTGTCACACAGAGACATATTCTGAAATGAACATCATAAACCCTAGTAATTTAGGATAATTATCTATGTTCCAACCTTAACATGGACAAAATCCATTTTGGTCTGTGTTGAATAGGGAGTGCCAGACTTACCTCTTGAATAAATACCCCTGTACTCAGATGTAGTACAAACATTTTAGGACAAGTTACTGTGTTTTGAAAAACCTAAAAGCGTGAAAGGGCAATAATGTCAAATAGGAATGTTATTATTCACCATGGGACTGATTATTTCTAATATGTTTTTCTTTGTCACATCTTTTAAGTGAAGTCTGTCTATAGGTTTATATATTTGAGTACTGTGAAGTTGCTGTTGCCTTTCTGTATAACTCAATAAAATTATTTTTTTCTGTTTAAGATACTTTTTGTTGAATTCAGTTCTTTCTGTTGAATCTTCTTTGGTTGCATCTGACCTTTATTTATGTTGATTTTGCTTCATTTTTTTATTTACCATGCTGTTCAGTTTTTGGATGCCCGAAGAACAAAGGTTTGTCCACTATTTGCAGTCAATTTATTTTTCAAAATTCAGTATTGCTTTGTGTGGTTTTTTTTGTTTGCTTGTTAGAGATGCAGTAATCCTGTTTACTAAACATGTTCATAGCTTTAGCTGCCAAAAAGAAAAAAAATGAAACCAACCAGCCCCTTCCTTAAGTCTCCTTTGATTTCAGTGAGTGCTTTGATTGACTTTCCAACCAGCAGTACTGTTGAGTACCATGAAGAGCAGAATTCTCTTTGGTCTATGAAGTAATTTAGGAAACATGGAATACTGAGTCTTCAGCTTTGTAGGTACTTATTGACTGTACTAATGGATGTCTCTGCCTAGTGTTTGGGTTTGTCGGGTTGCCTTTCATTGCTGTTAGTTTTATCTGTAGCTGACATTGTTTTTGTGTCTGTGTATGTTGTCTTCTTTTTTTCCTAGAAGCACTTAAAAGATATCATTACAGATTTTGTCACCTGCATTTGATATTTTATAAGGTCATTTGATATACTTTCATCACTAATTTTAATGACTTCTTGTAGCAGCATACAACAAAAGTTAAATCGAAGACTAATTCTACATTCAGATCCCAAACTGAGTCTTTTCCTTTCTTTTCCTTATTGCAGCATCTGCAATTGACAATCCAGGCACTTCAAGATGAGCTTAGAACCCAGAGAGACCTTAACCATCTTCTCCAGCAAGAGAGTGGAAACCGAGGGGCTGAGCATTTTACCATTGAGCTCACGGAGGAGAATTTTCGAAGGCTTCAAGCAGAACATGATAGACAAGCTAAAGAGCTCTTCCTGTTGAGAAAAACTCTGGAAGAAATGGAGCTTAGGATTGAAACACAAAAGCAAACACTAAATGCCAGAGATGAATCAATAAAAAAGCTTCTGGAAATGTTGCAAAGTAAAGGTTTGCCATCTAAAGGGATGGAAGATGACAATGAGAGAACTCGAAGGATGGCGGAGGCTGAATCTCAGGTTAATCATTTAGAAGTGATTTTAGATCAGAAGGAGAAGGAAAACATGCATCTTCGAGAGGTAATGAAAAACTCCTTAATTTGTTCGGAATGTTTATTTGTTAAAAACAGTTGAAGTAGTTGTTGCAGTTGTTGCAGTATATAATGCAGAGTATTGAAGTGTTTTCTTTTGTGCTCTAGTTTTTTAATGAAAAAGATAGCATATACTTGTTTTACATCTGCTATAATTACACAGCAGGGCTATATGACATTTGAAAACAAGTATAAGGCATTATGAAAGAAAAATAAGTATATTTGGGGTTTATTGTCTCTGACGTGTTACTTTGCAAGGTTTCTGTATCCTTTTATTTTGGCAAGACTAGACCTGCTGAAGAGGGAAGTAACTGAAGGGTTGTGACTGCATGTTGCCTTTGTGTTTGATTTTTATACCGCTGGTGTTTTGAAATGGCTTGCCTTCCATATAAACAAAGGCCTCTGCCTGTGTGCATTTCTAATGTATTTTCATGTGGTGGTACTCCAGCTTTTTACATAAATACACCATAATGTTGCCACATTAAAACAGTGGGCTGATGGCTGCACTGTGCTTTGAGAGAACCTAAATTTGGTCCCAAACCTACCTGCACCAGCTGTCCACATCACTTGTAAATGCATTTTGGGGACTGGATTTGGGGTGATTGGGCTTGAACAGCTGAATGAAAATCTGGCCTGGTGTCAAGCCCTTGTGCCCCTTGGCATTGCAGCCCCATTTCATGTGGTCAGTGCCAGGCAAAGGAGAGAGGGTGAGTGTTGCCCACAATGACCCCGTTGCTTCCTGCTGAGAAGGGAGCCAAGTGCAGGGAGGTCGTGGACAAGCTGCCCACAACAAGGGCACTCGGGGAACGGGGGTTTCCTTGGAGACCCAGCACAGTGTAGGCACATGGAACTTCCAGTGTTCTGAAAACACCAATTTGTCCTGCAGATCAAAGCATGAATGAAATTAGTGCAAGAGCGTAGAAAACTATTATTGGCACTTGTATATAAGTAAACCTGTGAATGCTAGAGATTAAGAACAGCTATTTACATCTACAGAATCTTGTCAAAATACTTCGTTTCCTGTGGGCAAATTCTTTTATCTTTAGCTTACAGTCTTCCCTTACCTAGCACATGTGCTGAAGACTCAGCAGTATCTGCTGCACAACCGGGGATGAAAAAATGGAAAATTTGCAAGGCACAGCGATGCATTTCAGTCAAGTTTTCTTGTGAAGGTGTGGATCCTGAATCTTTTCACAGGCAGAATTTTAATAAAATACTGATGCCACCCATTAATGGATTTTGAAAGGAGTTGCATAAGGAGTTAATGATGCCGAGTTTGTGATGAGAGAGAATTGTTGAAGGAGTTCCATAAACAAGCAGACAAGTTCCTAGATTAAGATTTGCTGTTCTCAGAGTATTCCATACAGTCTGTTTCAAGGATGGATGATTACGTGATAGTTTGTATTTCATCTGTTGCACCAGTATCACTTAAGTTTGTGAATCCTTATTTGGGTATATATTGGTCATGGATAAATTTACAGTGGAAATTTGAAGGAGGTTTCAAATGAGTACAGTAATCAAGTGCAGTAAGAGAAATAGAACTAAATAGTGTCTTTTGAAAAACAGATAAAGTGTAAGCTTCCAAGTCAAGTCCTTGAGCAACCAATTTATTGATTAGTCCAAGGAATGCTGAAAGGAGATCTTATTGCTACTTGTAGACTATGCATGTTTCTCCTGTATTTATACTGAATTAATCTGATATTTCAGAGTTCCCCCTGGTTGTCCTCGGGCTGGGGAAAAAAAGTTGTTTCTCCCTCAGTTTCTATGAGGATATAGAGGTTGTCTCTTGCCTGGAGTAGTGCAAGTACAGGATGGGGTTTACTGGAGTTTCTGCCCATGACCTCCTGTTATGCCCTGGTAACTGGGTGAGGTTTAGAAATTTACCAGGTGTGTTGTCTGGTATATGTCCCAGCCAAATTGACAGGAAAAATCTAGAGTTTTGGAGTCTTTGGTTCACAATTTCCTTGTTATTCTAAGAATTCAAGGCTTTGGATGAAGTCTGTCTTTCTAGCTCTCTTCTTATTGCATGTGGTATTTATAGTTCTTTTTGTTGTTGTTTTTTGTTTTTGTTTTTTTGTTTGTTTGTTTGTTTTTTTAAATTTTTGCATATTTGAACTGTCCTGTAGGGAGCTTGGCAGTCTGATGTGTAGGCTGTGTGAACTCTTTAGGAACAAATTGTTTAGTAGATGCCTGGTTTATCTGGGACTCTGGATCTGATTGTTCAATGTGTAGGCTGTGTGAACTCTTTAGGAACAAATTGTTTAGTAGATGCCTGGTTTATCTGGGACTCTGGATCTGATTGTTCAAGTGGGTTCTTGGAAATTGTTCTGAAGTTCAAATTTTGTCTTTGCTTCCTTGTCATGGAAAGTTGCCTGCATGCTTTGAAACAATATGAGACATTATGCATAGTGAAATGTATTACATATTTGTTAAAAGCCCAAATAGATCAAGCTTTGATCTTTATGTGTAGCTTGGCACGTCTTTGTTGTTCTGCAGTGCTCATTTGAATCGCTGTCAGTGCCTGTAGGCTTCACCCTACACAATACAGTTTTTCCACATGCTAAACCAGGGGTTACTGTGTTGAATCTTCTGCAGCAGTCTCCCCAGTGGACTGATATTTTTATTTTCTTGACTAGCGTTTGTAAGTTTTCATCCTGTGTAAATGACCTTGCAGAGTTACTGGTTTGTTTTTTTTTTTTTATTTTTTGTTCTCCTGAGAATGCTTTAAAAGTAAACTAGAACTTGGATACATTTTTAATGAGTTTAATTCATGACTTATTTAGTATTCACTCAAATGGTGCTAATCGTTCTGCATCTCTAACAAAATATTTGTCATTTTAGAACATCTTCTAAAATATTCTGCTTTTCTTATTTTTACAGGTTGGAGTAGAGAGCTCAAGTGTTGAGTGTATTTCTGAGAAACTAGTATATTGTCGCGTGTAACATACTGTTTGATCAAATCCTGAACGCTTGTTTCTGGTTTTGAATTCGTTTTGCTATTTTATTTTCTGCCACTGCACTGGGAACTGTGTCAGGGGAGGTTCAGGCTGGACATCAGGAGGAATTTCTTCATGGAAAGGGTTGTTAAGCCTTGGGATGGGCTCCAGGAAGGTGGGGGAGTCACCACCCCTGCAGCCACTGAAGAAACAGCTGGATGTGGCACTCAGTGCTCTCTAGTTAATGAGGTGGTGATTGTCACAGGTTGGACTTGATGATCTTTTCCAATCTTAATGATTCTGGGGAACAAGTTGAGGAGGATAAACTTCTGTATAGTGTCCTATGAAGTTATTCAAGAAGCAGAGTCTGTGTGTGTCATTCACCCTTGCAATGACATTTTCTGCTGCTCTCTATGGGGAAAAAGGTGAATGTGGTAGAAATGAGGTTGAATTGGGAAAAATAACCAAAGACTACTGATTTTCTGCAGCCTCAACACCATATTAAAAAGCATATATCGATGGACTTCTCAAGTTGGTATTTAGTTTAAAATTACTTTTAGTCTGAAGTTTTTCACTTCTTGAGATCTAATTGTCTACCAGCCTGTTACTTTTTAAATCCTAGCTGGAGAAAGGTCAAGTCGTATGTGTATTTTACTGATCTTTTGAACGTGTTTTCTCCTAATGCAACCATATCTTTCTGCCTTATTGTGCTCATTTCTTACCTCTTTAAACCAGTTAAAAGCTGGAATCTGTCTTCTTTTGTTAGTTCAGCTTTTTCGACATCTCAGTGTGGTGGCATAGAAAGCTATTCATAATCGTTGGTGGGTGATATTTTGACCAAACCAGAGAATTAAACTACCATGTTGTGAGAGAAACTGAAGCAGTTGGTCTTGAACCACGGGCAGTGAAGGACACTCTCTTGGTCACACCCATGTCTCAAAGGGCTCTCAATTCCTTCTCCTTGACCTGCACCCCCCAGAACACGGATCATACTGGGAATTGAATACTAAGGGGTATGTTCTTTGTTATTCCAGAGCTGCTTTTGTCTGCTGAGTAATTTTTCAAAGTTTACTCAAACAAGTAGAGAGACATAACCTTTCTTCTTGTCCTTAAGTCTCTACCACTGTATCAGTCATGGAATGTTAGTCATATTAATGGTCTGCCCATTTCACGCAAATGTGCACATTACCAGAAACCAGTATCCTACTGTTCTGATTCAAAGGGGTTGGCTGAATGTCCAAGAATCACATAAAAAGTTCTCTTTTTTTTAAGCCATTGATTGCTTCTTTTTTAC
Organism: Grallaria varia; assembly: GCA_013396735.1. NCBI lineage: Eukaryota > Metazoa > Chordata > Aves > Passeriformes > Formicariidae > Grallaria > Grallaria varia. The sequence goes on from VWZG01006450.1 coordinate 3,313,412, forward strand.
CCCTCTGTGACTAGCCATAGCAGAATTTCATAGTATAGCTGCCTTCAAGGATCTGGAATTTCTCCAGGCCTTAGATTATATTTCTTTGAGAAAGTGCAGGCAAGAGTCATGGAACTGGCAGAAGCCGAGAAATAACTCCAGAAAATAAAACAACCTATTTTTTCTTTATTTTTGTATTTTTAGCATATACAGACTGACCTGGGTGTGTTAACTTCCTGGTTCTCAAAGATTATACCTGTCTGCACCATGCAGTCTACTGCATCTTGAAACTTCGTTTCGCAGAGGCAAACTTTTGGTGACAGGTTTGCTGAAGTTGTGTGTTTAAAGGTCTAAGGAATAGCAAATTTGAAAGGAGGAGTTTAAAGCTGAAGTTGGAATCCTGCTCTTTTCCAGGAATAGCATAGAATGTCAGTGTCGGGAAGGTTCATTAAAATGTTGGGAAATAAACTACACAAAAATGGGGTTAGGTTTCTTTCCAGGTATCAAGGAATTTAAAATCTAGGCAATAAGCTTTCACAAGGATAGCTGGAGTCCCAGCTTTGCTATAGTCTTAGCAAAGGTTTCCTTAGTTCCTGATTCACAAAGCAAGAGAGAACAATAAAACTGTACACAGCAAAAAGCGTGAGCATGTGTTTCTGCCTCAGTTTTGGAGATGCAGCCTCTTGAGGAGAGAATGTTGAGCTCTTTTTCGTGGTTTTGGGGAACTTCTGCTCGGTTTGCACTTGGTTTACCATCACTGAGTTAGGCTGAGTCCTGTGTCTCTAACTAACCTCGCTCAAATATTCTTGTTGATATTTTTCAGAGGTAGCTGAATTTTATTGTTATTTTCAAAAACTAAAATGAGTAGCATTTGCCTTGATAAGGAAATTATGTCTCCTGTAGGGAACAAAGTGGTCTTTGCAAATAGACTTAAGGAAAAGAACATTCTTGGTCTGCGTAGTCTCCCAGAAAGTATGTTAGTGGTTCAAAATCTGTCTTGAAGCCATAATGTCATTCCATGACATTCTTCATGTTTGGAATTAAATATCACAAAGTTCACTAAATATACATTCCTGTCAGAAAACACACGATGCCTGCCTTAAAGTTCTTAAATTGGTTATCCCATGTCTCTTCTAGAATTTTAAATAAACATTTGTTTCTCTATAACTTTGGGAGAACTGTAGGTAATATGGGGATTTTATCATGTGGAAATCTAGCACAGATGTTTGGTATTACTTTTTTTTAAACATAGTGACCACACATTATTTACCCTAAGTACCATTAAGTATTTTTTTATTATTGCTATTAAAAACTTGCCTCAGGCAAAGTCCCACTAAATCTCTAGTGAAGTCAAATGTTAAAATTCCAGCGACTATTTTATTATATATACATACACGTATATTACATGCCCTTTCTGTACAACATACAATTTCACTAAAACAAATTCTGAGATCATATAGGATTTTATATACACATTTTAACTCTTATCTTGCATGTATTCTTGAAATAATGTTGCTGCCCATGGTTTAAAGCTACAGCTTTTTTATACTTAGTAGAAAGAAGAACAACACAGCTTCTTTTTTATAATTTAAAATGTACTTCTAAACTTTCAAGGGTTTTTTAAAACTTTGCTCTATCTTTGAACTCAGCTTGGTCAAATAATGAAGGCTGCTGATAGGATTTGAACTGCCATCGTGAATTAGTTATTGCATGTTTTGAAAGTTATTAATGGAGCAAAGTTCCTTCTTCCACTGTGAATAGAACAGATGCCTTGCAGACTTTTGGTGTTTACTGTAAATGTCTTACACTGGAGCCAGTAGTAATTTACTAAGGAAATGCTTTATTGACACCAAACGTTTCTTCCCTGAAGTTGGTTATACAGATTAACAACCATTCTTGACTGAGCCTTTTTATTAGGTTCATTAGTGCCTCTCTCCTTTTATTTCTCCTGGCTCAACTCAAAATATTAATCTTATCAGTTGCTATAAAGACAATTGCTTTCTATCAAAATATCAATAGTATTATGTGTTTTTGAGGTGACCCCTTAAGTATACAGGAGGACTTTGCAGTGCTGGCACTCACTGCAGACATGAGAAAGTAGACAAAATTGCTTATGCTCTGGGGATCAGCAGTGACTTCTAACATAGCCTGTTCAGAATTCGCCATGCCCCATGGCATTCTTGCCAGGACACTTGGTTGCAATAGTTTTTATAAGTCTATGAAGGATTAGAAAACTTTGTGCATTTAGAAATCAGTTTCTTTAAAAACAGGATTGACCTCTGTGGCAATATCACCTGTAGTTTGGAATCTAATACATGACAAAACTGTCAGTTTGAATGTCTCCTAGTAATAACTATAGGAATTATTTTAGGAGGAGGGAGAAAAATCAGATTCAGGAATAAGCTGGATTTTCTGTACCTGCCCCTGTGTGGAGGTGGTCAGGGTTGCTCCTGCCAGCATTACTGGAAAGTGCGTCCTTTAAAAGGCACTCTTGGGACTGTCTTGAATTGCTGTAAACTGGGACTGTCCCCAGATGTGAGAATACTGTCCTTGCAGGGCTCTTTGCTAAGTTCACACATTTCTGGCTACTTGTAAAGATTTTAGACAAAAGCTGGATTTCCAGGGAAGGGGGGAGTTGGTTCCCCTTGATTTCCAACGTGTAATTCTCTGATTTGGACTCTCTGCCTAGTGGAAGATGTACCCAGAGAGCAGTGAAGCCACAGAATAGATTGCCCAGAGTTGTTGAGGAGCTCTATTGGACTGAAGAGACATAAGATACAGATCTTAAATCACACAGAATTTATGCTCATAGCACAGTTTATTATGCTTAAAAGTGCATTTGTAAGTCATTTGGTCACATTATGTATTATCTTCAAAATTTATTCTAGAATTATTTTCTTTCAGTAATTCTGTTCCCGTTAGGTAATCCATGACTAAGACTTTTCTTAGAATAGTCATTAGAAAAAGAAAAGACTTGTCAGGTGCTGTAAACTGGCATCTCTTAACCTTACTGCCTCCTGTATCCTCTCACAAGAAAACCTTAGAACTCAGAGCAAAATGAAGATTTTGTAAAATAATAGTTTGAAGGACACTCCTTTATTCCATGTAGCTCCATGAGCAGAGTAAGATTAGCAAGGTCCATTTTGTAATATTCAGGGCTAAGCTTCTAAAATCTAACCCAGGGCTGCTATTTCCAGCACATCACGTGTTTTAGCTGAGTTGAGACTCACAGAACATGCTGAGTTGGACGGGCCCCACCAGGGTCATCGGGTCCAACCCTCAGCCCTGCACAGGACCATCCCCAAAAGTCACACCCTGTGCCCCAGAGTATCATCCAAATGCTCCTGGAGCTCTGGCAGCCCTGGTGCTGTGACCACTGCCCTGGGGAGCCTGGTCAGTGCCCAACCAACCTCTGGATAAAGAGCCTTTTTCTAATATCCAGCCTAAACCTGCCCTGACACAACTCCAGGCCATTCCCTCGGGTCCTGCCGCTGGTCACTCCTTTGTCTTGGGAAACACAAGGCCTTTTACCTGGACTGAAAATCCATGGATTGTAGTCACATGAGCTGGAGTTCCAGAATGCTGCAATGGGCTTGTCTCCTACCAGAGTCTGCATACACACGTGTGTGTATGTACACATTGTTTTCCTCAATATGGATGTAAAGAACTGAAAAAAGTGTTCTGACATGTTTTAAAAAAAGGACCCTTCCCTCCTTCTCACTCCCCAGTCTGCTAAAAAAACCTCAGTTTTTCATCTGCTAATTTTTATCTTGTACAAGTCTTAAACCCTCTGTAAGAATGAGTTTTGCCTTTGCATATACTGGCCTATTTCAGCAATAAAAGTGGAAGTGTTATTGTAGGCAGTAGAATATGGCTAATAACGTAAACTCTTTCTAAAGTTTCACCTGAAACTTGGTTTGATGAAGGAAAAATGTAGTGTTAGATTAAACCATTTAATGGAACAAGATTTCTGATTTAGTGAACAGATGTGAGGCTTTTGTTGAAACAGAACTGACCCCTTTCTTCAGAAAGGGCAAAAATAGCCTTTGATCTGGTGGAACTGGCATTTAGCTAGTCACTAATTAGCTGATAATTTCCTAATTTTATCGATATCTTTTTTTTGGTTGTTGACAGCTTGAGCCTGATATTCCAACACGATTATGGGGCATTGACAGTTTATTTACAAATACAAATTTGATAATGGCTATAAATATATCCCATCTCACTATAAAGATGTGGTTAAAATATTGGTGAGTAACGCCAATGCGGTCTGGAAGATATATCTGCAAAAAATGTGGATATGTTTAAAAGCACTGAGGACAGAATTCTGTTAGTGTTTGTCTGTTTTTTTTGTTTGCTTGTTTGTTTTTTTTCCCCAGAGTCAAATGAGGGCAATGGGATTGAGTGATTTAAGGTGAAGAGGATTAGATTTGAAAAAAATAAATGAATCCAGACTTGGTTACTGCTCAGCTGCACTGTTGGAATGAACTAGTTCACTGCAGATTTTGTGTAGATGGAGCCAACCTCTTCACCTGCTTGGCTTATATCCATTTAGTGACACATGTCACTACACCCTTATGTAAAAGTATTTTGGTGGCTCTTCAGTTTATTTTTCTTCTCCCTGAAATGTAAACCTTTACGAAACAAACAAATGAAACAACCCAGATGTTTTAGAGTAATTTATGTATAATGCCTATATTTAGAATACTTACTGGTTCTGCATGTTCTTGTGACTGTAATTTCTAAGATTGAGAGCAGTATTACTATAGGCAGCAGGTTCATATAATGACCTTGGGAACAGCCTACTTTGTGCATATCTGTAGGGCTGGGACCCTTGCTTGGTCCTTCCACTTTGATACGTAGGACATGAGTTATATTCCTGCTGGATTTTTAATAACACTTCATAGTTATTGAAGGAAATTGATATCTAGAAATATGTGATCCAGGGAAGTGTGAATCAGACACGTGTTCCTAATCACTGAAAGAGGAGTTCGTATACAGCACCCTATTATGGAGTCAGAATTTTTTGGGGTGCGGAAAGACAAAACTGTAGTGTTTCCTACTCTGCAGACTCAGGGTGTATAAGAGGCATATCTAGTACATTTATTGCTCTGGTTTTTTCACTTGAATATACATTCTTCTTCAATACGCAGTTTGTGTTCTCTCCTAGACACCTGTGATACTGTAACATTTTGTAGATAGTCCAAGTTCCACTGTTATTATTAAAAAAAGAGAAATAATGTAATAAATGACGTAGAGAAAAGTACTTAATCAGCTAATGGTTATGCTTAGCAATTGCAAACAGGTTCTTAGTGGTGTATCACTGACTTCTGGCTACTGTAGCCCCCATTCACAAAGTTCTTATGCTGCCATTGCTCTGCTATGTTGTCTGATTCCTAATTCACTTTAAACATGTATTTTTTGGGAAAGAGTTCCAAATGGGGCTGGTAAATGGACATTTACTAAAGGGAATGTGATTCATGCACTGTTCTTAAAATCTGTATTTGCATAATGCTTTATTTTAATCTGCTAATAGGTAACTAACAGCTAGATGGATATTTACCCACACTGCTTTAATTTGCTTTGGCTCATGGCATATTGCCCTGAATATAAGTTTATTTACAAAAATTTTTGAATCTTCAGTTTTAGATTTTCTTCAGTTTTAGATTTGTAACAATGAATATAAGCTAAAAATGAATATAAGCTATATGTGTGTTTTCTTTAGCTCATTATTTGACTCAGAAATAAACGTTGGAAAAATATTCCAATTAGAACATGATCCTTAGAAGGAGAACTTGAGTAACTTCTCGGTTCATGATACCTTTTCAGCAAGTTCCCGCAAATAGTTAATTAAATTTCTACTTTTCATTTTCAGCTGAATTTTTGGTAGGTTTATTAACTGAAGCAGTGGTCCTCAGATGCTGAGCAAGAAATAGTGTACTGATTACTAGGGGGAAAATATGTGGCCCTAAACATTTCCTAAAACTCCGCCTGCATGTAACTTGATCCCTTGGCATCCTCCCCGTGGAGCCCGAGGTGACTCTGGGCACTAGGTGGCCCTCTTGAACGAGGATCCCTTCTCAGGCTCCTTTCCACAGGGAATTGCGCCCTGATTGTTGTTTTTCATCGCTCATTCGGCGCTGGTAGAATTTTGATGTCAATGCGAAGACCCTTTCCCATAGGTTTTGCTGTAGTCTGTGAGCTGAGCGCAGTTTAGAATGGCCACATCTAGGAATCAAAGCAAGGAGACTAAAAAGGATGTGCAGCTTCCTACAGAAAATGTGGAATAGGGAATGAAGCCTGAAGGTGTCAGTGGAATTCACTCCCCATGTGTTAGTCAGGTTTGTGGTTTAATTTAAAAAATGAAAGAGCAAACTAAGATGTAATTTTCCTCTTTTCAATGGATTTGAGTTTTTCACCATGATACCTTCTGGAACCCACGTCTGCCCCAGTACCGTGGGACTGGTAGGTGGATGGTGTAGAATATCTCCAGCCATGCTGACGTGCCTGCTGTGTGACATGGGCCTTAAATGGAAGGTTTCCTTGTTTTTTGGTATGGTAATGTATATCCATACGGAGAAGCCAGAGACAGTACATATATAGCTGCCTTCACATCACACAGGTCATGATGCATTTTGGGTCCTCTGACATGACAGCCAATATACAGCTACAACCCTCAGGAATATATGAAATATTCTCTATAATACTTAATTATTTAAGATAAAGTACCTGACACTAGATAGGGAGGCTATAAAAATGTAATAAAATCAAATAAAAAGATGCAAAAAAATTTTAGAAAGCGATTTTCTTATTAACTCTGGGAGGAATTGTGAATATAAAGATTCTCTTTAAAAATTAATCTCTTATCTGCTTACAATATTAATTATTCCTTTCTTATGTTTATGTAGTAGCTAATACTTAAATTACTGCAAATTATTGCAAAAACACAGATGGCACTTATTCAAAACAGCAAAAAAAGATGCATTTCTTCTATTAAAATATTTAAAATAAGCTCAAATTACACTCTTATCACACCACAAGCCTTCATAATTATTTTAGTTTTAAAATTTATAATCCACTCAAAATATGTAAGATTTTGAAACAGCATGAAACTAATGGCATGGAATATATGCAAGGCATTGAAATAATTTCAGAACCTGATCCTGTAAGAAGAGAGACAGAACATGTTGAGCAAATAGTGACCACTGTATGGGGGGTGGGAACAAGGAGGGGAAGAAGCAGGAGGAGGAAAGATGAACCAGAAATTTGCAGTTTTTTCTGGCCTCACCTAGTAGATGCCTGTGCAGGTTTTTGTAGCTTGTGAAAATAACATAATGGTGAACAAACTTGTGTTGGAGGCTGTTTTGAATTTGGTAGTGCAGTTGCACATACATGCCACAAACAACTGTATCCTTTTGTAGAGCTTTCTCACAAAGGAAGCAGAATCCATATTCTTTATAAAAGTGCACCTTCATAGCACAGGAGGAAGGATTTTCATTGCAGATGATTGTTATCCCAACAAAGAAGTTGGTCTGTTTCGCAGCATTGATGGGCTGAACGCCTGCGTGTTTCAGAGTCAGAACAATCAGTTTGTTCTCAATTATTCCTGACCTGCTTGCAGAGAGTAATTTTCAGCTCTCAACTTGAAAATAGCATATTTTCACATAAGAGTACATCTGGCAGAGAAAAGATTTTCTGCTGATAACAAATCTCAGAAACCATTATCAAAATAATGTTACCTTTCAGCCTCTCAGCAGTATTGTGAGTGTTTACAGAGGTCTTGGCAATGCTCACATCCCATCTGCATCATTAAGGCACAGGATGATTGGCCAGAAAAAGGAAATCTTACCAAGGGATTGGGAACAGATAAGCACAGACCCTCAGAAGAAAAAAAAGTTCATTTTAACACCAACTCAGATGACAGAATTTATCAAAACAATAGTGGACTTCAGGATGGTAAGGCAGAGCTTCTGGAAGGATTCCAAATCAGGGCTACTGTAAGTGTTTACTTCCCCTGTGCCCTTCAGCAGGAGGGGTTTCTTGTCTCTGTCACGTGTATCTGGAAGCCTGGTGAGACATGCGAACTTCTTCTTTAATTTATTAACCATTTATTTTTTTCCTGAATGACTTGCATTGCAGCAAAGTCTAAAAGCTGCTGGTTGGGTCCTCTGCTGTTTCATCGTGAGCTAATCATGATGAAGCCATACTCAAAATTTTTGTCCACAATAAGTTTCAGAATTCCACACTTAATCAGGTTGTATGCTAACCTGTATTTTCTTCTAAACATATTGAAATAATGAAAGACTATGTGGCACTTTTTAGATACCAGAAGAGCCTTTTATTTGAAGGTTTGCAGCCCTCCTTCACCAAACTGTTAGTCCTCAGGACAGACCTAAAAATTTTACTGTCTCTGAATACAACATTGCTGTGAATGATTTGTGTTAGTTCTTTTGCACCATAGGAGTACTATGTGAAATGTTTTATAAAAGAGATGAATTCAGAAGACATCCCAATGCTCTTTTAAAGATATTTTGGACAAATGTGTTTTTTTTTTTTCTTTTTCAGTGTAAATTCAAATTAAGATTTACTGCATCCATAAATGTTTTCTAATAATTCTGTGAAAATGACAATACCCATGATTCTGTCATGTGCTTTTTTCAAACCCAAGAGTAACTTATGTTTAGTGGCACAAGGAAATTTACAGAAATTTCAGAAGGAAGAAATTGGTGAGTTTTGTGGTATAGAAATGTAATTCTCCACAGAGCCTATTTTGTATTCAGAAATAAAACTAAACTGTTTATATTTTGCCCTAATTCTTGCTTTTGCAGGCCTTCAGAACTCTAGGTGTAAATGTTACCTTCCAACCTTAAGACTTGTAGCACTATACATCCTGATTCTTGGTGTAAAAATAAAAACAAATTAAAAATTTGACACTTACTGTGAAGGAGAGGCAATATGTTGAAGCTGTGTGGATTCTCCAGTAGCATGCCTGGCAGCTGTGGAGGTACACTTCAGAAAATATTTTTTCCAATGCTTTCTTGAGTGAACAATCAATCAAAGCTTGCTAGGGAAAGGAAATATCTTTAAAAAGTTTTGTTTATATTCTCAGTTGTATTAAACTGATGTTATTAAAAAAATGGATTTATACATTCTGGTACCTAAACAAAATAATCTATATTGGGATTGTTCAGTGTGATGACAGAACTGGAAATCATTATTAACAGTGTGAGAGATTAAGACACTTTGTTTTTCTCTTTCCTTGCAAGTTCCCGAAGAACATAAGATTTAGATGTTGCCACACTCCGAGACAGAGTCTCCCCTAACCTGGAAAATAGTGAGAGAAAAAAGCAGGAAATAGACCTGAAAAGAACAAAGGTCTTTGGGATTTTCAGGGACTGATTTGGAATTTCTTGAAAAGGAACTGAATTAATGATTGATTGTGAGGGAAGGAATGAAAATAACGAGGTGTCATTAATTTTTCATAATTGCCAACACTATAGGTGATAACTGGAGGCAATTGCTTTGTCTTGAACACACCCTTCAAAAGCTTTTAGATGGCTTTGTACCATAATAGACCAGCAAAACTACAGCGTGCTCCATATATGAATCTGTTAATCTTGTTGAATTTAAAACATTGAGAAATCAAGTCTAACTTGTGTGGGGATTTTTGTGTGTGTTTGTGGTTAAATGAGCAAGTAATTTCTTTGACTTTTTAATGAAAGAAGGTCTGTCCAGCATGTTTTAAGTGTTATGATAAAGTAGCACTGAATTAAAGGATGGTTTTAAACTCTAACTTTGGAGCACATGGGGTGTTACAGTACAGATTATGATTTATTTGTTTTATTTTTTTTAGTGGACCATCTGTTTGTGTACTATTGCTTAATAGTGAGAAAAAAGATGTCAAGGAAAGGCAAAAATACAAGAAAGTAACTGAGAAAAGTCTTATTTATACTGCATCTTGGTGAGTGGCACGTGGCAAATAAAAGTTCTTCACTGACTTTTAGACTGTGTGGACGTTATCACAGTAGGGAAGCGTATGAAGAATCCCTTTGGAGCTAAATAGTTAATACTGAGGATATTTTGAGGATTTATGCTGGATTTTTTTTTCTCTCTGCCCTTTTTCTTCCAAGATAGTGGAAAGTTGTTTTTTGTGCTTTTGCTCAAACATTTACAGTGTGATAGATAATGAAGGAAAATACAGTTTGACGTGAACTTAGAAGTGAAAGTACTCACTAAACAGGAAACGTGTATCTAAAAAGCTTTAAAGAATGTTCTGTTATGTTTGTCATTTAATTAGGGTGATTTTCAGACAATTATAGAATATCTCAGGTTGGAGGGGACCCATAGGGATCATCAAGACTAACTCCCTGTTCCTGGCAGCTCTGCTTAGCACTAAGCCATATTACTGAGTGTAGTCTGCATTCTCCCTGAGCTCAGCAGGGCTGGTGCTGTGACCATTCCCAGGGAGCCTCTTCCAGTGTCCCACCACCTGACCAGTGAAGAATTCAGAAATTATAAAGTGTAAAATCTGGCTGTCTGTAGAACCTCTGCTGTGTTTGTCTTTACAGAATACGTGCTGTGTTTCCACAGGATGAAATTCTAATATAAAAAAAAATTAGGCAGCACTCGGTTGTTTCAATTGGCATCAGGTAGTCAATCAGTAGGTTTTTTTGGCAGAACTTCTGCGTCATTTGCTCTAAAAACTGGAATAATGTGTATTGGATGAAGCAGGATTATGGGGTAATATGTGCCTTCAAGTGTGATGTGTCTTTCTGGCTCTGCCACTGCATTTCTCCTTGTTGCTGGCCCAGGTATTCCAGGCAGACCTTTTGCAAATATTTGTTTATTTGTTTCTGGTGTTCTGGGTTATCCTTCTGATCCTAAGAATTCTGTAGGTACCAAGTGTTTAGAATATCCGATGAAAAAATTAGGAAGTCACAGCTAATCTGCCGTGGGGTGGGGAGGGAATTCATCCTCCAGTGATCGGGGCATCTCACACATTGCACGTGTGAACAGCCCATAAATGGGAATGCTCTCATGGTAAGATCTGTGAAATCTAAACATTTCTTTATGAAATTCTATTAGGAATCTGGGAAGGCTGAAATGCTACAAAAATAGTGGAGAATAAATATGTAACTCTTCAGGAAAGAAGTTAAAAATGTAACGCCAATTTACACTTTGATTAAGTTAAAAAAGTCACAAAACTTTTAAGGGCCTGTCCAGGAGCTGGCATTTATATTGCTCTGGACAGAGAAATAAAAATATCAAAACAGTTGAAGTTATGGCCTGTAACGTGTTTAAGGCGTATTGTGCTGGAGATAATGTAATGGTTTTACAGAACTATTTCTGTAGTCCATTAGGCTGTAGTATTGCTCTTTCATAATTCCTATTACTACAATGCATTGTTTAGTTCATGCACACCATGTTTAGTCAATAAACAAACATCCAGAGCATGTGGAAAGTTCATTTTCTAGAGGTTTTGGAAAAATCTAATTATATGAGATAATGTAGTGTTACGGTAATGCAAAAGCTAAAGTATAAAATACGTTCACTTGTAACCTGAGCACTGCCCAGACTGCTTTCTGTTAAATGTTTTCTGGTGGAAATTACTGGCATTAAAATCTCAGCAGTGTTTTCTGATGAAGGAAAACCCTTTGGATGATGCTGTTCTTGTTATGACTTTACTTAAAATCTTCAAAAATGACTTTTCGTAACTTAAAATAGTCAAGATTCTTTGTTTTCATTCAATATTACCAGTGAAGAGCTCTGAGAAGTAGAACAGAGATGTACTTGTTCCAGATTTTGCTTGGCTTCTTTGAATAGGCTCTGCTGGTATTTTGGGATATTTGGAACTTAATGGGATATGATCTTTAATTTCTTTACGGCTGGTCTTGTAGGCCACAAAATAAAATTTGAGAAATGAATTTTGGAAGACAAAGACAGCACAAGGTATTTCCAGGGCCTGGAACTTTGAAGCCCAGTGAGCTTCATACGCATTAATATGAAAGTACAGCATTTATGCCGAGATAAAATGCAAAACCAACTGCGAAAACTGAGAGGGGAATTGTCTGTGATGTCTCAGTATACCCAGAGATTTTTAGTCCTCAAAGCTTTATTAAAATGTTAAATACTTTTTAAATAGCAACTTGGGATTTTCAGGAAGGACTGGGCTGAAAACTCACTAGCTTTCCAATAGTTTGACAGACATTCTGCATTCATGGAAATGTCATGTTTCCCAGAGGAATATTTGAGGATTTTCAGTCTCAGCAAAGGTAGTGTATGTGCCTTTTAGTAGCTGGAGAAGGGAAGGATACACTCTGAACATCCTTATTAAAATGAATTCCAAGAGGAAGACAGAGAATGTTCTGTAATTCAAAGAGACTCTAATTTTGGGCAAGACACTTTGTATATCTTAGTGCTGACAGTATTAGAGGCGCACCTGAACACATGCAGAAAGGAAGTGATAGACACCTGCAGCTCCTTCCACTGTTGAAAGAAGTTTTCACATAAATGTTTTATTCTGAGTACGTGTGAGACTGAAATTTAATTACAGCCTCTGAGAGACTTACTTTATAAATATCCCGCCTTCCAGCCACGAGAATATTCAAATCATTTGGTTCAGATTTGAGTTTCTCAGATTCGGAAGGGTCAAAGGTCTTTGAATAGTAAGAGAAGCCCATGAGGGTGTTTGTATAAGTTGTGTTATGTGGAATTTGCCTACTCTTTCCATTGGCTGCTGCTGTGTCTGAGTTGTTCTTCCCCTGTTTAGGCCTTGCACTGGGGCAGTGTCTCTTCTCAATCAAGTGTGAAAGTTCTTCTCTACTGTCACCTCAATCCATATTTAATGAACTTATAGGGATAATCTAATATTAGAAGTACAGAGCATGCTTTTCCTTTAGCAAGTATGTGGAGATAAAGTAACCTTTTACAATTTAGATGGGTATAGGTAAATGATTACCAACCAAATATGGATATAAACATCTCTATTTAGATGTTGGCAATTGTGCATGACCATGCTCCTGTTCATTTAAACACTGGGCCTAGAACATTTGGTGGGCAACTATTAGAAATATATATAACTAAGTATCAGGGAAAACCTACCTCATGAGTAGGGCTAGAGAGTGTTGAGTAATTTAAGGTAAAAATAATTCTTATGAATTGTAATCATTGAAAAAAATAACCCAAACTCAGCAGTCAACCCCCACCCCAAAATTCAGAGACAATGCAGAAGCAAAACCCAAATGTGTTAAACCTGATCTTTAATTCTAACTTTTAAAGTACTTTTTATTGTGAATAAATAATTAAAAATTAATTAACAGCCAGATAAGCTATGATAATTAAGATGCATTTTCAAGAACTGTTTCTGAAACCTTTTCTGTTGTAACAGAGATTTTGTAGCATTGATACTGCTCAAAAAACAAGAGAGAAAAGTATTGAGATTCAATTCTCTTTCCTATAGATAGGAAAAGAGGACCAAATGTTGAGTGAAATCTTGATCCTTGTTCAGTTCTGTTTTCCAAGCCAGAGAACCTTCATTTCTCATTTTGTGAAGCAATTAATAATTAAAGAGAACCCCATAAAATGGTACTTACTCTGTATATAGGGATTGTTCTGTATGCATACATCTGCAGATGGGGAGATCATCAGGGTGTAGCAGAAGAACTAAAGGGGGGCCTTCAGGTTGGCCCAATTCTTCCGGTGAACCACAGAAGTCCTACAAGCCTTTCTGTGGTAAGTTTGCTCCAGTGAATGAATTATTTGTCAGTCACATTCGTATTTATGTTTGTGATCAAAGAGCTAACAGTTTGTGCATGTATCTGGGAACATTTTGTTTTTCTAATTTTTCAATTAAATTTACTTTATCATTATATTTTAATTTCTTGGTTTATCTTTTGTTTTAAGGGGTTAGATAATGATATCAGCTACAAAGCAATTTAGGGCTCTTTTTCCCTTTTCCTGTCTTGCAGATACTTAACATTTGGTAGGAAATGCATTGCATAGAAGAGTCAGAAAAAGAAATGGATGATCCCAGCTGGAAAGACTAAATTGAGGCAGGTAATGATGCAGTTCCTTGGCTTGTAATTCTGCCCATTTAATATGAGGACTACATAGTAGCTGCTTCTTAGAATGCTGCATGATATATATTAATGAAGTAAAGTACAGAACCACAATCATTTTACCAAATTGCTCTGTAAAAAAAATAAAAGTTAAACTGCCATTTTACTGTTTTTTCTCTTAGATCATCATCCCCTGATGAGATCATCCAGTGTGCTGCTGTTTTCCTCTTAGAGAACATGGACTGTAGGAGGATCAGAAGAAGCCTGCGGAAAGAAGGATTATACTGCACTCTTATTCCTGTAAAAATGTTTCCTCATGTTGTAAACTGTTCTAAAGAAAATGCTGTCATCCAAAACTGCAATAAGATGAAGAGATTACAATAAAAGTATATAAAACGTAGTTATTTTTAAGTATGTTTTTATTACAAGTGCAAAGAAACTTTGGCGTTAAGTTTCTCATAGAAAGATACACTTCCAAAATGATGCTTGCAGAGATATGGGGTGTGGAGGACTTGGGCAGTGAGAGGGACAAGTGCTAGTAAGAGATCTAACTTATAATGATGTTTTATTGTTGGTATGTTTGTTACTAAGTGAAAATGTTATATCCATCTCCTTTTTATTGCCTCTAAATATAGTAAGACTCTCATAGTATCTTTTTCCATTCTGTTATGGCTAACAGACCTGTGTATGATTTATTCTGCAGTGACTTTGCAGCAGAGGGGTGTCATTGGCTACTATTGCACTTACGCTGATGTAAATAAGGAAAGGCTCAAACCCTCGGTTCACAGGGACCTACTGACCACCGAAGGTCAGCCTTGAAATTGTCTTCTGAATAATGGCACACAGCAATGTCCCGAGAGAACGTGAATAATGCACGTAGAGGGAGCTTTCAGCAGCTTGAGGTACTGCCTATGGGCCTGTTACTGAGGAGATGGCTGTTGGGTAGGAGTTGATGCCAAGGGTTTTTTATGTTTGTGGGATAAGTCCATTAATTGGCAGGATATGTGAAAAAGTGATTTTGAAAACGGGGCTATGTGGTAAGACATGGGGGCCTAGAAGATCTGCAGGACTCTACTGTGAGAGTCCACAGAGAGCTGTAAATAACTAGATAGTGTTTAACCAAGAAGCAATGGAGTTAGTAAACTATGAAATAAATTGTTTCTGTAATATGTCAACAGAGTTACGTGGTTGGCAAGTTTCCATGAGGTAATTTTTTATATTCGCTAGGTTTCAGTTCTTACTCTACACTGTTTGTGTTGTCTTCTTACAGTTAGCCTACATCTTAGTTTTTAACTCTCAAACTATTTCTAACTCTTTATTTTGAATTATCTTTTGCCAAAATGTCTTTATGTCCAAGATTTGTTGTACAATGTCAGCAGAGCTTTGCTAATGGTTATCAACCTACTGCTATATTTAAATTAAGGAAAATTCATAGAATTTCTACACCACTTACTAGATTTATTTTGTCATTTAGGGACAATATGGTACACCCTGTACTCACTGAGAGCTTCTAAATATAGATTAAGCAGCTAATTAAAAATACAGAACATGTATGAATGACATTTATAGTAAGACTGAAGATTTGGCATGTTCAATGATTACTATGCACTCAAACCAGGACAGGTTCAGGCTCCCTAGTGAGCTACTGAAGGCCTAGACTGAATTCCCCATAGGGAGGTTTGGGAAGGCATAGAAAGCAAATTACATTTGAAAGAATTGTTAGGACTGACCTTGTCTAAGCCTATGAAAACTAAGTAGGAGATACGAAATAAGTGGAAAATGCGACATCTCAGGCAGCACTAAGGTGAGGATGGGTTGTTAGAAAGGAACCTGAGGAAACTGACCATGTCAGGATTTTCTGTGTTTGCTCTCTAGTGTGAAGGTAGCAATGGAAACTGAAAGAGTAGTCAGTGTGACTTATGGAAGCCCTGAAGAGAACCGTCAGCATTGGCAGATGCTGAACTCCTTACAGAGAGGGATCAGAAAAGGAGTGGATGATGGATGGATGAAGTATAAATCTATTCAAGCAAGGGGTGATACTTCATTACAGCCCCAGTGCACAGAATTTTTCTGTTACCTTGATAATCAGTGAGTTAATGACTTTCATGTTTTAATAAGTGGGCTTAAGACTAAATGATGATATAAAATTATTTCATTCTCTAAGATATAGTGATCTTTAAGGTAGACACTTGGCAATGAGTATTGTAAAGGAACTATTGAGTGAACTTTTGTTTGATCTCTCTTGTTTTCACTTGTTTAGCACTTTTTGCTCAGCTATTTTAAAGAGCCTTACAAATGTTACTAATATCTCAGTGAGATGTATTATATTTTGAAACTAATTTGTAAGAACAAGGCAGAAAAATGGTGGTTCTCCTTTGTTATCATGCATGTCATAGGCCATGTGTCAGCACACAGACTAAACCTTTGTTTTCTATTTGAGTTTTACGTCATAGAATATTATGAAAAGAATTAATTTGGTATATGCTTATCTACAAATTCTTATTATGCTAATTTTATCAACAGTATAGAGTGTGAAGTGTTAATGCATTTATGAAGTGCTAAATAGAGATCAGAAATTTTTCAGATTTGCTTGTCTTGTTATGACTAAGGATTCTTAGTGACATACTGTGTTTTCCAATGGTAATTGCTCTTTTGGAGTGAACCTCTACAAACCGAATCCTCATAGTAACACTGTAGATTCTTCTGCCAACCTGTGTTGTTGCACATTTCCTTGTCCAACACAAGGTAGTTTCATAGTTGTATAAAGCTAGACCTTTTCATGTAGTTAGACTGTAGAAACAAGGCCAACGGTTTTATTGGTCATTTTGCCTATAGCACCATGTACTGTATATACTTTGTCATTTACACTGCAGGTCTTTTATGGTTTTGGCTCATTTGTGGGGGGTAAAAACTGTTCTGAAGTAGAATTTTAGCTTGACGTTGTACTACATGATGTATGTTTAGTGTAAGACAAATGCTGAAGAAACAGCTCATTGACTGTGATGAGTTTAACAAGATTCTTTAAGCATGTTAAGAATTCTTTTTCTGTTCTACAAATCTCTGCTCACTAATGAGATAACTGACATTTACCTGTCATGAGATTCACAAGCAAAATGACCTAATTGAGTCAAAATAGCACAAAAATAATTGCTCTAGCTCAGAAATATTTTAATTTAGTGCCTAAAAATGTGAAAAATGGAAAGCATAGCTAATTGTGGTTTGTGATTGCTCTTACTTCTGTTTGTAACATGGTGGGATTTTTTTAAAATAATGTGGTAATGCCCCCTGTATAGCCTTAAGTAGCCTACATTATCATGAGTTTTTCTCCATTTGTTTGTTTTAAAGTCTTACCCTGTGTAAGAGTCATCACATGGATTCCCCAAGTTTGGAAAGTTCTCCTTTAGGGTCTTTTTAAAAAAATCACTAACTGATAATAGCAGTAATTTCAGTGGAGATTCTTTTGATTTACATCTGTAGAGAAAACTACAGTTTTAGGTGTTTCTGATATCTGTGCTTTCAGCATTTATTTTGAGTACTGATTCACAGTGAAGGGGTTTGTAAACTGTGCCTTGGCCCCTGGGCTGTAGATATGCATGGCAGCATTTGGATACAGAAAAGCTGCAGTCTCTAAACTGCATGAGGAAGTGGTGTCTTGCTCCTTATATTGCCTGGACATTAAAAAAAAGGAATAAAAGAAAGAATTTATTTATTTTCCCTTTCTTAAAAAGAAAGAAAGAAAAATCTGTGATGGGAAGTGGTGTTGTTTTGAAGAGACTATCAGTTATTTTAAGGATCTGTAGCATCTTTTATGCAGTGAGAAAATGTGGTGTTTTTTTTTTTTTTTCTTTTTCTGATCATATTTTCAGTTGAGGGCTGTTTTGATTAAAAGGGAAGAATGAAAGAGGAAATATGAACAGATGGATCCAAGTTACCAAGCAACACTTAGTTTCCCAGGCGATGGAAAAAGAATTGGAGCAGGTGCTAAGTAGATCTTCTTCCTCTTTTATTTTTTTAATGTAATTTTTAAAAATTATTTTAAGCTGATGTATGAGCCTCAGTTTAACAGACTTGAAAAGCTTCATAGAATGATAAATATTCAGCTGGGTGATGGTAACTGCCTGGGCAGGTTGTTTACTACGGGACTGGAGCTTTTCTGTGGCTGTGGTAGCACAGGTACGGGCAGCAAGGCTGTTGTAGGGGACACTGGTGTTGCTTGCTCCATTCCAATATTCTTATATACAATCAACTATATTTTTCTCGTTTTAACATATTCCTGTAATGATGGGTTGAGGCTCCTCTGCAGAATGTAAGTTTGAGTGAAATGAGTGTTCTGCATTCTCAAATGTTGAGACATTACCCCCAACCTCTTTCCTGCTGGGAAAAACTGACTTGCTTGGCATATCTCAGCTGACAGGCAGAGCTGTGTTGAATTGGTGGGCGCTCTGAATTTCAGTTTCTGGCAGATCCAAAAATAGGATTTTTTTTTTTTTTTTTAAGATCAATGCAAAAATAATTTTCCCTTTTACTTTTGTTGCTTTTAATGGAGTTCTTTTGGCAATCATAAAATCTTCCTTTTGGTTAAAGAGCATGATTCTTACTTTAAATTTGAGTTACATTCAAATTGCTTGTTTTGAAAAAGATCAAAGTCAATGAAAAACAAAAGTTATTTCAAATTTTTCCCACTCATTTATTTTAAGATTTCTTTGAAAAGTTCTGATGGCTTTAGTCTTCTTAAGGTTTTTAAAGATACTTGTTTCAATGCTGCTTACAAGCTTTTTCTTTAAAAAAACCCCAAACACACTAAAGTGGACCCAACACCTGAACTGTGTGAAAAATTTTGCATGTCTAATGTATTTAGGGTAGTGCTCTCCTGTCCCTCTCTGTCATACATTTGCATAACCTAACAGCTACACAGAACTGTAAGGGTGACATTTCTCTCAATATCTAGGGGAGATAATTTTGTTAACTGAGAGCTTTGACATTCTGTTATGTGACTGTGATAACTGGAGTCTTTATGCCTTAAAACAATGATATCTAATTTCTCATCTGCCACTGTCTCCAGCTCCTTGGCTGTAGGGCTGCTCTCAGTCCTTCCATGCACTACCCAGCCTGTGCTGCTGTTGGGGGTGGTTGCCCCAGTGCAGGACTGTGCCCTTGGTCTTTCTGCAGTCCAGGAGGTTGGTGGGAGCTCATCCTCCAGCTTGGCACTGTCCCTCGGGACCATCCCTTCCCTCAGGAATACCAACCGCACCACCAAGCTTGGTGCCATCTGCAGGCTTGCCGAGGGTGCACTTGGTCCTGCTGTCTGTCATTGATCAAAACATTAAGTAGTGTTGGTCCCAGCACGGGCCCCTGAGGGACACCACAAATATCACTACAAAACTTCTTTTGCGTTTAGAAAAAAAAAATTGCCATGCTAAAAAGCCAAGGAACTTACACATTTGAAGTCTTATTAACTCTGATGTTTGTTGGCTTTGTTGATTAAGGCCTGATGTTTAAATACTAAATAGTCCAAACCAGCAGTAATTTTAAATGCATGTAAGTAAAACCCATCCATATTTAGAAAAGCACTTCCTGGAGAATTAGGGAACCGAAAATCAAAACTATGAATTATTTTAGCTAGTGATTTCACCAAGTCCACGTGAAGAGAAAAGAGACCATAAGGGATACACAAAAAGGTAATAACAAAGCAATATGTCTATTAATAACAAGTATGGCTATTAGTAGGTGCATCTATGAAACTATGCTTTTCAAAATTAAAAAGTCCCATGCTAATCAGTTTGAAGTATTACCACAATGTGGGGATGTGCATCACATAGGGAATGTTTTGCGTGCAGTGATGCTCTGATCAACGATTGATGTTTTGTCATTGTTAAGTTTATAAAAAGTATTTCTACAAAAAAACCTGAACAGCATGTTTGAAGTTCTGTGTGTGTGAACAACTCATGCACTCTTCAGTGAATGTAGATCGTGTGAAATATGTAATACTTCTGGCTCTGAGTTGTCGAGCGTGACTCTGGTTTTAGCAGTGCTGTTTTGCTTCCATTTATGAATTAAATCCTTAATTTAAGAAATTGTTTTTTCATCTGCATTCAGGCTGAGGAGCAGCACCAGCACGGACTAGAAATTAAAGAAAATATCACTGGGTGTGTGCACAGGTTGGAAAGTGGGCAAGGCACTAGAGAGGGGCTCAGCCTTTGTCTTTATGCTTGTCTGGAACAGAACTCTTTTGTTTCAGCTTGTTTAAGGAAACTGGCTGGAGGTTAATTATATGAGTATGGGAAGAACTGCTGGAAAACTGTTTTCCTCTACTTAGGTGAGCCGACCTATAGAAATACCACAAGTACAGTATGTTGGCGTTGTTTGGAACATCCTATCTCACAGTACTTTAACTGGTTTTTTGAGTTTCTTACTATTTCTGAAGAGTGGAGCTGGTCCGCAGCAGCGTCTCTTGTGTGTTCTGGATCTTAGGACCTTATTTGGGACTCTTTGCTGTGACTTCACCTTTCCAAGCTTTGCCTGTGTGCTTTTGATGGCAGGAGCTAGGGAAGCCTATTCTTAGTTACAGCCTAAGGTGGAATTCCATCATTACTCCATGGTTAGTGTCACACTGATTGTAAAACTGATGTAATATTGCTTTCTTTTTCAACCTTGCAAAAAAATTTCTATGTGTGTTCGGGCTTCTAAATAGGAGGGAAGGAATGGAT
The DNA here is from genome assembly GCA_013396735.1 of Grallaria varia. Lineage (NCBI taxonomy): Eukaryota > Metazoa > Chordata > Aves > Passeriformes > Formicariidae > Grallaria > Grallaria varia. Next base: position 3,334,155 of record VWZG01006450.1, read on the forward strand.
ATAAATCTTTAAAATCATGGATTTGTTGGATAAGGGTTTTTTAAACATTATGGATTACTCTAAGGGTTTTTTACAGTAAGGATTTTACATTATAAGAATTTGAAAATGTGATTTTAATAAAAAATAGTCTTCTTAAAAAAAATAATTCCCACACCCAAAAACAACAGCCCAAATATTATGGTTTATACCTTCCAACAATATTTCATTCATGTGTCCTACTGCAAATTAAGTGACTCCTTTTAGTGCAGCTGGGTTATTAATAAATTTCTATTTAAACATTTAGTTTAAAAAAAAAAATTGGCATACTTCTCCACGTAGTTTTCAAGCTTCATAAGCACTGCAAAGAGAAAGTTCTTAAACCAGGGTGTTTCCAGAGTATTTATGCTTTGCAGAAGTGTAAGCAGCAATTGGAACTTCTATTTTCTGATCCCAATTGACTACTCCTGAAAACAAATATATGGGCTTCCTTTGCTTGCATGCGCTCAGGGGTTTGTTATGGGCTCTTACATAAAATTAGGATGGTGAAAAGTGAGAAAACTATTTATTGTCAAATTTCTTTCCCTGAAAACGTGTGGAACAGTAACTTTTCCCTTTTCCTAACTTTGGAGAAGCAGTTTTGGCAAGAGGAAAAGAGATTGATAATACTGGGCAAAAAAAAAAAAAAGATCCTCTAGGCATTTTGTTCCTTCTACAAAGAAAGGAAATAAATTTTCAAGAATTCTGGTGAAACTGGACTTTCAGTAGCTCCTTTCAGGAAACGTTTTGTGCACTTTCAATTACAAACTAAATTGTCCCACATGCATTTCAAGCTCCATATACAAATCACCTTTTCACTTGGAACTTCTTCGATGTGGTCTCTTGCCAGAGGACACTCTTCCATTATGACAACACACGTGGTTGCTTAAGGTGTCTTTGACATACAAGCCAAAGAAAAGCTGAGGTTCTTAATGCTCAGATTGTTTTTCCTTATAGTCTGTCTTTAGGCATGTTGGTAAAACATGCCCTAAGAGCTTCTTTTATGCATGAATTCAGAAATAAATGGAAGTGTGATCATTGAAAAGAAATAGTTTGGCTAGTGAATCTAATGGGTGGGTTAAATATGGTATAAAAACTCCTCGTTTCTCCCTGCCACCTTTTTTACATCTCCAAGTGTTTTAATGTAGGCCAGGTGTGGTGTCAGAATCATTGCTCAGTAGTGAGGCCAGTGAGGTTATTGCTGGACTTGTCCACAGTGATGGACTATTGATCTTTGTTTATAGTTTGGTTGTGGTGAAATTCATGCAATTTCTTCCATATTCATCAAAACTCATATATGCCTGTTTGTTTAAAAAGATAAATGAAGGGAGAATTAGGCATGCATAGGTGTTTTGCTTAACTGAGAGAACTTAATATATTTAAATACACCTAATTTACAAAGAAACTCTCTGTAGTACAGAGCTTGTATAGCTATCAGCTCTTTATAGCTTCCTGTAATTTTTCATTTCTTGTCCTTTTATCCGTATTTTCATTTCTTCAAACTATAGGATTTGTTGGGATTTGACAAAATTTCTTTAACAGATTCTCACAGAGTTCAAATACATATGGTAGTGAGTTTTTAAAAGACAATCAATAGCAAGATGATTTTTGGAATCCTTTCTAGTAACAGGGCTTCTTTTTCTTGCACTCTGGAGCCAGACAAAGAAATTTTGTGTTGTAAGTTTATGGTTTCCAGAAAGATAAAGAGCTCGATCGGGATTTCTTAAACCTACTTTCATCTAAATTACTGTGAGTCCATTTTGGCTGGTGGTAGATGTGAAGAGTTGTAAAACAGAAGAGAGCAGGTAAGCTCTATGTTAAGAATAAATGAATTCCTATATTTTATATTTTTCTAGTACTCTGTTTAAATAGAATTTGATCAGTCTTTCTAATGGTGTTTTTGGCTGGAGAAACACTACTGTTTAGACACTTTAGGTAAGTGGCTGTGCTTTTACTTAAATGGTTGATTGAAATATTAATATACTGCTGATTCAAATTTTAAAGTCCGACAAGCTGGTCATGTAGAAGCAATCCCAAGGCTTTCTTTTCCAGGAGAATGGAACCAGTCTGCGTTGAGGTGTTTGAGAGAACTAGCAGCTCCTCTACCCTTGCCCACTGTGACTCAGATTTGTACATTCTGCCTGTGAATGCAAAAAACTCCATTTACTGACCAATAGTTTCTCATGCCCATTTCTGTGTTGCCTTAGGTGGAGTTGCTGGCAGCTTTAATTGTATCATTGCCCCATCATTAATCATTTATCTATCTTCAGGTGGTTATTGGATTCTAATGGTTTTGTTCCTATTATGTCTTTATTTTTCTTGAATTTTGTATTAATTTTTAAAAATCTTCTACTTTATGATTTCATTTTCCCTCTGTTCTTCAACCAGGAGAAGCTTATCAGTTGAAGTGTAGACACTCACTGCCAGTTTCATACTATCTCTAAATTGCTTGCTTTTCTGAAAAAGTCATTTTCTTTCTAGCACTTTGTGCCGTGTTGTTTTAGGCAGTTTTATGCAAAGGTAAAACCTTGAACTACATCAACTGCATTGGTGTAGCCTTTTCTTTAAGAGTTTCAACTCGGTCCCATCTACACGTGGTCACTGATGTCCTAAGAATCTGAGCGAAATACATCAGAAAGAGAGTAAAAGGAGGATCAGTTTGCAGCACCCTGACTTTCCTGCAGCCAAGTATTGAAGTGTCTTTTAATAAAGCTGGGACAAAAATGCAGTTTTATTGGGGCAATTATTATTAGGTTCAGATTATGCTGTATAGTTGGGATTTTCAATAATGCCAAAACCTTACATTTTATCAGAGTATTAAAAATTGCAGAAGTGTTACCAATTTCTGAACAAAAGAGCAGAACAGTGTTTTAGGATTATACAATATGAACTGTCTCCTCTTTCGATTTTTTTTGTGTGTGTTTAAATTAGTGGTAAAACCATGTGCTGAAGTTACTTGAGGCCAGTACAAGATGCCAACCTCATACTGTGGAAGGAGAAAGCACTGGCCAAGTTTGGGTTGAGGCTTATTTTAGTCTAAAAGCCAAGAATATTAAAGTACATTTATTGCGAAGAAGATGATCTGATTACCTGTCGACTTTGTGTGGGTGTGTTAAACACAGTGACAACTAAGCAGCACCATGAAATGCTGTATGTGGGCATTTAGTTACACAGGATTATAATAATTTGCATGTGCAAACTGGTTACTTAGCATTACTGATAATTGCAGATGTCATAAGGGGAATATAATGCAAGTGCAATTTTATAAACAAATGCATCTCTGAGAGATTATTAATGTAGACTTGCAGTGTTGCAAAGGTGATGACACAAGTACAAATTTTTTTCTTTTTTTTTTTTTTTACATTTTTATTAGGCTTATTGAGCTTTTTTAAAGGAAATTGCAAAAGAGAAAACAGCATCATTCAAAAAATGATGTAATGGATAAAAATCTGGTTTCCTGAGGCTATGAGGACCTCATGAAATCTTTAGAATATCTCTTGCTTAGCTGTTCAGGCAAATTTGAAACCCTCCAGATGACCTCAGATAGTAAAACAATCAGTGTAAGGTATCACGCACATAAAGCTTGTCTTTAAGTTAATACCCCAAAAGCATATCCCTGAATCAGGTACCCCGAAAGAAAAAGTGCAAACATAGAACAACATAAATTCAAGAACTGAGCCTTGTGGGAACCTCCAAACATTTGAATGGGATTGGAAGAAAACCCACACAAAATAATAAAGTGGGAGTCATTTTCTGATCTTCTCCAGAATCCTAAAGCCTACTTTGTTTTACCATCAGGGATAGAGAATAAAAGCTTTTAAGTCAGCCAGCATCAGATTGATTCCTAAAGCAAACAGGAAGAGTATTACGAGAGAAGGCTTCATGCTATGATAGACAGCTCGGAATACGCATCTTTGGCAGTCTGTTCATCTCTGGCTAAGGGGGTGGAAACTCTGCTTTGTCTCCCTGGGTAATGTGTGGAATCCTGTTTATATTCCAGCTCAGTTTATGTGGCCTTGGGGAGCAAAGTCTGGTCTTAGAATTAGCTGTAATTTTTGCTGATCAGATAGTGGTATGACTGGCCAACTATTTTTCCATGACTATTGCAGAAGTGTATGACAAATCCATGACATACTCTTATTTTTTAAAACATTTGTGTGGTGAAGGTACTTGTTTCATCCAAGATAAACGGCTGGTGGTGATTGAGAGATTCCTTGCAGAGGTGATTTGCAAAGATTTTTTCTTTTTATCATGTGGAGAGTTGTATTAAAAAAACAAAAGTAAGGGAAAAGGACCAATACTTTTACAGGACCATTACTTTTACAGAAATGCCAGAGGATTTGGATTATGGATGAGGAATAAGCATTATGAAATTCTCAAGTGATGGTGTTTTGTTGCACTTTTATGTTTTTCTATGTATTTATGTGACTTTTTTATTGAGATATGTCGTACCAAGATACAACTCCAGTGTTTTATGAGACTGGGTGCTGTTGTCTTCGTACTCTTGGTTTTTGTGTTTTGTTTTTGTTGTTTTTTTTTTTTTAATTATTTTTGTAAAGACCAGTAAATATTAATTCTGTTAACTGTCTACCTTAACTAATGCAATCCTTTTTCTTTTGCCCGTGGGCTAAGATGCATAAAAAGCCAGTATGAAAATGTAAAAACTGAAATATAATTGCTACTGTAGAGGGTGCCGCGTCAACCCACTATATAATTATTATCCTTGAAGTGTCAAATTTGAATATAAAGTCTTTAGATCACTTATTTCAGGTATAAAAGAAAAAACTAAGAAAAAATACAGTAAAAGACTGAACACTTAGCAGTGTTTGAATTAGTAACACAACTGGATGAAGTTTTGGTGTTTAAGCAGCAACAGCAGCGTTGTATTGGGACAAAGAAATGACTTGCTGGCTTGTCACTGTTGGCATTAATTATTGATTGGGGTTTCAGAAATAGCGCATGTGCTGTCAGAGTTGACTGTAACATAAGATAGGGACTGCAGTGATGCCAGAGGGATCATAACAAGGGAAGCACCTGTAGCATTTGGAGTTACATGCTTCTCACCATCAGACTTCTATTTTGTTGCAATGAATTCATAGGGGTGTTAAAATAATGGAAAGATGAGTCGTCAAGCTTATTTCTATCGTGTCCCTCCACAGGAATTGCACAGAAGAACCCAACTGCAGCCCGAGCCAGCGAAGACGAAGGCTCTTCAAACAGTTATTGAAATGAAGGTATGGTCTTTGCAAGTTTCCCTATATGTTTTTTTGTGGCATGAAGTCATGTCCTGGGTATGGCTGGGATGGAGTTAATTTTCCTCCCAGCAGCCTGTACCGCGCTGTGTTCTGAATTTCAGATCGAACCAGCATCAATGACATGCTGATGGTTACACTGCTGCTCAACAGTGCTTACAGAGTCAAAGCCCTCTGTTACTCTGCCCCTGCCCCAGCAGAGGGTTGGGGGTGGACAAGGGGCTGGAAGGGAAGGCAGTGGGGGCAGCTGACCCAAACTGACCCAAGGGATGTTCCAGACCACCCAAGGTCATGCCCAGCCATGAAACTGAGGGGAGGATGTTCAGAGTTAGGCTTTTGTCTTCCCAAAAAACTGATGAAGCCCTGCTTTCCTGGAAATATCTGGGCATCTGCCTGCCAGTGGGTAGTAGTGAGTGAATTCCATATTTTGCTTTGTTTGCATGTTCAGCTCGACTCTACGTATTAAACTGGCTCTATTTCAGCCAGTGTTTCCTCACTTTTGCCCTCCTGATTGTCTCCACTGTCCCACTGAGGGGGGAGTGAAAGAGCAGCTCTGTGACACTCAGCTGCCTACCAGGGTTGGTTTATGACTTTTCCTATTAAAACATAAAATTCTTTTACTTTAAATTCTTCATCAATATATTTTTATTTTGAAATTAGGAATAATTAGGAATTATTTCTCCCAGTCTTTTTCCTTAGTAAAATTGATTTTAAAAAAAATCAAGGGTAGCTTTGCTGGATAGTGAGAACTGAATATCACTTGTTAAAAAGACTTGGGGGTGTGTCTGTGTGTTTCAGGAGATTCAAAGTAGATGGAATAAACTGACGAACAGAAGTCCAAGGCAAACTGTCCAAGGCTAGTGTAAAATGTTTTTCCTCTTGATCTTTAAAAATAAATCTTCTGCTGGTGGCTGTTAGGCCATCATTTTACAGCTAATCTATGAAAAATACTCATTGCATCAGCAGCTATGACAAAATGTGATGAAACAGCTATCTTAGACCTGAATGTAGTTTCCTCATTTTCATATGTAATATTACTAAAGTGTTGTGGCTTTTCCCCCATCAATAACAAAAGATAAAAATAATAATTTAGAAAGTGAAAACTGATATTTTTGCATAATTCTACGAGTCTGGAATGTAAGGAAAATACTATGAGACTTGAGATAATTTGTGAGTTGGTAATGCTGCCTGAAATACATTAATGATGGTCTTTCATTTCAATCTTAAAAGGAAGTGCAAATTAAAGGCTTCATTTTTCTAAGGACTTCTGTTATGAGCAAATGAGTTCAGCATGTCTGAACATTGTGGTAAACACACAGTTGAAACAACAGCAGGGCTTTCTAAATACAGTATTTGTCTTTTAATAGATAGTAATTAGTTTGGATTATATGAGTCACAGAGAAGGTACATTGATGTCAGTATTTCATCTGATGTATATTTGCCTTGGACATTATTCTAGTTTAGAAGTCAGTGTATGAAATCTAAAATGTGTATTTTTGCATTAACTTGTTAACTATATGTAAACGGGAAGGCAGGATACTGGCTGAGAAACTTGTTTCTTTCTGTTAATATTCAGAATTATAAATTTAAAAGTTTTGGGATACAAAATTAATGTGTTAGAATAAATTATAATCGCCCTGTACCAAAACTCTCTGCAAAGACCAGAAATGGGTGGTGAATGACACACGAGTGGCACATGCGATGACTGTAGGTGCAGCCACTCCTGACAGTGCCTGTCCCTGAAGACAGTGAAGTGTTTTGTGTTTGTCTCCCAGGAGAGTTGGATGTGCTGTGTTGTTCCACTGTTTAAAAATCTCATCTTTGCCACCGGTGAGGCTGCAATGGTGCTGCTGGCACAGAGCTGCCCTCTGCCTACGAGGCACACAGTTCTCTCTTTTCCTAGGAACACACACTCTTTGGGCTTGCCCTGTCTAAAACAGGGCTAATACTGGAAAGGGACAAATGTAAGATGTTGAAATCCACGTGATTAAACAGCAGTTTTCATTACAAGTTCCAGATTTGGAATGTTTTCAAGTAAATTTAAATTGTCTTAATCCAGACAGCGTTTGTTTTTTGAAAAAAAATGTGGGACATTTGTTTTGAATGATCAAGCACTAAAACAATGCTTTCCCTCCAGTGTTGAGGGTGGAAGGAGGGAGAGGATTAGCCTGCAATGTGCCAGTCTGGGGCTGTGCACTCCCCCAAGCAGAGGCTCCAAGCAGGATGCATTTCTCTTCACTGCACCCAACCTCTTCCACCCCCTGGCCACGTCAACTTTTGTCTGAGGCTCCGCCAGGCTCTGTCAGGATGCGACTTTCCCTCTTTCATAAATCCTCCTGTTCTTTCCTGTGGTTTTCTTCTGTGCCTTGCTGCTGCTGAATGCTTTCTGTCCCTTTTCCCCGTCTGTACACCCTTTCATCCAATGAAGTTATATCCATTTCTTCTACCTCTAATATCCCATGTGGTTTTTTTATTTGTCCTAAATGTCTTCTGCACTATCTTTCCTCTCATGCTCTTCATTTCTCTCTGAAACTTTGCAAGTAGCTGTCCTTTCTTACAGCAATTGCATTTTCTGTATAACTGTTGTCTCCTTGACCAGTGTCTGTCATGCAAAAAAAAAAAAAAAAACCAACAAAAAAACAAACAACCAAAGGACAAACAAAAAAAAGGTGGAAAAGTCATCCTATGTCTTGACTCCTGTTTTTCTTGCTTTATTTATTCCTTTCCAGACATCTATTGTCTTCTCACAGGCATTGCACAGGCCTTTCTTTCCTGACTTTCTGGTTTTGCTTCTTAGGCATGTCTGCTTCCAGATGTCCCATGACTTTTGCTCTATTGTTTCCCCTTACATTCTTTGCTCTGTTCTCTGGTTTGCAACAGACCTTCTCCTTCAGAAGCCCTTCTTACTTCTGGACAGCAGAGTCCCAAAAGCAAAGGAGGACAGGATGCTTCCCTTTCCCACATGCCCCTGTTGTTCCCTCAAGCTGGTCTAGTTTTGTTGCAGTGGTTGCTTCTGACCTTTGTGACTACAGATATATGTAGTCGAACAGCATTTTTTTCTCATGCCTAATTCTTTGTCTATTTAAGTATAAAATAAAACCGGTCCATTGAAATTCTTCCCTTTAATTGCAATTGCACCCTTGCATACTTCCTTGCATATTCTCCTGTCAAATGCCAGATCACCGAGATCTTTGAATATATCTTTGAGTATCAGTGATGTTCAAAGTTCATTAACATTTATTAATATTATAAAAGGGAGTAAAAGGAAACCCACTTTTCATTTCATTTTATGATAAGAAGTACTTGGGCAGGTGAATAGGTCAAAATTTGCTCATCTCTTGGGAGGCCCCACCTGAAGTGCTGCCTCTTATTCTGGGGTACCCGGTACAAAAAAGACATGGATCTATTGGAGCAAGTCCAGAGGAGGGCCACAAAAATGATCAAGGGGCTGGAGAAGCTCACTTGTGGAGACAAGAGAGTTGGACTGTTCACCCTGGAGAAGAAAAGGCTCCTCGGAGACCTTCTTGCAGTCATTCAGTACTTGAAAATATTTTATCATGAGTGGTGAGGCCCTGGCACAGGTTGCCCAGAGAAGCTGCGGCTGCCCCGTCTTTGGAAGTGTCTGAGGCTGGGTTGGACAGGGCTTGGAGCAACCTGGGATAGTGGAAGGTGTCCCTGCCCATGGCAGGAGGATTAGACCAGATGACCTTTAAATGTTCTTCCAAGCCAAACCACTACCTGCTGCTGTGGTGTCATTTACACAGTTCCAGCCTTAGAACAGTGATGGTACTTGAGAGAGAAGATCAGAAATGAGTTGCCTACAGATATGGCATAAAGCTCATCTTTATGATAGGATATTGCCCATTCTGAAGTATATGGAGTCTAGCAACTGGAGTTATGAAGTCTTTAAAAATGGTAAGCTGTAGAGTAAATGAAAATATTTGTGGTTTACCTTACTTGCAGAAAGAGCCATCTCTGTGTATTGATCCAGCTGTGATATTTCAGGTATGGGTTTGGTTCTAAAAAAGCGTGTGATGTGTGTTTGCAGTGCAACATACTATTGCTGTTAAGATTGCATGAACTTCCACTTCCCTTGTTTTCAAAGATAAACCTGAATATTCTCTGCATTAAATTGACAACATTAAAAAAATTCATATAGTAAGAGTAGTTGTGTATGGTCTATTGACAGCCCATGTACATAAATGCATTTATGTGCAAGTTTTATTAAATGTGAGGTTTCAAATATCTTCTTCTGATTGCTTGTTCAATGCTCTACAAGCAAAATTTTTACAGGCATAGTTTAAATTTATCAGGTGTCTCAAACGATGAACAGTAGCATTTGTTACTTTTCCTTTCGGAATAAGGTGTCCTGGAATGCTGTCTTATATAGAGTTGGACTCAATGATCCTTGTGGGTCTCTTTCAACTCAGAATATTCTGTGATTATTTACAAATGTTTTGCCCGTTCCGCACCTCTCAGCATCCAGGAAATGTATTATGGGACTCTTCTAGGGACTGATATGATTAATGAAATGTCACAGTGGAAATTCGTTTGTAGAGTTAGTGTCTTTTCCGTAGTGAAATATTGTTTTCTTCAGTATCAGGACACATACCAATTGTTTCACATCCCAAAAGAGCTGGATTTCTGTGAGGTCCAGCACAGAAATAGCCCCAACCTCTCTCACAGTCTCTGCAACAGTGTTCTAGTAAAGGAGATGAGGAAGAAACTCTGGTTACTGCTGGAAGGAGGGGATTGATTAGGGCGAGTACCCTGATCACTATCACAAATCCTGCTGTATAATCTTATGTATTTTAACAGATTTAGGGACCCTGAATGGAAAAATCTGCACAAATGTTGCCTTGTTGTAGAACTCAGAAGATGTTTATTAGTACCATTTAATACTAAGCTGCTCCTTAATATTATTGCAAAGGAATCTTAGTGATTCAACACAGACCCACGTAGTTGTTTTAGAATGTTGCTAATGTGGGTAAATCGTAGAGGTCCAAAGGAAATACTGCATCTGTTCCTATTTCAGTTTCTGAAAGCTTGCCAGCCCCTGTGCCACAACAAGGGCTGGTTGAAAGTTTTCCAGTTGAAGTTTTCTATGGGAAACCACTGATTCAGCTGAATCAGAAGATTTTATGGGAATGTGCCTATTCTGCCCAAACCTTCCGTGAATGCGAAGCCCTGAGTTTGTACCCACCCTGTAAGCGAGCCCAGCTCCCTCGTGGCACTGCCTGGCTCTCTGTGCTGCCTTTGACCTCCAAGGTTCCTCACTTTCTAGCAGTTGTCCAGCCAGGAAAACGCAGCTCTCCTCAACTTCTGCTTCAGATTCCTTTGTCTCAAGATTTCTTCCTGAAACGTTTGACATCTTTTTGCATTCCTGAGCTCTTGTCTGGATTAAAACACGCTCTTCAGATGGGAACCGTGATGTGTTTGCACAGTTGTATGACCCATAAACACACCTGCCAGTGGAAACTGGGACATGAGTGTGGTGCAAGTAGATGAGAAGACAACCTTTCTTCCTCTTGACCACAGCCAGAACTCCAGAGAAACAGGGGAAACAGACTCAGGCTGAATCCCAAGGAATGGCCTGTTGGCCTGTACTGGCCTCTCCAAGCTAAACTTGTGTTCAAGAGCTTGGCAGAAGAGCCAGGCCTGGGTGGTTGGCAGTGATAACAAGGTATGTTATCACAGGTTTGTGGCAAAATAGGGCGTCTCCCTCTCTCCTTTCACCCCTGTGTAGAAATGAGGATGGAATTTTGACCGCAGTGTATTCCCTGCGGACTGTGCAACAGAACATAACATTGCACTTTCTCTGGGGGTGAAAAGAGGTATGAGTTCTGCATTTCTTTAAGCCAAAATCAATAGAAATACCCTTGGTTTGTGGCAATATGTGAGTTCTCTATTTGTACCTTCTATTTTTGCTGGTTTACTATTTGATATTCATGCAACTACAGATATATTTCCATTATCCTTTGATAAATGTTTCATATAATTTTCAATAGCTTTTTTTTTTTTATACCTTAGGATACAAAAATAGCTTCACTTGAGCGCAATATAAGAGATCTTGAAGATGAAATACAGATGTTAAAGACAAATGGAGTTCTGAATACAGAGGACCGAGAAGAAGAAATCAAACAAATAGAAGTTTACAAGAGTCACTCAAAGTTCATGAAAAATAAGGTAGGATCTATTTATGTAAGTGATCAGGACTGTTTAAATAATGGAAAGAAAAGTTTTAACTTGACTGTTTTCAACATAAGCAGTTCTCTGCATGTCTTGGTAAATCTCTACTATGCAATAATCAGTAACTATGAAGGAGCAAAACATTTTCTGATAAATAAAAATGTGTTTATATTTTGACTTAAGAAGAGGTAAGGAAGAGCTTTTTTTCCTAGTTTTGGCTGTAGTTTTGCAGTAAGGACTGCTATTTCATAGATGCTGCCAAATTATATCCCCTTTTATTTTAAAGCGCCGCAATGTAATGCCTGTTCCTGTGGAGTACCTCTCCTTTCCAATTACTGTGCACAGACTATTATGAGTTGACCACAGGCAGAAGGTAAACATGGAGTGATGTAACACATTTCCTGGTATCACGCTCGCAAGAGAGTATTGCTTGGTCATTATTTCGGGGCTTGTGCTGCAGAAGGAATGAGTGTTGGTGTCCATGCGTAATTAATCCAAATTTATTAAAAAAAGGTACTCAAAGAATGTATTTATTCTGTTGGAAAAAAGCTCTTAAACTACTGAAAAGTAGGAGTGCCTAAGTAACATTATCATCTGTAAAGTTTTTTTGCCTATTTAAGCATGAATAATTTCAAAGCTATTCAGTTTTAGTAATTCACCGCAGAACTCCTAATGAATGCCAGCAAACCTGTTGATACAAAAATCAAGTACAAACCCCTGTACTTTGTTAACAATCTTCTGAGTTATAGAGAAAAAAAAGCTTCAATATATTTCTGTGGCCCAGAAAGCAGATAAATGAGAAGAGTATTAAAGATGCCTTGTTTTGTCACAGTCTTCTGATCTTTGACAAACGTCACATTCTGATGGAACTTTGTCTGTTTTCTGTCACCAGTCCTTTTCTTCCACTTAAAATTGAGATTTGCAGTAGACGATTTTATTTTTATCATTCATCTGAGAACCCTTCAAGGTGGAAAAGTATTTATGGAGCTGTCAGCAAGCAGATCTTATTATACCTGATCTGTTGAACCTGAGATAGTTGATAAATCCTGATAAACACAAGTCTTGATTTATGGCACAGAGCAGCACAGAACTCTTCTCACAGTTAACACTCTTAGGTGTTATGAAGCTCCTAATACCTTTCATTTATTCTTGAAGTATAACTTGTTATAAATCTGTTCTGGATTTAAATAAATGGAAAGGTGTCAAAAACTAAATATTATTTATAGTACGTGAGTGGCAGAGAATGTTGGGAAGTGTTTATTTTCCTAATTCTTTGTAATATTGACTCTTTCAAAATATATAGGCTTAATTGTGATTTACAGTTAAATAGAATTTCTAAAAATGAAAAAGAAAACTTGCTTAGATTTTTTTTTTCTTGTCTGCTTGAAGAGGACTCTTTCTCTGCTTTTGATGGAAGAAAACAATCCATCCCTGACATGATACAGGAATTGTCAAAACAAATTTTAAAGCTTACATGACTGAGAGATCTGCACCTTCAAATATCTTCACTGAAAATAAGAAGAAAACATATAGGATGATACGTACTTTTAAAAACAATTTTTGCTTTGCAAGATTTCCTTCTCTTACTTGGGTTCGTCCTTTGGAAGGAACACGTGCATTTTTCTTGGGTGTGAGTTTGCACCCTGGAATTTTAGTTCTTTGAGTATTAGAACTCTCATGCCATCCACTGGAATGATTATGAAGAGAGCTAGTGGCAGTTCAGTACAACTTCAGCAGATCATCATCAAAATGAGTTTTAAGAATTGATTAAGCAGTAACAAGGCACTCTCTAATTAATGTCTGCATAGAAGAACTTTTCCTATTGTGTGAAGGGAGCGTGCAAGCTCTAGGAGACCCTGTAGAAAATATATACAGGAGAGCAACAGAATCCTTTTTGTTTGTTTTGTTTCAATAGGCCTGGAATTGTGAAAACCAGTTTAAAAACAGACCTTACCCAATATAACCTGTAGAATCTACTGATAGACTTGTAGATTCTTCTGTAGGAAGCCACCTCGTTTGCTTTGCTACTGGTTTTCCTTGACTTAAATCCTTCACTCTAAAAAAGCATATTATCATATGTCTCATAAGACCAGATCTTATGATGCGTAGAGCAGCATATTTTCATTTAATGGAATGATTTGCTAAATATTTAGCCTATTAATTTTAATTTGCAATATTCACAGGAAAGCTCTGATTGTTTTTTTTCTTTTTTTTTTTTCCTTTGTTTCGTGGTTACTCAGTGTAAAGTCATGAAAGAATTTGGTGTATAATAATAGAGGAAAACAGCTAATGATTTTCTGGATGTGCTGGTATCTGAGGAATTGAAATTGTGGAAGGTGACAATTGTAAATTGAGAAGGAAGAGAAAGGGGGTTTCAAGCAAGGAGGTGAAGCAAGATCATATTGGGCAGTGTTGAAGAAGTGGTGGCAGACAAGTGACACGTATGAAATATGTGAGATAGTGGGCAGGTCAGGGTCAGAGGGCAAACTTGGAGTTTTTTGATGCTATGGCACTTTGACTCACACTTGCAGGTTATCTTCATTGTAGCTTTTACAGAGTATAGAAATGGTTTTGCCTTTGTCTTTTGTTGTACTGAGATGATGAGATCTCACTGGATCCTGACTGTTAGTCTTCCACGCAATTCCATCAATTTAGACATAGCAGAGTGAAAATATTTGCATATCTGCTAAAGACAACAATCAATTTCATGTCCTGTTTCATTTTTTTTATGCACCAATAGATAATGCAGAATTTAGGAATATACAAATGTACGCAGGTCTAAAGCAAATACATGCAGGTCTAAAAATTTCTTTAAAGGAGTTATGTAGTTTCTTGTTAACTTTGTAGTTTTGAGACTTAATTTTTTTAAAAATTGGAATTTTAGTACATTTTCAGCATTGTATTTGTATTTATTTTGATAAAACACCAACCAAAAGCATATTTATTCAACACATTTTTGTGTTCTGTGTGTTTGCTTTGTGGTTTGTGGGGGTTTTCTTGAGTTGTCTAACACATTTTTTAAATCCTGACAATTTGTAGGTCTTGTAGCCAGAACTTTATACTGAACAGATTCTGTCTCTAAAACACAAAGAACATACCTGCCATGAAAATGAAGCACTTTTTTTGGGATTATTTCTCAGGGTGTGGATTATGTCAAGGGAAAAAGTGAGAAGAGTAAAAACCAAGAGATTAAACATCTGTGATGTTCACACGCATCTCAAATGAGGCGTGTGGCGTAATGCGGATTGGCTGCAGATCTACCCCTTGTCTTTGTATCCTGTAGACAGATTTTCCCTTTGTTCATTTGGTGGACATTTTGTCTCCGTTGCCACTCTTGCTTACAAGGGTTTACTTCCAAGAGAAAGTTTTCTCCAGCAGCTTCTTAGATGCAGTCTTCCCTCACATCTGTTTTTTTATGCCCCTTTTCTTATTCTGGTATTTTCAGACTCTGAAGGTGATTTCTTTTAGTGCCAGGGCAGATCTTGATTTTATTCAGTAGCTCAGGGGTGACTATTCAAGGACCTTAAGCAGCTAGACAAACATATTGGGATTTATAAAGAGAAAAAAGGAATAAATATATTAAGGTATGCGTAGAGACTATAGTTAGAATAAAGATCTTTTTAAATTTAATTTTTAAGGATACACTTGTGATGTAAAATAAAATAGAAATATTTTGATAACCAGTAAATATTACCAGTGCCATAAAATAAGGAATTTGTGAAGTATTTTAGTATGTGGGTCTTTGCAATATGGTTGAGTAGGATCAGTCTGTGCATGCATATTCTTTTTTTTTCCTGGCATTTTTTAAATCACCTTTCATCTACAAGTTTTAGATATCTTGCATCCCAAATGTCTTTTGGGATGCAGCTTATGGGAGAGAATGGAAAAGAGCTCTTCTAGCACTTACCTGGCTTTTGCAGAATTGAAACTTGAATTTTAAAGAGAACTATCAAGGCCTTACAGTCATCAAGAAAACTTTCCAAGTATAAAGGAAGTGTGATTTATCTGAGTTATGCACAGACAATGAGGTGTTTTATTTCAAATAATCCTCCAGAGATGACGGAGCTGAATTCAGCTGGTGACCAGTGAATTTAAGAATAGTTATATGCCACCTAATTCACCATCCTTAGTGTCGCTCTGTGTATTGTCCAGTGTTTTGTTCTGATTCATAAATTCTAAATCCACCACAGTTTTCTGTTCTGTGGCTGCTCCTCCTGTATATCAGTGTGGAAAGGGAAGAATAATCACAATTCCATGACATTTACTGGTGAACCTTGAATTCACTTAACTCAGAAGCCCTGTCTTAGTTGACAGTGTTTCTGCTGTTTCCTCTAGGATAAGCTTTTAAAATCTCTCAGCCCTTTAAATCTGTGGAATTTTTTTATAATGTTTTCCCCAGACTTCTCTTAAGTTAATCTCTTTGGCTTGGCTTTTCTAATACCTGAGAGAGAATGGAAAATATGGGAGAGAACTGCCATGTGAACTGCCAGGGAGAAAAACAGGAGGTGGGGATGGTGGGCAGCAATACATCTGCAAGGAAAGGAAGGTTAAAATTCCACTTTTCTGTTTTCCTCTCCTTACTAAGGTGCCTGTTTTTCTTTATCAGGGTCCTAAAAAATCTTGATTCATTCTGGCTAATGATAAGTCATGGGAATCAGGCTGTTGGGAGGATTGAATTTATACTTTTATGAATAGTTTTTTCCTATGCATTTTTGCTGTCCAGCCAGACTTGCCTCACATGGATAAATGCCTTTGATCTTAAGTGAGGTCCACGGTGAATTCATAGGCCAAATCATAATATATAATCTTTAAGAGTTTCCTTCAAACTTAACTTCTTTTAAGTTCCTTTTAACTTCTGCAACAGCAGGGCAATCACTCTCAAGACACAGGCTACATTAAATTCCAAGAGCACAATTGAAATTGTGAGTGTAAAAGGTCTGAATCTTAATTCTCTTCCAGAATTCACAGATGTCTTATTTGTCATGTGGTCATTCACACTTTTTGGATTTCAGGTGGAACTGTGAACTGGAGATGAAATTAATGATCCAGCTTTTTTTTCCCTCACTGCAGATTGATCAACTGAAACAAGAACTCTCAAAGAAAGAATCAGAACTTCTTGCCTTACAAACGAAGCTTGAAACTCTTAGCAATCAGAATTCCGATTGCAAGCAACACATTGAAGTGCTTAAAGAGTCCCTTACTGCCAAAGAACAGAGAGCTGCCATACTTCAGACAGAGGTATTGTATCTTCTGATCATGAAAAGCAATAGAAATATTTAGTTCATAGCATGTGAATGACTCAAAATGCTTTATATTCCAATATATTTGGTGTATATATGATTTTGGTAGTAAACCAGGTCTCATTCTAGAATTTTTTAGAAGTACCTATCATTGCATTTTAAGAAAATGTTGGTATCTAATTCTCGTTGGCTTCCATGGTGGCAGCTGGATCTTTGACCTGATTGTTGTGATATCGTGCCCTCTCTTTTCATCTGTTGGTCCACCGAGTTTTCCTTTGGTTTGCTGTGTTGATGGTTCTTTTCAACTGTCTCTTTCTCTTCTGAAGGGTGAAGCCACTGATGTATTTTTAAGGGGGCTGTTGAAGGGTGCATGTTATTAATCTGTTGTCTTAGTTTAGGGCAAAACCAAAACAATTTCGAATACCTTTCTCAAGAAAAGATCACGCCTCTTTTAAATTTAGAACAAAATTTTAATTTTGAAGGGAAAATGTAGAAGGAGAGATAACAGTTCTTAACCACTAAATATAGTTATATATATATATGCATATATGTATATGTGAACCACCAGAACAGAACAGATAATTATATAACCAAAAAGACCTGAACAATAAGTCCGTGGAGATACGGGGTGGGGGGGGNAAGGGGGCTGTTGAAGGGTGCATGTTATTAATCTGTGATTATTGTTTCAAGTGCAACCAACGTTTATTTAAAAACATGAGTAATTTCAGTCTCTAGAACAGACCAGTGCATTAATTATGTATGTATCTACAAAGTCAGATCATGAAAATATGAGTAATGGAATGCACAGTCGAGGTGGTTGTCACATTTGAGGGAATGTGTTAATCCAATATTTAAAATGTCCATTTATTATTTTCCTGTGGTTTAAAAGAACTTCATAGTCTTGGAGCACATAATAGTGCTGATTAGCTTGAATCCTACTAGAACTTTTTGGTTTTACTTTAAATGTGTGTACCCCCCTCAAGAAACAAATACCTGTGAAATTTAGTAATACAGTGCAAATAGTTTCTGTTCAGAGAAGCATATTGTTTAAGGTACACAGGAATCTTATAGAAAGCTTGAAATTTCTTGCTAGCAACGTCTAGGAGAAAAAAGGGCTGAAACTCATCAATAAAAAGAAATGAAAAATGAATGTGAAAATTATCAGAGAGGCAGCTCAATAGAAGGAATGCTCTATAATAGCAGAGAACCGATCCCTTTTGTGTGGCCTAATATCATGTTATTTGTGATATATGTTATTGTGGTATTTCATACAAGTGACATGAGGTTCTTTCAGCTTTCAAATAGAATATTAAAATACCTGTTTAGGTATTGGGTTAGTGAGAGATATGTTCAGTATAATCTATACTGAGGGGAAGATACCAGCTTATGGTTTTGACTATTTATTTAAATTTACCCTCTACTTCTCTATAGTCCTAAGCATTCTGATGAAATGCCTTGGTTTGTTTCTAAATGAAAGAACACCATAAGCTAAGTGGGTTGTGGCAGGTAAGAGACTTTAAAATGAAGCAAAACACCTCATAACTGCCCTCTGTGTTTCTTGGTTCTGGACAATTAAGGCTGTCTCTACAGACTTGCTAAGTCAATTGAACCTTAATTTGTTTGAGCCTTCAGAAATAGTGGGGTTTATTTCATATGCATTATTGTCTATCTTTGGTATTTACATTACCTCATAAATTGATGAAGATCTGAAACACTGAAAGTTATTTTATATTCTCCATAGACATTTAGTTGGTTTTTATTTTCTGCTTTGCATAGGGTGTAAGTAATGATTTTATCAGACAACAGTTCTCTGAGTTTATTTTCTCTTTATAAGATATCTTTGTAAAGGGAATTGGGAAGAGCTGGTGAATTATGTCCACCTCTTCTGGGAATTAAATTCAGCAAAGTTTCAAAGTGAAAGTAGTTGTAAGNCTAATTCCAATTATGCACATGTATTGATGCAGCCACTATTTCAAGTGGCTTATGAAGTAATGTTGTTCTAATGATGGTTTTAAAATGGGAAATAACTTCACTTGCCTCAAAATTTCTTCTATTTGCTTTTGAAAATAAAGCATTACAGGGTCTGCTCTTAAATGCACAATTTACCTATGAGGCAGAGACTTTAAATAACCTGTATTAAGCTTTAAATTATACCCACCATTCATCTAATCTCAAAATACTTTAATAATGTGCATACTTTGGGAGATATTAATTACTTCTCTCTTTTAATCCATTTAAGAGGCATTGACAGTTTTATTACTTTCCTCTGCTTTATGGTGGGGATGTAGCACACCTCAAATCTGCTGAAGGTGATCTTTTATGGTATGTAGGAAGAAAAGAAGCCAGAAGAAATTTGCTCATGTAACAGATCACAGAGTTTGTCGCAAACTGCTGTGTCACTGTGTGAGAACGTTACTTGCTTTCTCTAACAATCATGAGAACAAGTGACAGATCTCTGGGCCCAAGCAGTTTCTCAGACTGGAAAACAAGATTCTTCAAGTCTGATGTGCATGTTCTAATGACATTGCATTGCTACATATTGGTAAAACCCTCGGGGTTTTGGCACATTTCTTACCAACCCGGTGTGTGCCAGGGAGTTTTTCTGATGAAAATGATTGCCAGGATGGATGTTCTCCACAAATCATTATGGTACAACATCCAGATGGGCTGTGCAGTTTGTTGGAGAGAGTCTGTGAAATTGTGAGGAGTGTGTTAGAGTCTGAGCAACATGAAGGCTGGACAGTGGCTGAATTTGTAGATTGCTGCTCCTGTAGGGCACTGGTCTTATTTTATGTCAATATTTAGACAAACCCGCAAAGAACACGTCTTTAACATAAGTGATAAGAAGACAACTCAGTAAAAATTAATTACTAAGGTGATAGATTCCTCCTTGGATGCCAGAAGTTTAAGGTTTTTTAGAGCTGATTTTGTTCTGTTAGTTATGAAATGGTTAAAAATTGGCTGTTTGTGCTGCTTGTACTTTTTCTTATCATGATGAAAATGCCTCCTTTGTTCTCTTATTTCTTTTGCTTGCCGTCTTTGCCCTTCCTATATTTTGACTGACTAGGCGGCCAATGTGTGGCAATATGAATGAAATAATTGTTTTGTTTGTTTCTTTGTATGCTTCACTCTACATTTCAATTAATAAATTCGTGCCTTCAGGCTGCATTCTTCTGTTACAACCTGTGTAAGCTGAATGTGATGCAGCGAGATGGGAAAATTCTAAATTATGTCTCAAAGTGTAATTTTTCTGAACCCCTTTTACACCTACTCTTAGTTTTATGGGGAGCCTTTTCGGCTAATAACTTTGAAGATATTAACTTCATATAACTCAACAATGTTGAGTACTCAGAAATACTCAGAAAGGTCCTTTCAAAAGAACCTTTTATGTTTCCATTTGGTCTTTGGTTTGGGGATGTAGAGGGAAAGTTTATATCTCATACGAATCTTTGCTGGAAATGTTACCTTTGGTTATGCGTGAGGGACTAAATGTGGACCAATTCCAAGTATCACTGGAGATCTTCGATGTTTTGTGTCTGGCATATTTATTAAGCTGTGTTAAATTAAATAACAAAAGAACAAGTCAAAAGCTTCTCTAATGAAGCCCATACATTTCCTGCAGAAAATGCAATCCTTGCAGCAAACAACCCATGATAGAATAGAGGGAATTTCTGTGCACTAAACCCCAGATCATTCTTACCAGAGACCTGAAAACGAGGGAGTGGCAGGTGCGTGGTGACCAGGGATGTGGCCTGCCAGTGCAGGTGGATAAGGAACAAAAGTGATGCTTTGCCACCTCTCTGGGAGACCTGGTTTGAAGCTGACTGAGCTAAGGCCTGGACTGTGCTGTGGTAGCAATCCAGCAATGATTCCACACACAGCAGGTCTTGTTCTCTGCAACTGAGAATTGGGGAAAGATTTTGTTTGCTTAGGGCAAGTGAATCTTCTATCTCCAGGCTTCAGGTCTTACCTACAGGGAGAGCAGTGGCTTCCAGCAGCAGATGGGAAAGCAGCTGCAGGAGAATGGCAGCCCTCCAGCAGGTGGGAGTCATTAGGGAAGGAATTTTGTGCTGTACAAGCTATTGTTGGTCGTTCCCAGAGAAGCACAGCTAATAATATTTTGGCCACGCTCCTTTCTTCCTGCGTGTCTTCATTGTCTATTTGTAGGATAGGTAGTTCTTGTAGAATTTTATACTGTCCTTAAACCTGTTCAAAACTTGACATGTTTCTTTCTGGAGGTGAAAGTAAACCGTCAAAGGGCAAGTTCTAATCCTGAGCTGAGTAAGGTATTCATAGTTGCAATGCCAACTTCCTGCCTAAATAGGATTACTTTGTAATCACCTTGTTGTAATTAAATTAGCTCAATAATTAAATCCTGCGATGAAAATATGCCTCCACAGAACCTCAGTTCCTTCATAGCAAGCCTTTTATTTTTATTTAGGTTTATGGTACTCTGCAGGTTATCCTCAGGTTTTGGAGACAGCAGCTGCATGTGGTGCAACAGGGTGTGATTTGTAGAATCCCATAATGGTTGAGATTAGATGGGAGCTCTGGAGGTCACCTGGTCCAATGCCTCGCTCAAGCAGGGCCGCCTAGGGACAGTTGTCCAGGACCATATTCCGGTGTCTTTTGGCCAGGATGGAGACTCTACAACCTGTCCAGGTTGCATGGGCCAGTATGAGCTGCTGTGAGTGTTTCCTGTGTTCACAGGAACCTGTGGTTCAGACTGTCACAGGGCACCACTGGAAAGTCTGGCTCTGACTTTACAGCCCCTCTGCAGATATTTATACACAGAAATAAGATGCTTCCTTCACTTTTCCAGGCTAAACAGTCCCAGCTCTCTCAGGCTCCTATGAGAAATGCTCCAATTCCTTAAAGAAGCCATTAATTAATCCCTTAGTTTCTTTATGGCCCTTCACTGGACTGTGTCCAGTATGCCCTGGATGGGACATGATTTCCCAGGTGTGGCCTGGGCAGTGATGAGCAGAGGGGAAGGATCACCTCCCAAGACCTGCTGGCAACACCCCTCCTAATGCAATCTGTGATGCTGCTACTCTCTTGCTGCAAAGGCACCTTGTTGGTGTTCACCATGGTGACCTCCAAGACCACCAGGTCCTTTTCAGCCAAACATTTACAGGTGCATCATGTTGTTTCTCTCCAGGCGCAGGATTTTGTTCCCTTTCCCTGAGCTGCAGGAGGTTCCTGTCAGCACATTTCTGCAGCTGGTTGAAATCCCTCTGAACAGCAGCACCACCCTCTGCTGTATCAGCTACTCTTTGCAGGTTTTTCCATCAGCACACCTGCTAAGGCTACACATTCCCCTCCACCCAGCTCGCTGATGAAGCAGTCGGACAGGCATGGATGCTGTAGTGACCCTTGGGGGGGCAATACTGGTTCTACTGGAGTCCCCTGATTCTATGTGATACTTCTCCACCTACCTACGTGATTCTCACCAGTGTGACCCAATAGGCCATGAGGCTTAGAAGTAATCTTGGTATTAATTATAATTCCTTGTAGTTCATGAATCCCTGGAAGTTCATTGGTTTTCCTTTATTTCTTGGCAAATTCCACCCATGTTTGTTATTCAGTAGAATAGATTTTTTTTATTTGTTATAATTTCATGTTTGAAGTTTTCATGATGTCTTAGCAAAATGAGCTCAGAAAATGTTACTGCTTTAAAAGCAGGCTTTACATTTGAGCTCTTAGACAGTTGGTTTCAATGGCCAGACTTGGAGTGTAAGCAGAGTTATAATGATTCTTAATTTTGGCACAATGCTGACTATTGAGAGGCACAATTAGCAGGTGGGTGCAGATGGCTGCCTTACATGTGTTACAGCAGATCATCAGAAATTAGAGGACACTTGGATTTTTTTGAGTATTGGGTCAGATTTCAGCTACAACGATACTTTGTGACATAATGTGAGAAAAGTTAAAAGCAACAGTAAATAAGCCTAGATGTAAACACCACATGCCTTTTGCATGGTGTATCTGTTGTCTCAGTGATGTGTTGTGTTTTGTTTGAGTGAAAAAGCTATTATTTCCAGTTTTTATTGACAGCTGAAACAGAAAGATATAATCCTGTACAGCAGTAACTATCATGGTGGCCAGAGTTGGGAGGTCTGAAAATGGTTTATTGCCAGTAGGAAAAATGTTTGGAACCGGTCCTTAGAAGGTTCACCACCTCTGCTACGTGCATTTCATTTTGTTCCATTTCTAAGGTTATATATGATAACGGTGCCAAACTATGCAAACTTTTCCTACCCTAACATATATACCCTTTGTTTTGATTATCTCTTTATTAATGATGTGAAAACCCTGAGGTCAGATAAAAATGGGCCAATGTCAGGCTGCTCCAGCTACAGAACACTGAAAATGTCACTTTGCTCCACAGAGAATTGTTAAAAAGAAGAATATGACTTGCTGAGGTTTTCCTTGCTGTGTGAAAAAGCTATAGATGTTAATTTTTAAATGAAGCCTTGTACTGTTACTGCAGAGGGAGAGAGTTTAAATAGCCTGAATGATCCTTTTTGATGATTAAAAAAGATTAAACACTTCATTTGTATACTTTACGAAGTGGTAGGCAGCCCAGTTTGATACTATATCTGTGCATATTTGCAGTGACTGGTGCTGAACTGCTGCTCTTACCATCAGGAAAAAAACTTACATAAATTGATGCAAATAAATTCATTTCAGCTGGGTAGCTCAGTGGAGAAAAACATTCATTTCAGCTGCAATTCTGACACAAACATACTTTAGCACTTTATTAGTTAGTGTGTCATTGCTTTAGATAACACACCTGCAAACTGGCAGGTGTGCTGTGTGAAGGGTAATGAGCTGTGAAATAAGTGAAAGTCTACAAAGAAGTTTTGTAAATTGTGAGTGTAGTCCTGTCAATGGAGAAAATGGATTAGAAATGTAGGTGAAGTCTGTACTGTAACTGAATACTGATGTGTTCAGTATATGTATATATGAAGCTAGAAAACCTTATAAAAATGAAGAGGAAAGGTGATTATAGCAGGTATTTATTGCAATCTGTTTTTTTATTTAAACAAATCTGTTTATAGAGAAGGGCTGTGAAATGATTGACTTTTTGGCAGTTCTTAGTTTGCATAAAGAGCAAATGAAAGTAGAGAGCACAAAATGCTTGGAACAGGGCTAAAAAAAACCCCTTATTTTTCTTTCTATTACAATGGGGATATTTGTTATTGATTGAAATGCAAATCTGCTTTTAATTTTACAACAGTAATAGTACAACTATGGTTATTTCACTCTCACATTTTTATATTTTTCTAAGTCAGGGTTTTACTTTGAAATTGTATTTTTCAATTGTTTTGTGACTTTGCTTGTTTCAAATCAGGCTGGGCCAGATCTTTCACTGTGGTCTCTCTGCTGTGTTGCCCTTGTGTTGTTGTGGTAGATTTGCTGTCCATGCGAGGTGAAAATCACCCCCTACAACAGGCTCTGGAGCCTGGGCTGCTCCTGCTCTCCCTGTCTCCCTGCAGCCAGTCCCAGCTTTCTGGCCAGTGCGTGTGTGTTTCCAGTGGGGCTTTATCCCAGGTGGAATTCGCCAGCCATGGCCCTCGCTGGACAGTGTTCACATTTTGGGGCCCCTGAGAGAGGAGCACAGAGAGTGGCAGAGCAGGAAATTCAGAGTTGAACCTAAAGAACACTTAGGTCAGCAAAATGTTGCATCTAAACAGAAGAGAAGTGAAGGTGAGGGGCGTTTTGTTTATTTTTTTCTTTTGGTGCCTATGGTCTGATTTCAGTGTTCTCCTCCCCTTGAGCAGGAGGTTGGACTGGTGACCTCCTGAGACCCATCCCAGTGACTGTATGGTACTTCACGTGAAGCTCTCCCCAGTGCTTGATAGGCAGTACACACAAAGCCCCCATTCCCCTAGACCAAATCCATGCTTAATTATTGCTTTAAATAGCCTTTCTTAGGGCAACACCATTATTTTTATTTCATCAAAAATTGAAGTGGAATCGCCTGTGGGCAATGTGACTGACAGTGTGGAGAGTTTCATTTGCAGGGCCTGTGGCAAGGAGTGCCCAGAGGGAGGAAAAAGAAGATAAAAAGAAGGTGGGAAACTACTAAGAATGGGCTGTCCTGTATACTCAGTGTGTGCAGACTTTATACAAGTTATTTTGGACAAATGGTTTGATGAATGTTCGATTTATCTTATTGTCAAAACACTTCTCATTTTCATCTATTCTATTGAATTAAAGTGATAGTAGTTCCTCCTTCCCCACGCCTCCAGTTCATAGTTTTAAAGTGAATTACCTTGTTGCCATTTAAAACAATATTCAGTTAGACAGCTTTAATGGGCTTTTATAACCAAGCAAAATTTACTCAGATAAGATAAATTAAGCTTGAATTATGTTTGATTCTAGTGGATGGAAATGATTAGAAAAATATTAGTACTGTTATCTACTTATTTAAATCCTTCGCTCTAAGTGGAGACGTTTTGAAGAGGAGCTTTGATAGGATTGCTTGAGAAATGATTCTTTGAATAGTGTAACTATTGCTTATGTTGTGGTTAATCTAAAGGGGCCTAGTTATGATCCCAGTGTATTGGCACTGTTCACAAAGGAATGCAAAGAAAAACCCACTTCAGAACAGCACTGAAATTTCAGCAGGTAGACATAAACCCAAGGGGAACACCAAAATGTTGTAATTAGCAAATAACCAGTTGATGTAACCTCCCAGCCTGAAATAGTTAACGATGCTTTGCACATATTGTGATGATGATGGAGTGTGAAGTTTTTGAAGTAGAGTTGCATATTTTTAGGTTTTCTTCTTAAGAGATGGCTGGGGAGAAAGGTCTGAAGCCCCCTGAAGGAAGACAAGAATTAAATTTTCTGGGTGAATAAGCCTGGGTGGGCAAAGGCAAGCGACCCTCATGTTTAAACATATCTAAAAAGGGAAAGGGAAACAGCTCTTGTTTTGTGTCTGTCTTGGGTTAAAAATGAAGAAGATGGCAAAATCACCCGTGAGGCTGAGCCTTGGGCAGG
Organism: Grallaria varia; assembly: GCA_013396735.1. NCBI lineage: Eukaryota > Metazoa > Chordata > Aves > Passeriformes > Formicariidae > Grallaria > Grallaria varia. Next base: position 3,359,863 of record VWZG01006450.1, read on the forward strand.
TAGGCACATAGGTACAAGTTTGCCATGCAGTGCTGGGATGTGACCTGGGACAGTTCAGTGCTGGGACTAAGGCCAGGACTGCAAAGTGTGTCTGTTGAAAATGAGTGATTCGGTTTGGGAGTTGCCCTGTTCAGTGAAGAGAGACCCTCGTACACACACAGATACCAGAGCTCTGAACTCACAACTGCTCTTAACCCCAACATCCAGCCTGTGGGAGGTGCAAAGGTACATTCTGCCTCTGTCTCTGCTGAGGGAAAAAATCATGCTCACAACAGAAGCAGAGTTTAAAACAGGAGATATGGCCCATTGAAATCAAAAAAGCTTTTGCAGCTGTGGCTGTCCAGAAATCTTTGGAGATGCTTATGCTGACAGTAGATCTCATATGGCTTTTTGATTCTTTTTTTTGGTAGGACTGTGAATAATATTTTCCTTTATAATTCTCTGGTGGTGTGGGTTGTTTGTTTTCTTCCTTCTTTTCCCACTTCTTTAACTTGCAAAGGAAAGAAATCTCTCGTTCTCGGTAACAGTGGAAAGTGAAAGTGAGAATCTGAATTTCTGGAAGATGAGTGGTTTCACAGGTGACCTGCTAATATTTAGAGAAGAATTTAAATAAGATCAGCTAAGGCAAACGGAACTTAGCTGAGAAAATGTCCCAAGTGATAATGTAATATAATTACACAATATTTTACATTTCTCTAGTACTTTCTGTACTTAAAATCATCCAGTGATGCAGTCTGTGAGGATTTTCGCAAGATTTCCCATTGTTAAAGGTGAAAGTATTTACAAATTATCTCCTGCAGAAGAATCAGCAGCTGCCTTTTCTCCTGAATAATTTAATTCTGTCATTGTTTGGTATGTTTTCCACTTGCTGATGTGGTGAACTTAATGAAATTCCAGTTTTGTGACTTCCGTTTTGGTTTTCTGTTAAAGTCAAAGCTGCTTTTTCATTTTATAAACTGGATGAAATAGAAACCCAGACGCAAGAGTCCTGTTTCATTTAGGCAAGCAAAGGACGATACGTGTGTGGCAAAAGTTGTCCTTCTGAAGGACTTTTGGTACTTCCCCACTCGGCCATGGTAAGTTCAGTTGTGAAGCCTTAAGGCTTGAGCAAATGAAACTCCTCGAGCGCTGCTGAGTGGCACAGACACGTGGGAACAATGGCCTTAGTTTGGGTCTGCTGCAGGGAGGGGCTGCAGTGGGGCACAGAGAGCCAAGAGAACTGTGCTCTGACACTTGAAAAGAAGCTGGGCCAAACAACTTCTGGGAACGGTAGCACCTAGTTAAAAAAAAGGATATTAATGTCCTTCGAGCAAAAGCTTTCAAAGATATGTAGTTAGTGAGATAGCTGTGATTTTACTTTATTTAAAATACAAAGGTTTCTCAAAGGAAGGATGCTAATGAACATTGGATGGACTTGACTAGCTAAAAGGTGCTTGTAACAAATTTCTGGAATCATTTGTCTCTTTTGAAAAGTGCTCCCTTCAGATCTTTGGTCATGGAAGTCGGTAAGTTTGTTAGTAAGCTGTTCAGTTAGTTAACTGTGGCAGAGTTCTCCATTTGTTTGATTCTTTCCTGAGATTATTTAAACATGGCATTATAACTTAGCTCTTTAAACAAATCCTTCACATTTGTGTTTCCTGTACAGGGCCATATGCCTTCCCCCAGTTAGCACTAGTTACATTATTTCTGTGCAATAAAATTTGTAATCAGGTAATATTTGTTAAAGAAAAAGAGCATTAAGTAACTTGGATCTGTATTATTGCCTTTGGTTATTATCTGTTCAGTGAAATACAAAGAAGAAAGGCTTTGAGTTGTTTCCTTTCTGCTTCTCCCTTGAATGTGCTCTCTTTCTCCTACAGAAGATTAATTTACTTCTCTAATTATCTGTGCTAATTTCCATATTTTTGAGGAGGAATTGTGGGATGTAAAAAGTAATGATGGTGCCCAGGTTTGCTGATGTCATAACAGACACCATGTATTGTGCGTTTCTTGCTCTTACAAGATTACACTTTTCCTACCTGTGTGCATCCTGCCAGCTGGAATTGTTTAAAAGCTGCACATGCATCCTAATGAATTTCCCCTCTCAACTCTTTGCCACGGATCTGTCTCTGTTTTTGAAAGGTTCCTGCCTAACAGTAACTGTGAATGTTTTTAGTTTCACAGAAGAAACTGTGTAAGTAGTACCATGGTAGAAGAAAAGTGGAAAAAAATTAGTTTAAAACTGCAAACAAATATTTCAGAAGGACAGACAGGAGAGGACATTTTGGTCAAATATTAAGAATATCCCAAATCTCAAGAAGAGACTGAGGCATTCTACAAAATCAGCAGGAAGTGAGTGGAAAAGGAGCATGAAACTGTGGAGGGAGTTGCAGAAGATGCTGTTACGTAAGAGCTGTGGGATAGGACCATGTGTGCTGATGTACAGAGCTGCTCAAACACTGGATCAGTGGAGTTCTGCTCTGATGGGTGTAAGAAATGTACCAAAGTGTTGTAAAACTAAGACCTTACAAGATAAAATCAGAGAGTTACAAGTCAAGTATTTAGAGTTTTGAAAACATTGGTACTTGTGTCAAGTCAGATCAGAAGACAGAATAAAATGGATAAGGATGCTTTGGTTTCTGTTTCACACAAGGGGTCAGACCAGATTTGTAGAAGGAAATCTTGATTCTGACATTTTGCAATGTGTGGTGTTGATTCCCCCACCCTGATCCAGTAATAATTTTCCTTTTAAAAAGGTGGGTTTTGTAGGTACTCATATAGGGCTTGTGAATCGTTTCTGCTGTTGCTGGATTCCCTTCTACTTTTGCCTTTCAGCAGAAGTAAGTTTGATGCAAGCAAGGTGCACATCAGATACAGTTACCAGGGTTGGCTCAAATGGGCTGAAACAATTCTGCAAATACTACTTTTATGAGCACTCTCTTCTTTCTCGTGTGCTTTTGCTTTTCCAATTCTTCCTCAGGTCAAACAAGCACAACAGCTGTTTCTTGTCTTTAAAGTCTGCTTTCTTCCAGCTGCCCCACATTGTGAGATCAGGCACTAGATCAGTGCAGGGTGGGAAAGACTGAGGGGTGTGTAAATAAAAACAGTTCAAGTTCACATTCACTGCATGCTTACTTTCCCCTTTAAGCTGTTTAAACTCTTGAAGTTCCAAGAAAATATTTAGCATACTTTCCATTGGTTGATTACTTTTACATTGTGTCACTCATTGTTCTGCACACTGCAGGAACAGCACCAAACTGGATTCTGGAATAGATTATTGTACTCATAAATACTGTAGTGTCTTCCTATAATACCTAATTGAAAGTAAAATCAATATCTATTATATCTGCCCAATTCTATATATTCCTAATCTTTTGCATGAATAAGGTTTTCCTGTTTTCCAAATATATGTAATCTTTGTGGTTGAATTTAAAACATTTTCGTAGTGAGTTTGGAGAAAGTGACTTCCTATTCCAAAATATTTACAGTGTTTTTCAAGAGTGAATTTAGAGGAACATTGCAGTTGAAATACATGGAGGACACTAATGTTGCCTTAAAACTCAGGAGAGATAATAAAGTGATAAGAAGGAAATTTTGGGGAGAAATTATTGCCAATAGCAATTGCAAAGAGCCTTTTTTCTTTACTCTCTGCAAGAAGTGTTCGTGGTGCTTGTCTGCTGTATGCAGTCCAGCAGAAGGGATCCTTTGCTCAGTGGCTTGCAGGGAAGATGGATTACTACTGGAAGGATTTCTACTGGAGATTCATATTTCAGCTTTAAATTTAGATAAATAGCAAAATCATGTAAAAATAAGCAGAGTCCTTATGGGACAAGGAAGGAAACTGTAAAGGAAAGAGCACTGTTATATTTGAGCTCCAGATGACACTTCACTGATCTCTTACAGAACTCTAAAACAGGGCAGGTATTTTTGCATCATTGTGTAGTTCCACATTCTTTTCTGTCTTCCCATATTTATAGCTAAATTTCTCTGCTTTATGTCAGGGGCAGTGAGGTTCCTGAGATTAGAAAGCATGAAAATAAAAGACGGATATTTTATTTGTCTGCAATACCTAGCCAGTTCCACAGTACTTGAGTTGCAGTAAGGTGGTATTTTCCCTTGTTATTAATTTATTTGATTTTTGAGTCATGTCATTTTCATTTTACTCTTTTAGCTGGAAGAATTTCCATTTTCTTCATTAATAAATGCAGGTAATTACTAAGATATTTCATTGTGGAACTGTTTAATCTTTCTACATAGCTGACATGAGAGAAATTGCGTTTCTCTTACTGAATGATTTATTTTTATTTTAGGCTAGTTTTATCTTTCCTGTGACTAAGGTCCTGGCTGACGTTTGAATACAAGGATTGGTGTGCTTCCTTGTTTATTTTGAAATGTTGCCAGAAATTGGGGAGGAGGAAGCAAAGTTGCCTTTACTTTATCCCATTTTAGGATTTTATGCATGATTTCATAACGTTGTGGTAAATACAATAGTATGCATTTAATACAGCTTGTAGGTTTATGTTTGCAACAGACTGGAAACAATTGAGAGTACTTTTCTTAAGCATAACCATAAACATAATGAAGCTTATCCTGCCAAGTGTCAGGCCACAAATAAAGACAGACACATGTGTGGTCAACCTGCCCTCCATTTCTAGGAAAAGTGCCATTGGACCAAATATACTCATTTTAAATCAGGCAGGAAATCTTTGCCAGACTTGACCTGGACTCAGATACATCGAGGACTCATGGTTGTTGCCCAGCCCTGCAGCTGTGTTGGCTTGTGAGCCAAGCAATAGTTGAGGCCCATCTGCGTTGAGGTGCCAGTGGCCTCTGTTCTCTTTTGCTCTTCCAGCAGGATTCTGTGATCCAGCAGGCTGGTCTACTTTGTGTCGTCTTCTGACACAAATTTTGAAGCAGTCTGTCACATACCTAGTGAGAAGATAAGCTTAAATTATGTATGTCCCTTCTTGACAAAGAATGCTTTCAGGTTTTGTAAAAATAGATGAAAATGTTTTGATACCATGCCTTTTATGAATGATCAATTTTGTATAATTGAAATCAGCTCTCATTCCTTCTCCTCTAATTATGAAGTTAAATCAAAAGTGATACAGGGCGTGAGAGCAGCACAAGTGACCTGGGAGGAACAGAGGGACCTGTCTGAGCAGGCAGGTTTAGGGCTAGGAAAGCCAAAGCTCATCTGGACTTGAAAATAGCAAGGGATATGAAGGGCAACAAGAAAGATTTCTACAGGCACATCAATAACAGAAGACTAGAGAAAAGTCTGGGCTCACTGATAAATGGGAGTGGAGATGTGATCCTAAAGGAGAAGGAGAAAGCCAAGGTACCGAATGCCTTCTTCACCTTGATTGTTACTGGTAAGACCAGCCTTCAGCAATCCCAAGTCTCTGAAACCACTGCAAAAGTCCAGGTTAACTTATCCTTGATGGAGGAGCACCCGGTCAGGGAGTGTGTCAAGAAACTGGAAACATCCAAGTCCTTTGGGTCGCTGCAATGCACCTACAAGTGCTGCTGGTGGTGTGTCAGTTACCTTTGGAAAGTCATGGTAGCTGGGAGAGGTTCTGAGAACTGGAAGAAAGTCAATGTCATCCCTAACTTTATGAAAGGCAAGAAGGAGGATCCAAGGGACTCCAGCCAGGTAAACCTTGGATTGATCCCTGGGGAGGTCATAATAAGGAAGGAATAATCCTTGAAGCCATATCCAAATATATGACAGACAAGAAGGTGACTAAAAGTAACCAGCATGGATTTATGAATTTCTGGGTGAATTCTTACCAAGAAAAGCTGTCTTTTGAATGGGTTGCTGATAGTTTGATTTGAAATTTGGTACTCTCCCTTGCTTATGTTGGGTTGGATAACTTATGTGGGCTGGATAATTAATAAAGGTTTTTTGTTATAGTATTTATCTTTTCCAGTTGCTGGCAAACTCTCTCTTTAAATAATTCATGTCTGAAGTGGTTCTAATGGTTTTCAGGCAAGTGGAAACCTTGAAACATCATCTTTGTTCAGCTTCATTGTGGAAAGGATGGTTAATGCACAGGTACATAATAAATTCTCAACCCTTACGTCATGAATAAGATGACAGGACAGCTGGAATTTTGGGACTTTCTACCACTGTCTTAAGCACACGTTTCCTGCTCTGCCCAGGCAGTGCAGTTGCTGGTGGCAATCTCTGCCTGGGGGAAAATGCTCAGGAGGGTTGGTCTGGGGGCACTTCCCGAGGTGCTGTGCTGTTGGGTGACAGGCACAGTGTGACCGTGTCTGCTCTCTCTGGTTTTAGTGCATCTCCCAGGGACCAGGAGTGAAGGCAAGGCATACTTTGACGTTCAGGGCCTCTCTTAATTTATTTCATTATTTTTGAGCTGGCTGAAAAGTGTCTGAAGCACTTAGGGGTTGGCCCAATGGGTAAGAATCACAGGAGAATTCAGATCTGTTATGTTGGATTTTCCCCATCTGGGAGACAGTCCTTGCATGGTGGTTATAGTTTCATAGGTTTAAAATGTAGTGGCACTAGTTAGTGCAAAATTTTAAAATATAAACAATCATCATTTAAATGTCAAATGCAACAGCTGAGAGAGAACTCAGGATGGCAGCTGTGATGGGCCATATTGATAAATCAAAATAATAAATTCAAAACACGTGTTATGATTTCAGTAATGCAATCCAGGTTACATAGTAGAGGGCAACAGTTGTGCGTTTTGAGTGCTAGAAGTTTACTTTGCCTTTGACCTGATGCCTTGACATACACTAAAGGTACAGTGTTGCAGCATCGTGATAAATTGCATTTGTGCCCAAGTGGTACCAACAATCTTAGTTTCTGTTAACTAGACACTGAAGTTAGACTTGCAGTGTTAAACTAAAAAGATTCTTATTCCATAGGAATTATGCTTTCTTTTCTTTGTTGCCTAAGATGCAGAGGGAACTTTAAGGCATCAAAATTGGAGCGTGGGGGGAGGTACTTACTGTGGCAAAGTCTTAAAGTGAGTGTGAGAGCATTTTTACCCAAGTGATGAGAACCTCCTGGACATGATTGACTTAAATTAGCTTGATTGGTTTTTATCAATTGCAGCTGCACTATTTAGCATAAAAATGCAAAACATCCAAAAATCATTTGCCTTGCAGTGTAGTACAAAGGTGGTTTTAGTTAGTCTTTAAGATGTTTCAAATGTTTATTCTACACAGATTCTCTGAGAATAGATCCAGAACATATCTAGTTACAGAGAATTAGTATAGATATTGTAAACCTTGAGAAAATTAATTAAGGAAAATATGCTGCTTTATGAATTACGTCTTGAGGATTTTGGTTTTTCTTTGCCTTTAACTGTGTTAGTAAATTAAACAATTCAAAGATATTTGTTGCAGTGTCATAGTCAGGCACCTGCCTTTAAAAGCTAAAAGAGAAATATGAGAACTTCTGTGTGATGTACAATAGTCTGACTTGCTCTCTCAACCAGGGACACGCTTGAGAGAAATCCTGAATATGTTTATTTCTAAATAAGACAAGAAAATTTTAGACCTGTGTTGAGGATTGCAACCTGGTGTTGAAAACCTGACCAGGGAAAGGCTGCCACTGTTATTTAAAGACCATATTCTGTGTTTTGGGTTTTGACATATGATGCCATCTGAATTTCCTTTCTGAAGGATTGTACATTTTGCAAACTCAGGATCCTGTCATTGTTTCAAAGGTTTCTCTTTTTCAGTGGCTTGATGATTTATGTAGCTGTGACCTTGAGGCTAATTAAGGGCTCCTTTGCATTCCTTGGACATTCTTTTTTGTACACTTTTAAGGGTTTCTGATACAGGATACCTGCCTTAAGGTCAAAGCCTTTTCTTCTTCCTTAAATTCTTTTAGTCTTACATGTTCCTAGAATAATGATGCCAGTTTAGATCTTTAGATAGATTCTTGGAATTAAGATGTTCAAAATGAAAAATCAGCCAGGTAAGGGCACACTTAATGATACAATTTCAGTGGCTGAAAAAATTAAATATATATACATGTGTATAAAATATATAATTTTGGACATGTATGTAAGTAAATACAAAACAGTATGGGGACTATTTTATTTTAACCCTTTATTGTCAGTTTCATTCTTTGTTGACACTAAATATCACAACTATATACATAATTCAGCCAATAATTTTTTACTCTTCTGTTAGGTCTTGCAATGCAGTCCGGAGATGAATGAGGGTGGTGGGTTATATTTCTTCTTGCATAAATAATACAGGGGTTTAGAAAGTTTCAGTTACAGAGGCACTTAATTGCATCTGCACAAGTTCACAGCCAGCCTGCAGAGGTATTACTGGGGGGATAATGTAAGCAGGAACAACAAAGGCTGATTTTCCTGTCCTAGATTTAATTTTCAGGAGTGATTGGCCTAAAAACCCCCTGGTTTTTGTAAAGTGAGATGGAAATCAAAGCTAATACACCTATGCATTCAAAGATATGCTGTGGTAATGCAAAGTTAAGGTAGAGGTATGTCTAATAAATTCATTAAATTGTCTGCAGTTGCTGTCGTTTGCTACCTGCTGCCTCTTCACTTCATAAAAAACTTCCTTACTAAAGAAATTAAGTTGTTTAAGACAGTTTGAAATCTACAGAAAGAAATACTGGCAGTTCTGTAACATGTCTTTCAGAACTTACTGGTTTGGAAAGGTGGATGTTTTCTGGGGTGTTGTTCTTGGGTTTGTTTTTTTGCTTTTCTTCTGCCTGAGAGGGTGTTGTGATACTCTTATGTCTTGAGAACTGTAATTAAATCTGCATAGTCCAGGATCCTACATAGTTAATCTATGCTAAACTTTACATTAGGATTGTTTTTATGTGCTGGCATTGTCCTCTTTCTTGAAATCTATCTTTATTTTCCCAGTCTTTTGAGGGGATAGAAGAAAGGAGCAGAATTTCACCCATGTGCAGAATTATCTATGTCTGGGAAAATGATTACTTTCAGAATGCTTTCCAGGAAAAGAAAAACAGATGAGGAACAGTACTCACTTTATTTATTTATTTACTTTCAGAATTTTCTTAAAGGGCAGATGTATAAGGCTCCATGTTAATGTCAACTGTCAGAGATTGGGAAGTGAATTTTCGTACTCAGGTTTCATTTCCATGACTAGTAAGTTTGCTTTCATGCAGCCTCTACTTTTGTGCTAAGTTATTTATATTCTGATTTTTTTTCGCAGCAATATTTGTTTATACATGAATATACATACACATCTCTATATATGCACTAAATATTTATATATAGGCTAAAAAGAATATACATGCAACATATATACTACATACACTAAAAAGAGTATTAAAAATGATTAAGCAGTGAACTTTTTTTTAAATGAATGTTTCTTCCATGTTTTCTATGGCATGTTAACAAAATTGTTACCACAGTTGTTTATATCTTTACATTTAAGGATAACCTCAATTGAAAAGGTTGAAATCCTAGAAGATTCAATCCTAGGAGCATTTCAAAGACATACTTCAAGTACAGAAACTTTCAACAGAAGTCTTTTGAGCATAACCATATGAAAAAGCAGGAATTCTGGTGATATTTTTGGAACAAAATTCAAAGTTTGCAACTTCATTGGTAACATAGGATTGAGAATTGAATTTTACCACTCCCGTCCCCAGACTGGATAGCAAGCTTAAGATAAATAGTTGCCATTTTTAGAGAGCTGCTCTGCTTCCATTTTGGTTATGAAATCAGAGAAATTAGGCTAGGGCAATATCTTTCTTTGATAACACTGCTGATCTTTCAACAGCAAATACACATAATGGCTGATTAACAGAATCTTAGGAGGGCTTTTCTTGTTGTATCAGATGTTTAAAGTGGGAGATGCTTCAGTCCAAGGATGGTTGTAGAGGATCTATATTAGCCCTCCCCCACACCTTTATTTTTTTGTTTGTTCTGATTATGAGCTTTATAGATTGGAGATTGCTTGAAGAGAGCTGGGAAAGCAGGAAGAAGGGAAGATTTCTTTCAGCTATTTCAGTGTTGGTGATTGTGGTTTAATGATTATTCCATGCAGGATCTACTGCAGTGGTGGGATCCAGCACGGAGATTCTTGTTTTGAAATGTGATACGGTGTACGTGATATTTGGGGTTGTCTTGTACATTTCGGAGAAGGAAGGAGTGTGATGGCATCTTGGAAATTAGTTGAGAGGTCTGCGCATTTTAAACTTCCTTGTACTGTGAGGAGTCACAGCTGGCCTGGATTCAGTTCACTTCAGGACTTTCTCTTTAGTCATTTAGTCCCCATGTCTTGGTTGTCACTGTTGGCTCTTGGAACTTGCAGGGCTCTTTCTTTGAAATTAATTTTTGAGAGTTTTTTCACTGGTAATTCTTTTCCTGAAAACGTCCCTTACATACGTGACAGTGTATAAAGCACAATTTGTTTTCATATCTAACTTCACAGAACTTGTTTAGCGTCAAGGTCATGAGGAAAGCAGCACATAGCTCTGCTTTTCCTTCCTCATGCAAATGTTATTCTGTCCTGAGAAAGTGTCTCCCAGACGGAATGGAATTGTGCTAAACTAGTAAACCTATAGCTTCCAGCTGAATAATAAATAAATGCAAGATCAGATCTTGACATGTCTCTGACTTTCTGATAGATGATCTGGCAGATTGCATTCAGTACAAGTATTTTGGCAAGGGAATCTCTGTTAGAATGTCAGGAAGCCTGCAACTAAACTCATGTCCGATTTCATTCCTGCAGAACTTTTTATTTTTAATTTACTGTGTAACCTCTATTATAATAACTATATTTGTACAAAGAATGAAATCGTTGGGTTTATTTCCCTAGTTCCAATTTCATGCATTTTTTTGCAGTATTCTTTGGGTCTCATTGCTTACCTTAAACTTTTCAAACACTTAAAATACGAGGTGAAGGTCTCTCATACCTATGATGACTGAAGTTTTTTAGAGGAAAATGTCTTCTCCAGTTCTACCTAAAATACCAAAAAAATGTTACTGCAAAGATGACATAAAAAAGAAATTACCAGCTTGGAATCTGAAACAGCCCATTTAGTCTTTTCTTGACATGCTGCATCTTAAGGAGCCTCTCATGATCTAAGTAACCTTTCCTTTGTCTGGAATTCTTATCACAAGCCAGCACAATCTCTGGAAATTGGTTTGGGAGTCTGTTTCTAGCATAAAGAAGTAAATATATTTGTAGTGTCCAAGACAGCCAAAATGGTTGTACTTCTGTTTCAGTAGTACAGTCTGATTTTTGGTTGAGGTGCTTATAAAAAAATAGCAATATTACAAAGCTTTGCCATTGGCCATCTACTGTCTGTGAGATGTCTCTGAATAATGACTGCAGAATTAAATTAACAATGTGATAAACCACTTCGCAGAGCAATTCCTTCAAGGGCTCAGGATATTGCAGGAAAACTATTAGTTTCCATAAGCCTGAATACTCCTGAGCCCTCACATTTTAAGTTTTGACTCATCTGTTGAGTCTGAAAATCATAACACTTTAAACGTGATCTAACTTGCTGTAACAGGGAAATTGATTTTAAAACCAGCATGGGGACAGGGTATTTTAATGCAGTTCTGTACCAGAAAAAAATGTGCATCCCCAGATCTCCAGGGATAAAAAACCACCCAAAGGTTGATGTACTGAGTGGGCCCTTTGGCTGCTGTCTGTAGGACAGAGACCTCCTGAGTAAGAACATGCTCCTTCAAAGTACCTTTTTAGAAAAGCCCCTTTTCTATCCTTCTAAAAGCTTGATTATAGGAGGGTCTGGTAGAAAAGTACCAGCTCTAGTTAAAATGTATAAATATTGAGAATATGCCTCATTTTGACAAACTGAACCTTCACTGATTTTCACCCTTGCAACCTTGAGGAGAACTTCCTTGATGGGCGAGTCTCAAAAATAGCCACAAAGGACCTCTTGTGACAACTTCTCTCTTCGGAACTTTACTACTGGAATGCCAAATATTCCACATAATAATTTTGTCTGTCTAATGTAGTAAAATACTGCACTCTGTTCTGATAAATATCTTTCCTCATCTATGCAAGGGGAGTAAGCAAAGGAGTTGCCTTGTCTTCCTTAACTCAAAAGCCAGAGCTAATAAGAAAGTTCTGAGTTCTAGAAGGGCCTAGAGAACCAGTGGTCTGCACTGGGACAAATGATGGAGCTAAGCAGACCTGTAACATCTGCTGGTACCCAAGGTCCTCATCACACCAGCTGATGTGTGCTGTTGTCTAGGAGATTATGGAGACTGGTTCAGCTTTTATATTTGGAAAATTTTAGAGGTGACGTTTTAGTCAGAGTAATTAGTTCTAAGGAGTAGATAGAAGTTTATTCATGCTCAAGAAAAATGCAGCAGTTTTTGGGGAAAGCCTATTACTTGGTTTCTTGGAAGAATGTGGGCAGGAGAGACACAAAAGCCAAACTGGCGTTTTTCTTGGAGGAAATGTTGTGTTGTATTTAAATTAAGCAATATATATTTAGCTTATTGTTTTAACCTTCTCTGTTTGCTGTGCCCTTATGAACAAAGTGAAAATACTGCCCAAGCTGTTTTATGTCACTGACCACAGATTCTGGAAGATAAGGTTGTAGTCAAGGTAATTCCAGTGGACCTATTGATGTGCAGGGATGTTTGAAACAAGTGGGTGACACAAACAGGTGTTCCAGTTTCAGAACAGGGTGACGCATCAGATTCTTTCCCAAATGATGTCTCACTCAAACCATGAAACCGAGAGAGGTCAAGGATGCAGCTCAGCCCTGCAGGCACAGCACAGGCTCTCTAGCTCAGCTGGAGGCAGGTTTCACCTACAGATACCACTCTTCTTTGAATGTTCTGACTAGATTACAAACCTAAATATGCTTTTTGGAAATCACACATTCATTACCATGTCAACTATTTCAATAGATGACTCTGACTAATAAAAAAAAAAAAAAATTAAACTGAGAAATGCAGTCCATATAAAAATTCTATTTTTACCACCTATAAAGCTAATGGTTATTTACTGATGATTCTTATATCATTATAGAATTCTACACATTTATTTTTCATGAAGCAGTTAAATGCATTGGCATGACTTTAAAAAAGAACATTGTGGCCTATTTTAATTCCTTTCCTCTTAATCTGTTCCAGTATAATAAAATTTGAATGTTATTGGAGACAGAAATTTCAAAAGTTAAAAGCTTCCAAGACTGATAGTTTTGTAAATTAGTTTTTAGTATTTTGAATTTATAACTATCATTATGTTGCTAAATAACATTGACTCTGGAATAACTGACTTCCTTTTGCAATAATTCAAAAGTAATATGATAGTTATGGTTTTATAGGGAGCATAAAAATCCGTGAGGTAAGTTCAGTGAGGTAAGGTTAGCGTTGGAAGTTTGATTAACAGAAACTTTAAATATTAGCACATGAGGTACAACTCCCATGCGTTTTCCAAAATTTGCTTGAACTGAATATTAAATTCTGAACTTTGGGCTAGTTGCTTTAAACTGTCTAATTTTAATGATAGGAGTAGGCAAAGAAATAAATTTGAATAAAACAGCTGGTGGGCAATTGGTTGCATTGATATTAGCTACACATGGTCAGAATTCCTTGTGCCATGTGACGTTCCCCAAGGAGAAGGTTCATTCTGCCCGAGGGAACCAGCTGTACCTCAGTAACAATCCCTGGTGCAGCTGAAACCTTTTCTAGCGTAGTTTGAGCAGTCAGTTCACCAATTTTCTCTTTTAAAGAGCAGCATAATGTGGACTGGTGGATAAAAAGAAAGTAATTAAAATCAAGATTGCTTAGTAGAGGTGGTGGCTGGCAAAGCTGTCGGGGATGGAGGCGGGCGGGTTTGTGAAACCTGCAGGTGCCATCTTTCAAGCATTTAATAAGTGCATGTGAGCTATTACAGCATCAGGTGCTTCTCCCACCCTTGTACAGAGGGTCTGAAAGAGCTGATCCTAGAAGGGCAATGGTATGAGTTTGTTTTGCTGCTGTGAATATCCAATACTGTCCTATGTTTGTAAAACATCTCATGTTGCTCGCTCAGTTCCCCTGGACTCCAATGTACTCAACTGCTTCCAACTTCATGTGGCAGTTCTTAAATACTGAAGTGGTAGAAATGAAACAGTAAATTAGATTAACCTTTAATGAATATAAAGCCCATAAACTATCAGCTGAATTAAAGAGTACACTAGAGGAAGCATAATACTTGGACTAGTAGAGGAATGAGGCTGTTGAAATAATGCTTGAAAGTGCAATTTTCCCCTGTGAAGTGAAAGTGCCACCTAACTCACTGAGTTTGTTTGGAAGAGAATGTAAAGGATATCAGCTATACAAATTTCAGGTGTCTGCAGCTTCAAAATGTGGCAAAGTTCTGCCTTTTCTGCCTTGAGTTTTATATCCATGAGATGTTTTTAAAAGAAATGATACTATGGATTGCCAGGTCCATTGCTTTGGAAAAGATAATGTTTGTCACATCTCTGTACTAACAACTCAGTACTTCTGTGCGGAAAAATGAAGTGACAGCTCTTTTATTCCTGGTTGAAATTGGTTTTCATAATAATAACTTACATTTCCCCAGGTATATGTGGATGTATAAATACAGGCACTAAGATCTAAAATGGAAATTTGGGAGTTTTTTGATTAACAGAAGCTTTTCCTCAAGAAGTGGCTACTTAGCACACTAAGAGAGCAAATAACAGCATGGGAAGTGTCTCCAGCCCTGTGGAGCCTGTAGTGGACACCAAGAAGGAAGGGAATGATTGAACAAAAGGGGATAAAACAGCCCCTTGGACACCATGGCAAATTTTGGCTGCAGTGGGAGCTGGAACAGCAGTGGGGGCAGAAGGGAGGTTATCAGTGGGTTACAATTTGCTTTCTAATTACGCCAGGTGTGGTACTACAGTACACTTAATACTTCAGTAGTAAATTCAGAAATAGTTTTAAAGAAATATGGTTAAACATTTGCTTTAAATGTATGTATTAATGGTGGTAAAATAAGTAATTCTTAACAGTGAAACACAGTAGTGCTTCTTTGTGTTTTACTTCCTCGTGGAACTCCGTAGCACTAAAACCACTTTCATAAGTGGTATATATAATACGACATTTAAGTTAAGCAGTTAACAGTGAGGAACTTCACAAAATAGTCGCTGCTGGAGCTGGTCATGAGTGGCGGGTGACGACATGAAGATTAATAAAGTTCAACTTTGAATTTGGCAATTTTTGCCACTTATGTGAACTGTTTTTTCCTAAAGTATAACCCAATTCTTAAGTTTTTGCAGTATGTTGTATATGTCTAGAGCAAGTGGCAGAGTTTAGTGTATGAAATAGTTGAAATAAGTAGTTGCTGAGGAAAAAGTTAGACAAAATTAAAAAGCAATTTACTTGGAGAGAGGTCTTTGAAATACGTTGTGCTAGCTATCAGAGCTGGTTTTCTTTATTTTTCTGAAAATGATGGTGTTCCTCAGACTGCCAAGTTTTACTAGTAAATATACTGCCAAAGCTTGGGAAAAATAAGTCAAGGACTCTTAAAATTACATAGTGTTGAGTGAAAAGCCAAAGAGAGGGGTTTTGTGTACCAGAAATCCTTATTCTTTCAAATATAGAAATATATATATCTGATGCTGTAAAATGACCCGTATTTAATTTCCTTTCAGATCATATTTAAAATGCCTTAGATGTAAAAAGTCACAAAATGGCAGCCATTTCTCATCATGTCCTGGCATGCTCCATCTAAACCACTTCATTGTTTCATTATTGTGGAGATGGGATTTCATAGTACCGTTTTCAGGGAAGAGATAATTTCTGATATTGGCAAATTCATCCTGGCTACAAATGAAGTAGTAGATTTTGCTTCTTTTCGTCCACAAGATGAGGAACTGATTTAACATCTTTTTGGTTTTGTACCATCTGGGGGTTCATATTTGACTTATGAAATGATGTCATACATGCTTAGCGCCGAACAGATAGTAAAAGGTCGCCTGCAGTTCAGGCTGAGGTGGTTTTATTTCATATTATGGGGAATGTAAAAGTCTTGGTTCATGATTATTAGTGGCAGAAAGAAGAATTCAGGGAAGGAGAAAACAACTGACATAACTGATGTTCTCTTAAACCTCCCCACTGCATTCCCATGAACAGAAAATAAATCTGTACACCCAAGACCACACACAGTATGAGTTGCCTGTTCCCTCTCCCAGACTGGCACTGGCTCAGTTCTCTCTCTGAAAACTCCAGTGCTTTCTGAATGGCTCCTTGCTGGGACTGGTAGTTTGGGGGATGATAGATCTATTTTGTCAGAATACCTGGGCTGCATTGTGGACGTGGATTTTTGAATTAAAGTGCTTTGCTGTATCAGTCTCAAGAGGAGGAGATGTAAGAAAACAGCCGTGTATTTGGCAGATGTTCTTCTGCCACCCCGGGCTGTGGTGGACATGCTGAACTCCATCCCAATGCTTACACTCTCCTTGGGTGAACTGGGGTTGGTGCGATTAGGATTCTTTGGCTGTTTCTCAGTGCAGCTGAAGCTGTGCTTCAGTCATGCTTTAAAGCTTTTATTTGAAGCTACCAAGGCTAGAAATGAATTCTTAAATGAAAACCAAGACAGCCTTATATTAAGGGCAATCTCTGGTAGGGACTGGAGTTCTAGGCAGAAGGTACACCGCTGAATATATTCAGACCTTAAGTCCATATGGAACTTATGGAAGAAAGCAATTCACCTCAAACATGTGAATGTCTGTTAATAACTGTTAAAAACCTACCATGGAGCTGAAAAAATTGATCTAAAGTGTGAACTATTTAGATGAAGGTGGATGGAGTAATCTGACATTGACAAGAAAACGATCTGTTTCTGCATTTCAAGTCAGTCCAGACAACTCTGGAATTCTGGGTACCTGGTGCTCTGTGGCACAGTCAAGGTCATAGCCCTTGACCTGATTTAAAGGTTTTCATATGGGTGACCTGACTGCTGACCAGTGAAAGGCAAGATGGAGACTGGGAGCAGCCCAGTTCCACATGTGTTTCTTTTAGGTGTGAAAGAAAACCACCACACACCTTCTCTTGTCCCTCCTGGCTGAGTTTGTGTCTTCATGTAGGGAATAGAAATAATGTATTGGTGCTGTACTGAGCTGGCAGGTGGTGAGAGGGAGAGCAGAAAGGTTCAGTTGTGTGGTGCTGTTTGTTAACAGGACTGTGAAGGCAGTGCTGGGCTCAGACACTGGAGTGGACAGGGCTCTGTGCCCGTTCTCCACACACTGGGAATTCAGGGCCAGCCACTCATCCTCTCAACCCTCCCTGTGCTCCAGAGCTTTAAGGCCTAAAATGCCCATGCCCGCGTTGAGTGCAGGGAGCCACCAGGACAGGGAGTGTGTGAAGGAATCTGTGAAGGAGAGGGAGAACTGTCTGCTGGGCCCTTAAGGTGGGGACTCGATGGATAGAGGAGGAAAGCCTTGACTTGGCAAGTGCCCGGCTCAGCAGCTGGAGCTGTGTCAGCCCACAGGGGAGCTGCCGTGGTGTCCCAGGCTCTGGGGAGCCATATCAGTGCTTGGTTCATCCACCTCATCACCTTCAACTGCCCTGGACTCAGAACACTCAGACTTCTGGCAGTGTGAAAATGAGCCTCGCAGGGTGGGACTGGGGGGACCCGCTCTCGGTCTCCACTGCAATGTTATGACGAGTCCTCAGCTGCAGCTGAAGGTCCCAGCAGAGGTTTTTGTGATTTGACTTCAGGGATTGCTTTCAGACATGAAGCAAATAAGTGATGAAGTCGAAAGAAGATGTGGTAATGAGTTTCAGATGAGGTCTTTTATGTTTATTAAAAGAGGTCTGAAGTTCTGCTGCTACTACAGCTTCTTGTTTTCCAGTGTAAAAAAGTCATCTGTGGATCCCATGCTGCACACTGCTTACAGACTGGGAGATCCTATTACTGGAATATTGTAAAAGAAGTCTTAAAAATAAAATAAATCCAGTCGAGTATAAATCTTTTTGCCAGTGTATAGAAAGGCAATGAGCCATTTTAAGAGCAGGAAAAACATGCGTTTTGAGATCCAATAGATCATCTAAATTGGTCCCAAACCAAGCTTTAAAATAGCATTGCAAAGACTTTTGCTTTGAATAAATTCAGCATTACAAAACTCAGAATGTAAATAAATATAGATCTGCTGATTGTTTTGTACTTTGGTAATATTCTGATTAACTAGGGGGAAAATGGCTTATTATATAAGGCCCTTGAAATAAATAAGACCCTTTCTAACTATTCTAATGGCAAAACTCAAAAAGGGGAAGCCAACGTTTCTGCCCTTTCAGTTATTTACATCTAGCTTTTTATTGCAAATTAATGTTATGAATTTCTACATACAAGATGTGATTCTTGCAGTACAGGTGGTTAAACCCAAACATATTTTTTCTTTAATGAATTGTCTGCTATTATTGATTGAATTGCATTAGGAGAACAATAAAATTGCATGTTGAGCATTTATACAGCAAGAAATGAGAACATCAAGGGTTCTTACGTTTTCTGGGCTGTTGAAATTCTTTGGATTTCTTTTTCTTTTTAGCGTTTCTAATGAAAAAACCTCGAGATATGCACACAGAACGTTTTGCTTAGGAAAATGCTGGGAATAGCCTTTATAGTGTTTGACAGGGGTTTGTGTTTACAACGGAGAAGCACAGTCAGATCTGTTTGTTAAGAGACTTTTGCAAAGCCCACTGGAGAAATGTGTAACAAGTAAAAGTCTCTTAGCCCAAGATAAATTTGGAAGATCTACATAGAAAAGAAATAACACACTTCTTAAGTGTGGGGGAAAAAAAAAGAGAATTAGAGAAAATAAATAAAATATGTTAATACTCTATGCTAAAGCCTAAATATGTTTGATTTACTTACTGTAGGTTGATGCCTTGCGGTTACGATTGGAAGAAAAAGAAACCTTTCTGAATAAAAAGACAAAACAACTTCAAGACCTCACAGAAGAGAAAGGAACCCTTGCTGGAGAAATTCGAGATATGAAAGACATGTTGGAAGTAAAAGAAAGAAAAATTAATGTCCTTCAAAAAAAGGTAAGATCACTGATGAAAGGGTGTGTATGACTTTTGAGGCACATTTAAAGGGAATACATTTATTTCTTATAATGTATTACTTTTGATATATTAAAAAAATGTAAGAAATCTGTAATAGTCAAGTAGTTGTCTAATATAAAATGTGTTGCTGTTATCCATGGAAACATTTATATCTTATTTATATTATATCACAAAAATAGGAGGTGATGCTGTTGTCACAAAATTATTGGAGTTAAATGTAAGTCTTAAAAATCCTGATAAATCTTCTTATTCCTCAACACGAGAGATCCAGTTATCCTTATGAACACTGATTGTGGGCCTGCTGAAAGACCAGCACTGCATTTTTAGCCTATAGACCTTTTTTAGTGGGGTGATGGGTGTGCTGGAGAGAGCCAGGGAGTGGGGAAGGAAACTAAATTAAGGGAGTTTTCTGTTTTTCCTGTGAGCTAAAGACATTAAAAAGGGAGGCTCCCTCCAAAGAGTCAAATAGTCATAGTTCTAATTTTCCACAAATTTAACTAACTTCATTTGCTCTCTTTGGGAAGTTGGGTTCCATCATTATAGTTTCCACCTGGGGGAGTGGGGAGGGAATTTCCTGTAAAGGCAGCTCTGTAAGGATTCTGCTTACAGTAGTACAGCATTTATTTCCATGTCCTTTTTCTCACACAAAAACGTTTGTGCAACCAGGTATGTCCTCTGTGACAATCTTTATCATATATAGATGCACTTGTGAGCATATAGATATATGGAGAAAAAGGTTCTTGCATCAAATACATTTTAGTGTTACTTCTTCCCTCCTTTTACAGCCACTTCAAGAATGTCTGCTCCTCTTTGCTCTGTTATTATGCAGGTAGTTCATGTTACTGTGGTTTTCCTCCAGGACTCATACAAGGTTCACATGCTCTAGCTGTGCTTCTGTCTGCAATTGCTTAAGTACGGAATTAAAAAAGCCAAGGTCTTATTTTCCAGAACCTGAGAAGGTTGCCTTTTCAGGCATGGGAAATAAGGCCTATCAAAACTGGAATAGAAGTACTCATGCACTTTAATCTTATTTCTGAATATTCGCCTTGTTAGCAATGCTCCTGATGACAGAGACAGCAAACTTCAGGCACTATCCTGTGCTGAATGCTAACTAGTTTTGCACATTACTAGAGCATTTTGAAGGACAGAATGCATCTTTTCTGATTGTTTGTATTCTAAAAAACTCCCAAGCCTGGAACAAACCAACAATTTACCATTTCTCTTGTACTTGTATCTTGAGGAAATGGATGAGTAGGGGGACTGTGGGGATCAGTGACATATATTGTGTGATGAATAACTGATCACAGAGCTATCAGCACTCTCTGTCATGTCTGTGCACTCAGAAATATGCATATTTCTGAGCATAATGTATTTTTTTCTGGTTTTAATACATTATGGATATTTCAGTAGGACATGCAGATGGTCTTGTCTCCTTTGCACCTGATTCTTAATGGTAATAATCATCCTCAAACTGCACTCTCTTCACTAGATCATGGAGTAGAACATGTTACAGCCTCATGAACTCTGGTATTCCATCAGATAAATCTTGGTAACAGCCAGGTGTGAAATCAGAGTTAGTACTAAATTGATTCTTTAAAAATGAAAGTAGCACTTCCGGTAGCATTTTTATTTGAGGTTTTTATTCTGGTAAATATGCTTCATTAGGGAACTTGTGAAGTTCAGATTTTCTGCTGTGGGCTAAATACTGAAGAATGAATGTTGATGATTACTTGTAAAAAAAAAAAAAAAGGAAAAAAATTAAATTTGCAGCACATACGTTATGTGTAGATATTTGCTTGTCTCAAGCATTTTTAATAACCACGGTTACTTAAAATGTTGATGTTAACATGCCCAAAAAAACCTCAGGCTTTTGCATTCATCTGGTAAAATAAATAAAAAAAATCTACTTGTCCAGTTAACACAAGTATTCAACTTCATTTTGGCAGCCCTTATCAGATCATGACTTCTCATGGATAGCCTCCTTGAGCATCCCAGCATCCTTGGCAGAGATGAAATCTCATCTCTGCACCACAATACTTGTATGCAGAAGGGAAAGTGTTCTGTTTTTGAGAAGCTTTCCTGGCATTACTGCCTGTCAGTTACAGATGATTTTATCCTCACTCCGTGCAGTTCTGTGTCCCAGGGCATTCATACCTCCGGGAGTCTCTGCGTTCTGGCAAAGGGAGCACAGCTCCTCTTTTGGCCACGGGCAGATCATTCCTTTGCTCCTGTGCTGTTTCCAGGAGTGTGTGAGGCTGTGTCCAGGACTGGGTTCTGGTGCTGTGAGGTTCTTATTGTAGTATTTTTGAGGAGTCCATTTCAGGGACTGTCAAACAGTGTAGTAATGAAAGTTGTGCTTTAAGCAAAAGATTGTCCAATGTACCTCTTTTCTTTCCAGTGTTGACAACATGCCTTTCCAATTGCAAGCACATGCAAGGATAAACTTTGATGGAAAAGTGTTTAATACGTGCTGATTGCAGTAATTTTAAGCTTTATTTGAATCTGATTATAATTTTATCCTTTGTTCTTTCTGGATTGCACATGCCTCTTGCATTCCTCCAGTTTCTGCTCATCTTCTGACCTTTTGGCCACTGCTTGCATTATTGTTTCCTCTCAGGTGATGGCAGCCACACATTTGTGTGCTGAGCATGGAAAAGTTGATTTTTTTTCTCATTGTGCAAATGTATGTGGAGAATTCAGGACGTGGAAAGCGAGATGGACCATTTCCTGTGACATGTGGAGCTGAAACAAAGACTGGGCTCTGTAGTGGATTGTCCTGCCTTTACACATCCTCTTTCAGGACTGCTCTAGTTCTGGTTTACCCTTCTGAAAATGCAGGAGGTGCTTCTAGTTCTTCTTTGTGAGTTCTGTCTAGACATCAGATTCTTCTGACTGTAACATTGTAATAATTGACTCTATTTTCTTCTTTCTATGCAAGGCCAAATTTTACATCTTTGTATTTTTGTTTACTTTTGATATGAGGACTTGTGACTAACCAGTTAGTGTCCTCAGCTAGTGATGCAAGGTAGATGGCTGCATCTCTCTCCACTCAGCCTCAAGTACTTCACTCAGACTAAAAAAATATTTGGTTTAATGGTTGCATTGAAGTAATTGAAGAAGAAAGAATTTGTATATAGTGCTTAGAAGTATTTCTGTCAGTAATAATCTGAGACTGAGTAGGACAGAATATGTAACTTGGAAATATGTGATTTCTAATATTTAGTCTATCTCTTACGTACATAACTGTTATCTGCTGCGTAAGAAAAAACACAAGAGAGACCAAAACAAAGCCCCAAAAGCTCCCTTTCAAAACTGGAGCTGTTCCTTCTCCTTTCTGGATAAGTGTCACACTTGGAGGAGAGGACAGGACAGGTTGTGGTGAGGGCTCCCCACCGAAGGTGTGGAAGAAACCCAACCAAACCAGCAGTGGTGAGTCCCCCAGGACGGCACAGGAACACACACAGGGCAACATGTTGCAGAAAAAAGGTTAGATAAGGCCAGATAAGGAGCTAGTGGTGCATTGTCCTTTCATGCAGTGGTTTTTGAGTAATTTTGACCGAACTGAAAAATGCCTACACTGTGCAGTATAATTTGCAGGCTTAAGGCTGGAGGCCCAGCACTGTAACAGCGTGTGTTTAGAGGATTTGGATCAAGGTAGATTGGCATGGAGTAATAATAAACTTCTGTCAATGTCAGAGGTGCAATATTACTTAATATTTCTTTCTTTTAGAATCTTTGGCACCACTGGTCCATTTTAGTGCCAGTAAAGTTGGGTATGCTGTTTTAATAGCCTTGTTTAACCTGGCAAGGCTAGTCTTACACCTCATATCTGTCAGTTGTGCATGCAGAGGGGCAGACCTCAGAAATCTTTATATATTTCGTACCAGAATGTGTAAGTTCTATGAATACGGCTGAGGTGAAGGCTGAAGGGCAGAAGTGCTGAATTTGGTGATGATTCTTTCATGTCCCTTTTTGCTCACAAATTCTCTTTCATACTGTTGCCATAACCGGTGCATTTTGTCCTTGAGGAATCTGTAGATATTTAAACCCACTGGTTACACTCTGAAGTGTGAGTCCTGGTGTTGAAAACAGTAGCTGTTGAGACAAGAGCAGTGTGGAGGATGTGGACCTGGATCATATTAGGACAACATCTTGCAGGAATTCTTTTGTGGAGACTATCATAAAAGAACACTGGGTGATGGGGGTTAATATACTATTCTACTTTGACTTGCAACATAAGTTTTGATGTAAAATGTTACAGTTTCCATCTTTAATAGTTTAAGCTTTGTGATTGATGAAGTGCTACATGACTGAGGGCCCTAACCTACCAGCTAATTAGCATTTGTAGGAAATGTCATAAAGTCTTAGTTCTCATGTAATAATTGGAATCTGTACTTGGAGTGGCTAGACTGTTCCCATGGGGCGATATTATCCAGTTGATGTTAAATTAAAATGTATTGTACAATTAATTGTATGCATTACTGTCAGCTGTCTTCTGTAAAGGAGAACATTTACATGTGGTGAGATTAGGAGTGTACTGGGTAAACGAAGGAGCCCTTCTCTTGTGCTGAGAAGCTTGCACCAGTGTTACTGCTTGATGCAGGAATCCTGGCTAAGAACACCACTGGAATTTGGACTCCTGAATCCAGAATGATCTGGGAAGAGCCAAGAGACCATTTTCTTTTGTTTGGTCTCAACAAGTAGAAAGTGCAAGAATTTTGCCTTTGGAATTTTTTTTCTTGGCTTAATCAGTTGGGAGCATGTTTTTTTATTTCTAGAAAGGGGTCATGGCATGATGAGGGACATTTTTATTAACTTTGTCAAATTCTATCAGAACACTGTAAATAGATTGTGTTGGAATCACCAAATCAGAGTTCTACTGTATTTCTGGAGTCAGATGACAAATTCTGAACTAGTTCTGTACAACTCACCAACGTTCTGACTGTAGATTTCAAGAGTTAAAAACAATTAGGGAGTCATTCTGGTGGAACGTGGAAGTTTTGATGCTGCAAAGTTGCTGTGGTGATTATTGACTTGTGTATTACTTTAAGAAATAAATCTTCTAATAGTACATGTCCACTTTAAGAGTACAGCATTCAGTGTACTGAGCAGTAGAAAATTACTCTTTGGCTTCTTATGCTTGCAGCTTTGCCAAATCATGGTATGTTATTCAGATAAGGCAGTGTGAATAAATACAGCCAGTTGTTCCTCCAGGGTGGTGGTGTTACTGATCCCAATGCATTATCACAAAAATGGATCCTCAGGGATTCGGCACAATCAAATGCAGCTTTGGGACTCTTCAACTTCGTGTGTGGTACACATTGAGAGTATTTGATAAATATAAACTTCCCCTGAAGCCTAACCAGGCCAGCTGTTGGGGTGCTCTGAAGCTGCACACAGAGACACTGAGAACAATGTCTCTGAGATTAGAGGCAGTGGTAATTTTCACTTTTCTTCAGCTTCTTTATTTTCCTCTTCTTTGTAACGCATTACAGTACTAAGTTTTTGCAGGCTATAAAAGATCAGTGGAAATATGTGATTTAATGTACATTCCCTTAGTGAAGTCAACCTGAATGCTCGCCCAGCCTGAAGCACAGCTCTGAGCTGTGAGGTACATCCTTGCACCTTGAAATCCGGGATCAGTGTAAACTTTTCCAGCATGTGATTGAATCCATTTGTCTTTTCCAATGAATTTCATACCCTCTGAAACTGGAAGCCCAGAATTTTGTTGTTCCCCCTCCGATTCCCAATGGCCTGCTTGCTACTGCTTCTCTTTTTCAAGTCTACACTCTAAAGAGCAGTGGGATTACACCTCTTTGAAAGTAAGCACTTACCTCTGTAGGAGACAATCACTGAATTACTCAAATGGAAATTCATGGGATTACAAAATTTAAAAACTCCTTTATCTGATGCCAGTTCTGTAAACACAGTAATTTTTGGAATATCGGGTATATTGTAAATCATGGATTCTCAAGTAAGTGAAGAAATATTGACTGTACCTGGACTTGCTGTTTAAGTTATTTGGAGGTGTGCTTTGGAATAATCGTGTCTAAGCAGGTCTCTTTATCAATGGCAGCAGATAGATTAATGGAATGGCTGGCGATGTTTGGTACCAGGTGTTTGGAAAATTTCAGAATCGTCACTAGGTTTCAGTATAAGTACTGAAGCTGCAAATGTGTATTTATAATAATTATTCGTGCAATATGAGGAGAAGCATCTATTCCCTGGGATGCCCTTTACTTGTCAGAAAATATTACAAGAAGCAACACACATGCAGGCTTTCAAGGAGTGTGATCAAACTTCAGTTTGTTAAACCAGTCTGGTTCCTGTACTAGTAATGTACATCTCTGAACAGGGGCCAAGGTTCTTTTGCATGTTTGAAAATCCTATTTGTAATTTAAAATCCTTAAAACTCAAAATATTTATTTTCCTACCTTTGCCATCTGTGGAAAACTGAACTTTTTAGATAACTCTTTTCATTCATTTGGGAGCTATAGGGTAAGAGGTTGTTAGTGAAAGTGAGAAAAGTACTTGTTACTTGAAAAAATAGGCTGAAATAAATATATTACAGCATCTCTTCAAAGCATTTATGTTCGTGTAGATTAGATATGGAAACCCCCCTTTTTTGGGAAATAGCAAATATGTGTGTGTAGATAACTTGTATTTAGATTTTAAACATAAATCCTGAAGTCTAAATAGTGTAAGTTATTCTGGATGAAGTCATGCTGGCTGGTGTTGAGATGGTTGCTCACGTCCAGCTCCGGTGAAGAGGATGAAATGGGTGAGGACTCAGGTTCCAGGAGCCCACCGAAGTGCTCTTAAACCAGTGCCATTTGAAAAGTGGCACTGAGCTTAATGAGGCCCTTACAGAAGGGTTTCATGCTGCCACTGTGACACCAGGGCTGCTGGTGAGGAAGAAAGCTGCCCTTTGGCTCTGAAATGTCAATGCTAATTAACAGAGGTATCTTTAAATAAGATATTAAGTTTTATTCATGGTGAGAAAGCAGCCAACTCGCATGCTGGGAATTTTAAGCTGTCTGAAGAGTAATATTTTCTTTTTAGTAGAGTTGGAGGAACTTTCTTTTGAAGAGTGAAAGAGCTGAATTATGTACAGTGTGACTGGGGGAAAAAGAAAGTAGAAGTTGTCATATTTTGGAGGTACAGTAAGACTATAAGGGCATTATTTAAGGAAATAGATGATGACTTATGTATCCGAAAAAAACGAGGGAGAATCAGTATTGTTTAAGACAAGAAATACATTTTTATTCTAAATAGTCTTCCAAGAAATGTCATAGAAGTGTATTGATTGGGGTAAAAATTACAAGGGAGAGTTTTATAGGTGTAATTGAGAATAATTTTACATCCTGCTGTCCTGACTTATTTTGAATTTTTATCTGCTGGCTGAGAGGGGAGCGTATTTGTGTGATTCACTGCTCTTGGACTTGTCTCTCTTTGAGTGGCAGGGCGACTGCTCCCCCCTGGCTCAACAGGACAGATCCAGCTGTTTACTGCTGACTCCTTTGACAACTCATTTAAATAACACACAATCAGATCCTCTGAGAAGCAGCCCATGGAGCAAAATATTGCACAAACCCAAAAGGCTGCACGTCTTATTTACATGTTAATCTTTCTCTTGAAAGCTCTTTCAGGCTCTGCTCTCCAGGGAACTGATTTGTGCAGGGAGGAAGGAGGTTGGGTGGCCTCACCTGCTCACCTTTTATGGCCAACACAGACATTGGCAAGGGGGATTCAGAGGGACAGCCTGATCTCAAAGCATAGTTTTATGAAATGTTCCTCAGGAAAATAAGTTAATCAGCTTGTTAATTATAAATAGTAAAACCCATGAGAAGACAATTTTAAATTCTGAGTCAGTCAGAAATGGTACATTTTATGTGTGATTTCAACTGACAGAATAATGTTTTTGTCATAGTCCAATGCATGAAATATTTAGCAATCTAGTGACTGAATAACTTGTTAATCTGATAAACCATCCTTACCTTATCCTGAAATAAGGCTGTGGCTCCTGCTGCCCTTGTTCACCTCCTTGCTAGGATAGGCAGTTACACTTGATGTGCGACTTGACCTAACGTATATCCAAGTTTGTTTTATCTGGAAATAAAAAAAAGAAACGTTTTCCAATAAATATAAAAAGTAGGCTTATGCATTAGCAGTTGGTTTTTACCAATTTTGTAATACATTAAATGTCTACTCTTTTCTGGCATAGAATCAAACACCTTAATTTATGCATTGCTAGAGCTCCTTGATGTTGGCAGTCGTGCTTTCCTGGTGGTATTCCATTGCTGTCCGTCTGTCTGAGCAGTCTGGGACTAGAGACGCTAATACCTTAGTAAATTGGATATTTTATCACTATAGGAAAAGCATCACCTCTCACCTTTGAGTGGAGCTCTTATTGGCTTTATGAAAGCACGAAGTTCAAAGACTTGAGAGTATGCATGCAGATAAGTTTAATGGTAACAATAAATGGGAATTGTTATCTTCATACTTCTCCCTTCATATTATTGTTACCAGATGTAACCAGAGCTAGTGGTGCCAATTTGGTCAGATTGCTTTGATAATTTTCTTGTTGCCAAGTAGTATGTATTTCTTGGTGGGAGAATCAGTGGTGGTATGTTTGAATATGAGTAGAATAAATCCAAATTTAGAATGGAATCTGAATCTAATTCACTTCCTTCTAGCACACCTGACTTTAATTTTTAACGCCTAGCCAGGCGCAGTGCTAAGATCAAAGTGAAATAAAGGGAACGGAGTAAAGCAGTTCTTGGAAAGTAAAAAGAAAAATGGCATAACATTGTGTAATCTTTTATATATGAAAGAAATATAGGGCTTATTTGCCATTCAATTAGGAATAAATCTGCAGTAAATTCCCTAACGGTAATTATGCCAGCACAAACCCTTACTTATCAGGGAGAAAAATCAGGCCCACTTGTATTTATTGCCTGAGAGGTGCTTTATATTTGGCTGCAGAAATCTCCATTCGTGTCCCCAAACAGCCAGAGTCCTTTATTGCTCTGTGCTTAACCCCTTGCCAAGGTGGCCAAACACCACGGGAACTCCTGCACGTGCTCTCTGTGGAGCTGCTGCTGCTGCTCCTGGGTGAGAAGCTGCTGAAGGTCCACGTGGATCTGTAAAGTGCTCGTCTTAAAGCTGCTGCTTGGTGATGGACAGGATTGGGAGGGCGTTAAGGCACATTTTAACTTGGAGTGAAGTACCTGCCGTGTCCTATCCTCAAATCTTAATCTATGGTTAAGTCTGAATTCTTGTTGTGGCTGTCATGGGAACCATAAATAGTTTGATTTGAATGTTTATTGAACAAAAAATATAAATCCATGACTTTTGAGAGTTTCAGATTCTTTGCGTGTTGGGAGGTGGATATGATAGTAAACAGCTGAACAAACGTGAGGAACTTCAAAGTATAGAAATAGAATATAGTAATAGAAACCAGAAGTTTGCTCATTTAGTTGCAAAAGAGATCATTCCCGTGAACTATCTGTGGGAGCTTGTCTTGTAAGTTGTATTAGATTTACCAAACGTGATTTCTTGTATGGCGTTTTATGTGTTCAGCAATTCTCACTGTTTGCACACTATAATTGTTACTGATTTTTTATATACTGACATTTTATGAAATGTCATCCTCTGCGTTGAAATGTCTGAGTTGCAAACACGTTCCACGAGTCCTTATAGGTCATTTCAACTTTGGGGAGGCCGAAGAAGATACACAAAGGAACCTGTTCATACCATCATCCAGGTGAATTGCCTGCCCTCGACAAGGCAGAAGCATTTCTCCTTTTTGTGCTTATTGCAATGGTGACTGCAGTGTTTAATGCTGACAAACCTATATTCTTATTGAGACTGTGCTTCAGTCCATGCTGTGGGACATACTGTTCAGTGAGGGCTAAGTCTGTGGTCTTTTTAGAGGGCATCTTGGGTGGAGGGAGGATGGGCAGTGCTGCAGCCACTGGTTGTCACTGTGCCTTAAGTGTTCTGCTGTAAAACCCATTAAAAAGGCCTAAAACCACAAAAAGAGACAGGAACAGAACAAGATTTGCTTGGGTTTGGTTTTAGACAGTTCCTGATTAACAGTCATATACTACCTGATTAACTTTTGGTACTAATGCAAAAACAAAACTTCCCTGAGTAGAGCAGTAGAAAATAATACCTGTATATACTTAGTTCTGGAATAAGCTCTTTGCTGTGTCTGACTGTTCTGTAGCACTGAACTTGCCACCATTCAATCATTTCAAACATCCCGACTGATGACAAGTTCGATGCTGTATGTATTGATATGTTAGCGAAAACTTCTGACAGTTGCCGGAACTTCTCACTGTCCAGCAAAGAAACATCCACCAGAGAAAAGATGTTACATGTGTGTTCCAGTTTTAGTGTAGGCTGAGTGTGTCAGTGTCACTGACACTGTGACAGCAGGTTCTCTCCAAATGCATCTTCGGGGTTTTCCTGCAACAGCCAAAGGGACAATGAGTGTTCTTCATGGATCCTTTCATCAAAGTTTTTACAATAAATTAAAAAAAAAAAAANAAATCCCAAAGCCAAATTAATAAGGATGGCTAAGTTGATTAGTAAATCCGAGGCATCAATGACCCGATGAAAAACTCTGCTGGAGAAATGTGGTACGGAGGGGTTCGGGAACAGAATGTATGCGACCAGTATGATCTACAAAATGTCCCCCTTATTTACAAAAGAGTGCCTTTTTATACACTTCTTGTACACTCCGACGCATGATCCCTTTTGCATTATTGGTTGCATAAAAGTAAACATGCCCTATTGACCATTCTAATTGGATTAAGGCAGGTGTCAATAAGAAGTGAAGGAATTTGTTTACCTCTTGAAACTCCTCCTGGAACTTGGCACAGATTTTCCTTTGTTTTAGCTACAGAATCCAAAGTCATGATGACTTTGCAAATTCTCACTGTCTGTGCCACAGCCCTGCTAGCAAGCCCTAGAGAATACAGAATGAATTTGGTCATACAAATCTATTCTCTCTACAGAGAAAAAAGTATTTCTGTGTCATATAATAATTTTCTTTTTTTTCTTTTTGTATAGTTGATAATATTAGAGTGGGGCTAAGTTATACATACAAACCTGCTGGGTTTTAGGAGATACATGATAGAGGAAATTCAGTGATTTTTTTTTTTTTTTTTTAAAAGTACATTTTTCATACCAAAAGCAAACTGTCTTAAACACAAAACTGTATCAGGTTACAGATTACTTCCTATTCAAACATTTATATAAAAGCAATGCTGTCTTACCTTTGCTTCTATAGAAAATCTAAACTGTTCAGCAGATGTTGATTAAAGACATCCAAGTTGCTGCGTTTAACATTTCAGTTTAAGTTTAGTGGTGCTTTGATAGTTTATATGTAAAAAGGCTGTGTCTGGCCTGCAGTAACTAATGGTGAAACTCAATATGTGCATTGTCTTTGGTGCAGCTATAGTGCAAATATTAAATTACATCTCATAGTTAAAGAATCTGAGTTCTCTGATGAACATTTTGAACACTTCAAGTCTTAATGGGTATAAACCTATGTACATTGACCATATGTTAATTTAGAATGGTTAAGAAAAGGCATCTCTAAAGAGAGGGGGCAGGGATATATGTTATCCTTCTGCAAAGCTTTTCCTTCATGTAAATGCATTCCACTGGCTCTTATATATGAATATAGATGGTTTCTGTAACCAGGGAGCCAAAAGGAAGCTTTCCAATAGAAAGGAGATTATTATTTCTGATTGATTACTGCTTAACCATTTAAACTTCACTGCTATATGTTTTTTTTTCCCTACTTTTTACCACTGGTACTTAAGGAAACTCATATAAAATAATACCATGTGAAACTGTATTCTCCATTACAGGCTTTTGAATGCAATTTCTAAGGGCAGGGTTCTCCTATAGTAGAAATCAACATAACTGTATTGAATTCATATAGCCGTCCATTATTTGTGGTAGGGAGGGGGCAGGGCTGAGATTNATTTAAAATTAATTTCAGTTTTTAGGGTGTCCTTTCTCCTCTTCAACCTTTCTGTCCCTTTATGTCTTGATTTGAGAATAAGGTACTGTAAAGTTTAATATTTTTCTTCTGTTGATTTGGATGAAGTATTATATTATTAATTAGACTATTTTACAGGAAACCTAGGAAATAAGAGAATTTTGGGTATCTCAAATAAATTTGTAAGGCTGTGAAAAGAGATGTAATTAAGGATTAAATATGTTTGAGCAGTTTTAAAGCACCATACTTGCACATTTATCCCTTCAGGTGTGATTTACGAGTTCTATATAATTAATTTATAATTTAGAATTGGGAGCAGTATACGTATCTCAGTCTTTGCATAAAGAAAGTGTACTGAGAGTTCTGTGTGTTCTGAAACAATCACATAAAACTGACATTAACTCAAGTGAATTATCTATCCATACTTTTGAAGTCTTTATACCAAATATGTTTAATATTGTCACACAGTTCTGTGTTAAAGGGATGTTGTGAAACTGTGTAATATAAGGAGGTAGGTAATTACTGTTATAATGTAATTTGTGGCCAGAGTCTTCTGACAAAATTAGTTGTAGCTGCAATTAGGCATTTGCTGTATCATAATTGTGCATGGTCTGAGTTACACCATCCCATGGAACAATATGATGCTTAAATGTGCATTTATTTTGCTTTTGTCTAGACTCTTGTATCTTTTATAGCTTTCCATTGGAATCAAAACTACAGCAGTTGCTTAAATGGGAGATGTATTGAGTTTCAAATTCAAACCTTACAAACCATGTTAAATATCTCTTTAAACTTTCCAGGAAAGGAAATAAAGGTATTCTTTTCTTTCATTCAAGCTGGTGATTTAAAAAGTAACCTTAAGCCACCAATAGAAATATATAGTGATGTTAGTAAAAACAAAACAGTTATTTTGAAAATATTGCAGTTCATATGTACGTAAATTAAAAATAAATGGAAAATGTAAGAAAATCTGGGAGTTTGCAAATAATGATAGTTTAAATGTGCTGGGTAGCCTGCATAGAAGTACATGGTATTTCAGTGGGGCAGTGACTTTCTAGAATAGAAATATTTTATTATGAACTGTACATATACATTCATATAAACCAATATGAAACAAAATAAATCTAAGAGAGCAAGACTAAAAGCGAACAAAACACTTTAAGTAATAAAAATTATTTATGTTGATAGAAGTTGATATAGCAGTTATCAAAAAAGATAAATTAACAACTATAGATAAAGTGAGGACTTATTTGCAGTGAGAAGGCAGACTTTTATCTCAGATACAACATTTTTCAGCATTGTCATTTAGAAAATATTCTTCAGTGTTTCAATTAGGGGAAAAAAACCCCCACCCACCTTGGAATGCAGACGGGGAAAAAAGAACTGTTGACTAGCCTGAAAAAGAAATTTGGGGTGTTAATGCCAGGAGGCTGAAGGGATTGATTAATATGGTTTAGAAGAGTATTTAAAATGGGATGTGATAGTGGAAATTGTCAATATTCTGTCCTCAGAAATAATGGGTAGTGGAACAAAAGATACCTGCTCTCCAAATGACCTTTGTGTCATCCCACCTGAAAAATTCATGTATGATTTCAGACATCTTGTGGTCAGAAGAACGATGTAAATGTAAAAATGTTAGACAAAGAGAATAGTTAAAAGCCTGTCCGGTTCAGGTATCTGTCTGAAGCTAATAAAGTGCAGTTCTTGATTTTAACATTCTGAAGGGATAAATATCACAAATGAGGGCAAATTATTTTGGACAGTGTAAAACTTAGAAAATGAGTAGCATGAAATCAGATTGACAAGGTCAGCTATTAAATGATTAGATAGCTTTCAAATAGGAAAAGAAATTCAATTACCATAGGTCTGTCCTTGCTAGGTGTCACATAGGCAGTCCTGGAAAGGATCTTGCAGTGTTATAGTATGTTCCCCTGCCCACAAGCAGGACTTGAAGTTTCTCAGAGTGAATGAAAACATTGCTTTTTCTTGAGGGATTAAATCAGGCTGCCAACTTCTCCACATCACAACCTGCTCAATCTTTTCACTTTGAAATGAAGTCCAGCAGGAAGATTCCTGCCTGTTATTTAGAACTCACGATTATGGCTCTTTTCAGTAGTTAAAAAGATCTTTTTTTCTGGATGCCTCTCTGTTTGCCTATTTTAATATTTTTACTAATTATGTAAAGTGACCGTATTTCTCTTGAATAACTGTATTGATTTTAATATATAGGGGATTAACTTTTATGAAAAATAACAAGCTTTTTACCATCTTTCTTGTGATACTTTGAACATCCAAGCCTAAATCTGCCCTCAGAACAGACTGATCATCCATTTTACAGCTTGTGTTGTTTCTCCTTTTCCATATATATTTCCCTTCATATATCTGTGTATTTTAAGCAATGCACACCACATACACCTCTTGCACTACTTCCTATTCTTGTTGTCCAGCACGTTGATTTCTCCGTGTTCCTTGCTCTGGAACGCTTCCCATTCCACTGCCTCACAGGCTCCTGCTCTCTCTGCAGCCTCCTGAGGGGCCTATTCTTGCTCTGTTTCCTTTGTGTCTTCCCTTTTCAGTATTCCCCGTTGCCCAACACGTGTCTGTACAACTTATCTGCTGCCTCTCTCTTCCCACCACCTGTGAACTTCTCATGAGATGTGCTGTAACTTTGCAGTCTGGGCAGAGGCCCCCAAGTCTTCCCAATTGATACAGACATAATGGGAATGACAAGATACAAAAGGTAAATCACTGTTCAGCTTCAATGGTCTGTATTAAAGGTACAAGAATGCCAAAGAAGCTTTTTTCTATATGTGAGTTTACATTACAGTACATTAGAGTATACGTACATAGTGTAACAGTTTTCCATTCAAAGTCTTCTAGAAGAATTCTTGTGTAAGCCAACAGAGCCCGTTTCATCCGCACCTTTACCAAACAGCACAAAACTGGGCATGAGTGAAAGGAATCACCAGATGTTTTCAAATACCTGACAGGTAGGATGGAGCAGAAAGGCATGATTCCTCATGGTTAACTTTGAGCGGTAGTACAGGTCATGTTTTCAGGCTCTCTCAACATGCAATTGGGCCAGACTTCAAAAACAAAACAGTAATCAGCTGTTACCCTGTAACTTGTAAAATATTGTGAGATGTAGGAATTCATACCCAACCAACCCAGCTTGAAAATCTGGACCTTATATATACAGACATGTTCTAAGAAACATCAGCTTGTTAAGAATGAACATCTACCTCTTTGTGTTGTAACTGGAATTATGTGTTAGTCTATTTTGTATTTCTGTACTTATTATCTGGAAAATACCTACTGCATTTTGAATTACATCACAGTAAGTACATATAATGAGAGCTAAAGCTTTTCAATGGATGTCTCACAAGATTGTGAGTCCTGCTTAGAGGAGTCCAAGAGTCAAGCTGTTTTGTTCGGAGAATTTATTGGCCCCTGAGGAGAAGGAGACAGAGACTGAGTATTTCCAGATACACAAGTGGATATTATCAGCCCAGGCTTCTTTTGGCTGGCTTCCTGAGGAAGGTTAATTTTAGCATTAAGTTCCAGCTCTTTCTCAGCTGGAGTCTGGCAACAGAAGCCAAGCTTTCAGTCCAGGAGCTCCCTTCTGTGTGACAGCCTTCTCCTCTCTTGGCTCCGTTTGCCCACTGACCTGCTTTTATAGCCCTGTAAAAGTATCAGCTGACTTGAGGGCAGATCTCTTCCCTAAGCAGCCCTGGGGGAATTTTCTCCTCGTCTCTGTCTCCGTGTGGAAACTCAGCACACCCCTCTGCTTCCTTAATGCCTGTTGATTCCCCTGAATCCTTCCGGTACCTGTGCGTTTGAACCCTGTGTTATGGGAGGAGTCTAGAATCAAACAGTAAGTAAAAAGGGATGGAATAGTTCCTTCAGTGACTGCACAATAAAACAAACATACACGCTCTTTTTGGAAGAAGAAGAAAATGTGCTTATCATTTTTGATCTCTGATTTTAGTTGCATTTACTTGTATTTATTGCTGCAATAGGATTCTCTCAGTTCCTACATGTACGTGAGAGAGTAGCCTGATGTTTCTAATTATGGAATAAAGACAATTTTTTTTTTTCCAAGGCACATGCAACAGCACTTTATTGCAGGTACTGAGCAGAGAATATGAATGTGTATTCCCAGTAAATGATAGATTTTCCCCTGGTGATCAACCATTCATAGGTTCTTTTCCTTCTTTATATACATATTTCTCTCTTCGAAATTCTAGGACGTCTATATTTTTTTCTTTAGGTAAGCTTCCTCTCCTATTGAATTTCTTTTATATGCTGTAATAATACTTTATGCTTCTGTACTATACAGTTTTCCCTAAGATTTTGCTACTCAGTTGAAGCTCCATACTTTTAACAAACTGAATCATATGGAACATGTAATGAAATGGGGAATAGTGCACATTCTGTGTGTAGATATTTTGATTCTACCACAGACTTACTTGCTTTCCTCAGCCGACTTTAGGGAAGTTTAATTACTGTGTAACATCTTTTCAGAAGCTTGATATCAACATAAATTTCATGTCTTCATTAATCATATCTTTTTTTTGTCTTTGCAGCTTTACGACTGCATTGTGGTGAATGTGTTGAATAGCCTAGAAATGGTTGGATAGTGAACATATGGGACTAAACTGTTTATTAGCAAGAATGTCTTCTGGATCTTAAAATATTCCTATATTCCTAAATTACTTACTCTTTAGGACAAAGATTTGTTGTAGGAAAATGTGCCAAAACATTTATAGTAAGGTACAATCTAAAAGCAACTATTAGTCCTGTCCAGATGGCATGTGATGACAGTGGTGGAAATGACTGAAATACTTCAGACTTGGTTTTTAAAAACCATGTGTACCCTGTGTTTGAAATTCAATTCTGTGTTTTTATTGTAGGTTTGAGGTTTGTTCATACAAAAAAAAAAGTTGGGTGTATCTTGAAGTAGAACGAAATTTAGTCCCAAGTAGGCTTGAATACACCATTTCTCACATTTTTCTTAGAAATGTCATTTGACCTGGTTATTATCGGGTATGCAATATTGATCCTTCTGTCCAAATCAAATTATAACTGCCCTTTGCTTTTTCTTTTGTGATTGATTCTGCTGCCAATGTTTGTTGATTACTTCATCAAAGTTTTTATACCTTCTTGACTCCTGTTCTGTTTGCTTCACTTAATTTCTTGAAAATTCCCATCTCCAGATATCAGCCTCTGTGTAAACCCTTGTTTTTGTTTGTCTTGTATTTTCTTTATACTTTTTACTACTACAGCTGTAGCGTTCAGTAGCAAGAGCATATTTATTCATCCCAAGTCCTCTCTTTTTGTATTCCGGTCTTTGCAGATTTGTTGTAATTTCCAGTTATCTCTTTATAGATATCACCTTTGCCTCTTGTGTGACTTCTTTCTTTCTAATGAGAAATTAGAGAGGAATCTTCAGGTGTTTCCCTTCCTTGCTCAGTCACACAAGGAGTTAGCCATACATGCAGCATAACTCATTTCTTTTGGAGAGTGTAACGTGTGCAGTTGATAATCTGTCTTGTGGCCTGTTGACACTGATAACATTTTACATATTCATCTTCATAAATCGTTGCTTGTGAATAAACACAAATGAGTTGCCCTCTCTTCTGCATTATTCATAGCAGGTGCAAACATAGAAGAGGCATCTCCGTTATATCAAACTGTTTTTCTGTTAAATTTTTGGGTGTGTTAATTTGCACTATGGGATGTAATGCTTTGTTTAGTGTTTTAGTGACAGTTTTTGCAGCTTGACAAGGGATTTGGGATAAATGTGTGAGTGAATAGCTTTCATAAAATCTTGGATAGCCCTGGAATACCAAACATGAAGCAAGAACCTCTTTTCCCTAGTGCAGAATTTCAGCTGAATTCATTTTTTTGAAGGGAATTTCTTCTGGCCACTGAGCAAGGCAGAGATCAAGTTCTCATGGAGTCTTGCACAACTGTCTTTGCACAGCCTGGCCTAAAAAAACTAGTCATACTTGGTATGTCATCCCAAGACATGACGTTTGTTCCCTATGAAATGGTACATGTGGCTTATTTAACATGTCACGGCCTGTGACAGGGACAGTGTGTATCTGTGACAGTGTTATTACCGGGTAATAACAGCATTTTGTGAGTATAAAGTTGTGTCTTAGGTAGGATGTTAGTTTGCATTGTTTTATTGCAACTATTTTATTAAAAATTGTTCTAAAATGGCATTATATATGCTAATATAATAAATAATATGGCAACACTACCAACAAAATGTGATGAAAAATCAGGATGAATTGACTTAATGGAGAAAAAGTTCGTATCACAAATTCCTTGATTTAATTTGTAAAACAACGTTGTATTTTATGTTGCAGTATTTCTGTGAAGACACTAATTAGATTTCGAAGCCTTATGTTCCTTAAACGCTGTGTAAATGAACGTCCTCCTGGCCCAAAGCACTTGCTACTTCATTAGAGACAGGTTGCATGTCAAGATTAGCAACTTCAAACAAAGGAAAAGGGAAGGTGATGCTGCTGCATTGGATAAAATGGACACTACCATGTGGTTAACAATGTAAATGGATATATAGAATATAATAATGTATATATATATATAATATAAGTATAAAAATAATGATCAACCATAAAAGTAAGTTTTCAGACCCCAGTATTAATCTGGTCAGCTGTGTGATCCTAACAGCAAGAGCACGATTTTAAAGAAGCAGAAAATGCGTTGTATTGAAAGGCTGTAACTTCGGAGGGAAACAGTGAAAGTGTAAGGAAAAATCCTCTGATTGCCTTCTGGGGTTTTTTTCTGGTTTCTTATTCTGGTCTTCTGTATTTTCCTGGGGTTTTTCAATCTTGTCAAGTAGAGCAAGATTCTGAAGGATTATTTTCTTTCCTGCTGGGATTAGGCGCGTTGGGAAGGTAGCAATAGGGTGATTAGTGGCTCATGGCACTGCTCTGTTGCTCTTGTCATCAGGTTGATGTGAGGGCTGATGTCTGAGGCAGCGTTTGCTTCATTAGCCCCTTTGTGACAGTCCCTGGGCAGCAGCATTTTGGTTCTTTGAACTGCAGTGCTGAAGGACGTTTGGGGTAAAACTCTTGCGACAGATCGGTCATCTCGTGTTGAGCTGCAGTCTGCTTTCCCCTTGGACACACCCCATAACCGTGGCTGGAAATGTTGTTTTCCATACCCTAAAGGGCTGTGTAATATTTATGGGAAGCTTTAAAAATGCCTTTGCTGCCTCTGGTTTGGTAATCCACTGTCACATTGGCAGTGTAGGGCTGAGCTGGCCCTTGGCTGTGAGCCGTCTGAAATCAGGCGTCGAAGAAAGTCTTGTGGGGCAAAATGAAGTAGGAATAGAGAGCTAAAAGATCCTATAGAAACATGAGGCATGTTGTAATGTGAAGTAAGCACAATGCTGCTGTATTACTTCAATTTGGAAAATATAAATTTGCCAGGTAGCAACAGGAAGGCACTCAGGAAATATTTTAAATTGAGAACATATTGTGCAATAGGCAACTATAGGTAAGAAGTGTTTTTCTATTGAGACACAGTCGAGCATTTTAGTGGATATTGGAACTGCTAATGGAATCTGAGTATTTTATCATGTCATTATAAGATTAAAAGCTTTTTTCCAGTTACATTAGTAAAGTCAGAGATTAGTAGATTAGTAAAAATCTTACATTTTAATCATTATGCTTAGTTGCAAGCAGCACTCCCCCACTTTATAATTTTTAAGAAGTTTTATTTTGTAGTAAAATTTTCAATATAACATTAATCTTTAGAATCCAGAAGTACGTGGGTTTTGACCTTTGGAAAAAAAAAATTCCAAATTAATGTTTGTCTGTCTGCCTACTTAAAAGGACGAAAAGCAAAGTGGAAGTTGATGTGACCTTTGGAACCACTTTTGGGGCAGCCTCTTTCAGCACAAAATGCAATTCTACGATGTCAAGCTGTAGAAGCAGAAGTTGTCCTTCAATGGATTCATTTTGTTAGTTGAAATCCTGCTTAAACTGAAAAATGTATTTAGGTCATATTGTGATTTTCAATCCCCTCTCACTCCATAGGCTGAAACTTCATATAGCTCCTGGAAAGCCTGTTAATTTTAAAATGCTGAGACTGACTTGGTATTTATTAACTGTACATTATTTGGTAAAAAATCTATAATGCTTTCCAAAAGCTATACTTCTATATTGAGCTAATTCACTGGAAGACACGTGACCTGTGTTTTAATATGACACAAATCTCAAAGTCTTCTGCCTAGAGAAATTTAGAGTAGAGAAAAATGAATTTTAGGCTTAAAAACCACTGTTATAGAGTACTTGTCTGAGTTATTTAAAAGTCAAAGACAGAGCAAAGAGGAAAATACATGCAGCTAAGTGGAAGTGTATGGCTTTATGGTTCCACTAGCTAGGCCTAAGTATCTCAGGTAAATTCTGTCTTATGGGGTCTTAAACTCTCTTACACTTTAATTCCTGTCTCTGAAGGCAAATTGTTATAGCATGGAACATTCTCTGTGATTATGTAATTTTCTTGCAAGTTCCATAAGTACAGTACCTTAATTTTGATAATGAAAGGAATTTTCTTTTGAGAACTTGTGTTACTGTGAATTTTCAAGCCTGTCTGCGGGTGAGATTTAATTTAATCCCTTGAGTATTTAATAAGCATTCCTGAGACTGTCGCCAAAAGGTGACAAGATTAGCACTTGAGGTTTATTGACAGGATGTCTCATAGGAAAGACATTTATCTGTAAGGGTATTGTTTTAAAAGCAAGAATGAAGTCTGGCTTGAGCTCTGGGAATATAGACACTTTGTGAAATGCAGGAAGAGTGGAGCTGTTTCCTTTCATCACAGCACTGGGACAGAGCAGTTCACAGAGGTAAGGAATACAGGTTGACAAAATTTCACAGGAACTAACTTCCTATCAGAAAAAAAGTAAGTGCTCAAGGATTAAGAAGGACTTACCAGTCCCTATCATAAATTGAATTCAGGCATGCTCAAAAGGCATTATTTGACAACAGAATTGTATCCTTACACATGTGCTTGTACCTAGATATATACGTTGGAGAATGACAGAGGTTGCTGGAGGGTTTGTTGTTGTTTCTGGGTTTAAAACACCCAGGGAAGAACTAAATCAAATCTTGTATTCCAAGCTTTCAGCATGTGAGACTGCTCAATCTCTTTGTGTCCTGTAAGCTTTTTGAAAGGACTCTGTGATTAACTGGTCATAAAGTCTCATCTGTATTAGCAGGGCTTTGCTAATCCTGAGCCCATCCCACCAAACACATACTCTGTGGTACTGTCTGCGTTCACATACCCCAGGGTGGTCCCATTCCCATCAAAGTGTTGCCTTCGGGTTTTTATAGCGCAAATAGAAGAATAATCAGACCTTTTCTTCTTATTTTTTCTATGGACTGTGCATTGAATGACTTATTTTAAAGCAGTTGTGATTCAATGGGGATGTTTTTAATTTGCTGCCTGTTCTCTTTACCTCTGAGGAAAGAATTTTGTAAATGCTGAATAATTTTAGAACATGTTTTCTTGGTTAAGGGTTGGATCATATTTTAAATTAGTTTTAAGAGGAAGGAAATCGTGTAAATGCTGTGGAATTCAGATAAGCACTGTGCATAGGAAATAAGCACTTTAATTTAGGGTGCCTAGAATTGGTAGGTCAAGCTGATAATAATAAAGGACCAGATCTTAACATTGTTTCAAAGAACACGGAATCAATATTCACTCTCCTGTTTTATTTCTTTTTTACTTGAGAATTTGTTTAGGTGACGCGGAGATGTGTAATTGCCTAAGTATTCCACAGGGTGTCATGAGGTAGTTGTTGGAATCATTAGGACTTGGATGCAGTAAAGAAAGAAACGTAGTGTGCAGTCCTCTGAATGCCAGCGAATGTAATTTTAGATGTGACTAATACACATGCCATAAAATAAAAAGTTCTTAACTCATTAACACGTGTATCATATTTCTGTATCTATATAAAATATACACACGAAGAAAAATATTACAAGAGGTCATTTACAAGAGTGAGCTATTCTGTGTCAGGTCTTCCCAAAGAAACCTTTCTATTTATTCCTTAGTATTTTATAGTTTACACAGCAGGTAGAATCTTTGGCTCATAGCAGCAATCTGACATACCGAACTATGTATATAAAAAAAGGAAAAAAAAGAGAAAGAAAAAAGGTACAATACTTGTATTTGCCATACTATAAAGAATTTCTGATTGGAATGTGATCCTCCAAATTTACTTACAAATTTTATTTTAACTTTTATTTAGTTCTTTTCAAATTTAAATTTATTTAAACACACTTTATACATTGCATACAGCTGTACTGTGGATTTTATGACTTGTTAATTATAGATATATATCATGTCAAAACTTCAGGATTTTTTTCCTGCACGTATATAATGCAGTAGTAGGGGAATTACTCATGTGTACCCCAAATTAAAGTGTGTTTGGTTATGGTGGTACATTCTTGCATATGGAGATCAAATTTTTATTGACATACCTGTTGACTTCTCCAGAGCTGCACGTGCATTGAGTTCAACTTTAGGTTTGCAAAGGCATCTTTAAGTACAGTTTAACAGTAACTATAACTTCTGTTAAAATCTGAGTTGTTTTAAAAGGAAATGGTATTGGCTATGAGAAAAAAAAATAAAGAAACGAGCAGCAAAACATCACTCATTTCAGCAGGAAGAGAACGTGATCCAAAGTGGAAAATCATGATGAAAGTAAGAATCTGAATCTCTGTTGACAGTAATAATTTGTCTAATTTTGACAATGTATTTAAAACCAGTTTTGAACAAATGAAACTGTGTGGATTTTGGCATATTTTCTCATATTCTATAAAATAGCAAACAAAAACAGTAGGTTAGTTAATTTCCTTATTACTATTTATTTGTGTGAATTCTTAGGTTTGTGCCAGTGGTTTAACAGTGAGTGGCACCGAGAGTGCAGCATGAAGGGAGGTTGATTCTTGGGATGGACAATTGATGACGTTTGACACAAATGCCCTAACGTGTGTGCTCTCTGCCCAGGAGGCCACAGGAGGGGATTGCCACGACGATCAGAACTGAGTGCTTTTATTTGCGTTTGCTTCCAAAATCCACGTCGTCCCATGGGCAATGTTGTGTGCAAAACCTTGCTGATTCGATCCCCTCTGAGTTGAGCACTATAAATCATGGCCTCCTTAACAAAGCTGTGTGTTTACAGGCACCTTAGCAATTTGATTAAACGCTTTCCAGAGGAAGAACTTGACCTGTTTAAAGCAGTCAGGTTATCCAAAACAGAGCGACCTACTTTAAATCTTCAAGGAGATGAAGCAAGTGGATGGAAATAGTGGCTTTTGAGGTTTTGCGTGTGCTTTTTGTTTGTTTCTGGGTTTGGATTTTTGAAATATAAACATCCTGATCTCTGCCCAGGTATTTTCTTTACAGCAGGGCATTGTGGAGGAAGAGTTTCTAGATGGGCAGGTTATCATCTTTCCTCTTCATGGTTTTAAGGCTCACTCAACTTGCTTTGCCTCCCCTTTCTTTGTCCTTCTTATTGAACTAGAATAAAGGGGCAATTCCAGGCATACTTTGAATTACTGAGACAATGCAATACCTAAAACTAAAGTGATTAATAAGCAGAAAATATTCAAGTAATAAAATACTTGACTGCATTGGATTTTTCCCAATAATTTATTAGAAAATAATACTTGTTTAGCAAAGGAAAACAAAATAGAAAGGACAGAAGTTAAAAACTCGATATTACAGAAGGTACAAATTTGAGAGTGGATTCACTGTCCCTGGAGGTTTTTAAACTGAGATTGAATGTGGCACTGAGTGCCATGATCTGGTAAACAGACAGGAGTTGGACCAAGGGTTGGACTTGATGATCTTGGAGGTCTTTTCCAACCCAATGGATACTATGATTCAAGTTCCTTTTGGAATGGTAAGACAAGTCTGATGAATGTTATAATCTGTTTTGATTTTCAGATTGAAAATCTACAGGAGCAACTTAGGGACAAAGACAAACAACTCACTAATCTAAAAGACAGAGTGAAGTCACTGCAGACGGATTCCAGCAACACAGACACAGCACTGGCCACCTTAGAAGAAGCTCTGTCGGAAAAGGTAATGTTTTCTCAGGAACAGCATCCTGTGCTGCTCTAGGGGGTGAACTGTGTGCACAAAAGGTCTTTTTAGGTTGGCCTGGCCCCTGCCACAGAGCCCGTGGGGCTGGCCAGGAATGCAGGTGGCTCTGCTCTGGGAGCATGAGCAGGGAGGGACCACTGGCTCCTGAGCGGGCACAGGATGCTGA
This sequence comes from Grallaria varia, assembly GCA_013396735.1. NCBI lineage: Eukaryota > Metazoa > Chordata > Aves > Passeriformes > Formicariidae > Grallaria > Grallaria varia. The sequence goes on from VWZG01006450.1 coordinate 3,403,223, forward strand.
GCCAAAGGAGGATGTCCTTCAGAATGCTCACGGGGAAAATGGCCCGGGACAGGGGAAGGTTTTCTCTTAGTCAGTGACATGAGTGGCTGTTCCCTGAAAGAACCGGAAATTGGACATTTGACTTAAAGAAGATGGAGTTTTGGGCATTTTTCTTTCTTTGTGATCTTGATTGTCCTCTTTTGCCCATTAAGCAGGGCCAAACTGAGGAGCCAAGAGCAAGAGGCAGTACCAGCTGCTACCTTGGCTTGCTGTTCACACTGTTGGTTTCCTACACTTCATTTGTAAGGGAAACTGTGTTTCATTAAAAAAAAAAAAAATTGATAATTATTTCCCCCCCGTCCCATTACAAACTGTATGCCTTTAATTTGAAAATGCCTAGCAGAAGGGATAAATCTGGACTGTTTAAATTAGTGCCAACATTCCTACCAGTTTCAGTGAGATCAGGTTTCTTCTTTCAGTTAGCTTTGAATGCAAGGTAATGCAAGTGAATTTATATGCCCCAAAAATTAGTACAAGTATCCACATTTTGCAGCTCACAGATCTTATTATATACCACTTAAATGTGAACAGGTGAGTGTGACTAATTAAAGTAATATGCGCCATTCTGCAGCGTGTAATCCTATGAAGGTATTTATGACTGTATGACCTTAAAACTCCACTGTGGTGTCAGCACTAGCATGTACAATATTAATGTCGGATTTTTTGATTTCTTATATGTTTAATTGCCTTACTAGCATTTGCTTGGTCAACAGCAATGGAAAAAAAAAGCTGGCATTAGTATTACTTCCTATGGATAAGCATAGAGCATTTATACAGTAAAGTTACATATGTTTTCGTAATCTTTCACTGCTAATCTGGACACAGGACTCATCAATTTCACAGCACATTAATAAAATATGACACAAAGTACTTTTTAATCTGCTTTTTCCTCCTTGTAAACTAAGTTTTTTGTGTAAGCCACTTTCCCAAAATGCCCATAGAGACAGCCGAGAGGTTTTTTTTTAAACGGTCCTGTAGCCCTCGTGCTGCAGCTGTCAGTGTGGAGAGCAGAGTGACTGTCACACCGCGGACTTGCCAGTTCTCCTGTGCAACTGGGCATGAAGTAGGTTCTCAAAGGGCACAGAAAACCTCGCATCCCATTTTCTGCTTCAGCTGTGTCTGCAGCACTTCAGAGGAAATGCATTTCCATACTTCTTAGCTGGGGTAATTTGCTGGGTTGCAATCTGTCTCCAATTTTAACGTTATTTCTTTGCTGAAAATATTAAATTAATGACAACTTGCCAGACGTAATAGTAGAGGTAGCTAGTGTGGAACTATTGAACAGCTCATGTATAATTGTCTTCTGATGGCCACAAATACAAAAGATTAAGAATTACTTACTTAAAACCTAACCCAAATTAATTAGCTCTAACAAGTTTTGAAGTCCGTTTTGTTCCAGTACAGTTCTAAAATCAGTTGAAATAAATGTTAACTAATAAATACATGTAAAAGCTTTCATAATTTTGAAGACATTTTCTATATATCTGAAAATATTCTGGTGTTGTCAGACATAAAAATGGTAACATTTGCCTAAACTCAGGATGCATTATTTTTGGATATTATAGCTAGGACAGTTTCAGAGTTTGCTTAAAAGTTATACTGTAGAATTTCTTTATGTATGTAACAACTTGAAATCTGGCAACAGCAGAGATCCTGATGATATGGAAATTTTGTGTCAAGCTTTATGTGACACCTGAAATAAATCCAATAAAGGATGCTACTTTTAATGTTTTAGAAAAAGAAGATAACCTTAGATCCTCCTCTAAAATGTGTTTTTGGAATTGGTGTCTGCTTCATCTGGAGTTGCATGTATATATATGAACAGACACTTTTTAAAAGAATCAGTGTAATTAGTGGTTTTTCCAAGTGGAATTGATCGGAGCTCATGTGGGGTCGCTGAGGTTGAATTCTGCACAAAGCAGTCCCTTTGCTGACAGGCACTCAGTGGGTCTGGCCCCGTTCCTGGGGTGCCCTCAGCCTGATCTGACACATTTGCAGTGAATGCCACGGGACGTTTCCCTCTGCCACCGAGATTTCGGACCCTTCACAGCTGATGAAGGCGATGGCACCGTTTGTAAACCAACACTTTTGAGAGCTGGTGGGGAGCTGTGCTGTGGTTTCTGGTGACTGTTTCAATCTCTTATGGAGAGATTATTGCTTCCAAAAGTTGGGTGGCTTTTCAACTTTGAATATGTGACCACTGTGTCTGTGACACTGCAGAGTGAGAATTACAATTAGCTCTTGAAAAAGAGGGTACTTGAGACGCAACGAGGAGCAAGTTCCCAAGGTAAAAGCATCTCCCTGTGTGATTTTGATTATTTATTGTCCAGAGAAATCTCGCACAATTTCTTTTCCATTGGAAGTCTCTTGAAGGGCACCCTTTGAAGGGGAGGTGTTTCGATGTTAGGTGTGATTTTGGGGCTGTGCTGACACGCTGAAAGAAGCCAGTAGGCCCCTCCTAGAAGTTCCCCATGGACTCTTGTCCCCAGCTCTCCTCTGTCCCCTGGCACTGAAACACTGACAGTGCATGTTTTCGTACGTGTCTCTCCTTTCTGTGTCCAGCCTTCCAAGTCATCCCAACTGCTCTCAGTAACTTCCTTGTCCCTATTCCCATCTGCAGTAGCATTTTCAAGACCTTCAGATTTTATCAATAGTTATTAACTATTTCCACTGGGAATACTGGTAGACATATGAAATGGATGTTTGTCCAAATGGAACAAAACAAGAACCCTTAGTGAGGTTCTTATTAACAAGCACACCAATATAAGAGCTTTTGTAAATTTAATATGCAACGTTGTCAAGAAAGGGTGATGCTTTCTTTTAAGAATACCTGAATTCCATGGAAATACATTGTTTGTGGGTTTTGTTTATTTTTTTTCTTTCTAGAAATTTGTGTCAGACCTAGTTTGCATAATTTTATTTTATACTCTGAGATTTGGCGCAGATTTTGGCTTTTTAATTCTTTGTCAATTCCGTAGTTTTTAGAATTTTAATTTAAAAATAATGAATAAAATACTTCAAGAGCATCATGGGAAACTCTTTTAAAACAGAAATAAAATCTATTTATACTACTTTAATTAACCACAATTCACTGAAATCTGATTGAATTGCTTTTCTTAGTTTCTGTTAGAAGAAAAACAAAACATATGAATGAATTATGAAGCTATTTTTGTAATCCAAAAGTCAAATGTTTGAGCATTTATGTTTTCCCTATATTGTTATTGAAAATATACACATTGAGATTTTGGCTCTGCATTAGAAAATATGTCTCTTTATTTATGACAATAGATTTTTCCAAGTGTCTCTCTGATTTTTGTTTTTTTCTTTCATGTCTAGTGATTTGGTATCTTAGAAAGACTGAATGAGAAATTAATGTAGACATCATAAAATAATGTCAAATTTTTCTGAAATGGGAATCTTTGTGTTTTTTGTGACAGTACTGTTGCTATAATTTTTCCTCTTGTCAGGAATCAGAAAAAAATCAACTTCAGTCACATTCGAGTATAACTTGGAACTAAATTGCAAAACATATTTATTCAGTTGTTTACCCTTAAGTCGAGAGCCTCTCCTGCAATTAAAAAAAAAAAAAGTTTGAAAATCAGACTGTGCAAAAGTGCTATCAGCTTCCTTGATGTTATAACAAGAAACTTTTCAAAGAGTATCTCAGCTCTTGGGCTGGCCCAAAGCAGCTCAAGAGGTTGCTTTCATGAAGCTGATATTTATAAAGTTGGTCCTACTGTAGCAGCACCCAGCAGATAAGCAGAGGAGTAGGGCTGATAATGGTGCTGGGCGCTGTGGCCGCTCAGTTCCTGCTCCTGCGATAAAGTGCAAAGAGATTAGACCTGTGAGGTCCCAGATTAGTGCCTAAGGAGAGCTCGCCAATGCAAATAAGACTGAAACAAGAACACATTGTTGGGATTTCTGCAAGTTAGCTGTTAATCAAGTAAAACATGGTATATTAGGGCCTTTTAACACTTTTTGACATTTAGCCTTATGCAGCTGACAGATAAATTAGTCTTCTTTTGTGATTGACTGAGGAAAAAAAGAATTTATGCTGTTCATTAAAAAGATTAAATAGTGTTATGTTTAATTCATTATAGATGAAAAAATCATTTGGGTAAATAAATCTTCAAGAAGGAATTGGTGTAGAACTAAGTCTGAATATAACTAGGTGGAATCTGAATGGTTATTAAACGATTCCACTTAGGGAAGGCTGGCATTTTAATGTTAATATTCAAGGGATTAGGAATTTATATTATTTGTTATTAGGAATAAAATTGAAGTTTAATATCCCATAGAATCATGGAAAGGTTTGGGCTGGAAAGGGCCTTAAAGATCAAGTAGTTCCAACCCCCTGCCATGGCCAGGGACACCTGCTGCTGGACAAGCCCTCAGATCATCTTCAAGACCCTCTTCAGGCCTCTCTCTCCAGTAGGTTTGTGTCCTTACGCTGAGGGCCCCAGAGCTGGATTCAGTTCTTCTCCAGGTGGAGTCTCACCAGAGCAGGAGGGGGGTGCAGAATCTCCTCCTGGACTGTTGCCCACGCTGCTTTTGATGCAGACCAGGATGTGGTTGGAAAATAAGATGAATAACTTTCCATACGTATCACAAAACTAAACATATTCATGTTCTTTATGAAACTTCAATGAATTATCAAGCAATTAAAACCTTGGACTTACGATTTTAAATCCAAAGAACTCTGGCACTGACTTCATTACTATTAACTCAGCCCTCTGCGTCTGAAGGTTATTTATTCTAAGTGCTACATAATGCAATGAAATTTTATTCTGTCTTTTCTTAAAATGCTTCCCAACTTACCCATTTTGCAATTCTTTCCCTCGTTAGGAAAGAATAATAGAGCGTCTGAAGGAGCAAAGGGACCGAGATGACAGAGAAAGACTTGAAGAAATTGAGTCTTATAAAAAAGAAAACAAAGACCTGAAGGAGAAAGTTAATGCTTTACAAGCTGAACTGACAGAAAAAGAGGTCAGTCATTTCATAAAATGTCTGCTCTTCTATCTATGTCATTATGATGAAAGAAAGTGCATTAGGATTACTCTTGAGTCATTTCAAGTTCTGAAATTCTGCCACTTCAGTGGGCAGCCTCTGAGCTGCTGTTTTCTTAAGCATTCTCCACAGTCCTCACTTGAGCAGAAAGTATTGCCTCAGTTTTCACAAAGTTGTCATTATCTCTACTTTGTCCTTTACTGAGCCTCCACCAGGCTCAAAAATGCCATTGCTGTTTCTGTGTGTCAGTTAGAGCCAGAAGTTCCAAAGTGTTTGTACCTCCAGAATATATAACACCGGCTCATCTGTGTAATGAATGTTTGTGTTTCACTGCATTCTCCTCCTGTGGTTCCACGTGGTTGTATTTGCAAAACGGTGTCTTTTGCTATCAATGCTTATCTTTGTGTCCACTCTTTTTGGGGAAGGGGAGGGGGAACAGGAGCCAAGTGGTTGCTAAGTTGGCAATAAGTTAGTGTCCTGGTGACTAGGAATTAACTTTTTACTCTTGGTCGTTTTTCAGTCTAGTTTAATCGATCTCAAAGAACATGCATCTTCATTGGCATCAGCAGGGCTGAAAAGAGACTCCAAACTTAAGTCTTTAGAAATAGCCATAGAGCAAAAGAAAGAAGAGTGTAGTAAGTTGGAAGCACAGTTGAAAAAGGTAAGTTTCATCTCAAAACAAACAACGAGCAAAACAAAATCAGCATCCCATACCCTCATTTTGAAATGATGAGCTTATTTACTCCTCTGGAGTAAATCTAAAGTCTCCCCATCTTACGCTGTTTGCTGATGCTTGCATCAAATACTGCTTTTTCTCAAGAGTTTTGTACCAAAGCCACCAGTGAGCCTCAGAAATTGTCCTGAGTACCTCTGTGAGGGAATTCTGAGACTCTGGAACAAACAAATAAACTGGGAGGAGGACATTGGAGGGAAATTAGAAGGGCAGAAAGAAATTACCAAACAAGTAATTTGTATGTATATGAACTTATACCACTTTCAGAAGTAAACTGACGTGTTTGTAGTATGGGAAAAAAATTTAAAGGCGTGTCCAAGAAATGCTGTACTTCCTAGTCAAACAAATTCAGCTTCCAAAATGGAAATTCTAGCTAGGCTTAATTTAGACGTATTTTTGGCTTTGTTGGTGAACATGTTTGTGATAATTAAACAAAATAATGAAAAGTCTATCTCAGCTGGCAATTCAGTATTTCTATTCAGCAAGTAGAGGAAGCAAGCATTTAAAGGAAAACATACAAGTCCTGTTTTTTATAGCATGGTTTTACTTAAATTACTGTGTTAAACTAGTTTTTGCTTAAATGATTTGCAGTTCTGTTGATACCATCGTTTCTTTGACCTCTCTGTGTTGCTTAGTAATGTCTGCTCTCATTGTTCAAACACCAAGCTCATGACACATTTGATGGGTTCAGGCATTACATTTGCCTTCTGCAATTCATGACTAAGTGTATGTCAAATGGTAATTTTTTTGTAATGTTGATATAATGTTTCATTTTCTAGAAAATAATATTTGTGCTGTGAATGTTACCACTGTTAGGATAATATTCTGACACTCTTTTTACCCAGGTTGAGTAGTATCCTGCTCAGTGATTAAGCATTGTTTCAATAGCCTGGCCGGTGAAAAAGGTATTGCCAAGTGTAAAGGATCCTGGAGTGTAAACCTTATACTTCTATTATTTTTTTATTCAGAATGAAGATGTGCAATTAGGTGCCTGCATTAGATGACTGGTTGTGGAATGTAAGGGAAGCTTTTTCAGTAAACATATACAGGTGTATAAACATAAACACAACTACTTTAAATGTCTGAGAGCTTATAAGTGCTACTGACGTCAGAATTAAAATATCCAAAGAAAAGATTTCTCTGGAAAGTAATTTAGTTTGGTTTTGCTTGTTAGAAAATATGTCTGTTTACACTTCATTACAAAATATAGTTCATTACAATTGGAAATATCTTATTTTCTTTGTTTTATAAAAATACTTAAAAGAACCCTGAAAGCACAGATCACTTAAAAAAACCCCACAATCCTCTTGAAGGACTTGAAATCTTAAGTCAATCTTTTATGACTGTATATATAAACACATCATACAGTCATGGAAAAATAAGCCCTTATAAAAGTCAGAGTGTGTCTGGGACGTCTTTCGTATAAAAAGGGAGTATGTTCCCTGTGTATAAATACAAAGGATTATTAAATGAAAGTTGAAAACATAATAGTTTTATTATATCATAAATACAGCATAAAGCCCCAGTGGAAATTCCCTCAACATTTGTAGGAGACCAGGTATTTCCACAATAAAAAGTAGTTACAACCCTCTTTCTGGGCATGTTTAATTGAACAGAAACAGTGACTGTTAATGATAGTAGACTCCAAACAGTAATTTTCAATTCACATTTTCTCTAATGAAATACTTTATGTTGAAACCTGTAAATATCCTGCATTAAAAGTAATTGGTCCCCAGAAAACTACCTGCGCCGTGTTTTCGCTCCTTGGGCAAGTGACTGAAACAGAGCCGGCGTTACCCTGGCACAGGTCTGAGCTGCAGCGGGTGGGACACGGGCAGGGCTGGCAGTGAAGGAACCTGCGTGTCCCCAGGGCTGCCTGGGAGTGAACGGGAACCACCGCAGGGGCTCCAGGGGCTGGGCACGCTTTGTCTCCCTTGGAAAGGGACTCCAAGGGGCTGTCCCCTTGCAAAAGTCGAACGGAGCCTACACGTTACCCCTCTCTAAAAATATTATAGACAAGGTATTTTCCATTATGGTACTGTAAGATGATTATAGCTCAGTGTTGATTTCCATGTTTTAACAAGTCATACTAATAAATATAATGATAATATTCTGTGCACACTTGGTAGGAGTTAGTTTTCCTTGAGCACCGATGGTAGTAAGTGCTATGTCTGAAAGAAAACATGCACAAGAGGCAAGTCCAAACTAAATCTGCAAATAAAAAAACCACAACAATGTTTAGAGTTTCTCTTCCCAGGTTTCCTCTGCTTTCTGTTTTTTGGAGACAATAGTGGTAATTTATTGATAAGAAAGATGATTTTGATTGGGTCTGATTAGAACCAAATATTTTTCAGTGTTATGTAACTGGATTGATTGCATTTCAGCAAGAGAAAACATGCTGATTCTAAACCCACTGCTTTACAAAGTAGGCACATTTCAAAATTTATAAATAAAATATTTTTAAAGTGTAATCATTCCTGTGACTGTGCTATATTTTGGTATACAAAGTAATGTTTTAAATTGTAGACATGCTTATTGACCTTTTCTTGACAAAGATTATGGATTGAAATGTATGTAATTTTAACGAAAATCATAAATACCAGAGAATGGTCCATGCTTTTTTCCCAAAATTCCACAGATTTTTGATGACTTACTTTGTATTGCTACTAGTGAAAGAACAGTAGGAATTACCTAATAGGTAGCGAAGTGTTTTATATATATGTGTGTATATATAATCTTTATTATCCACTCTAGAATTTCCTTCTTTTGTTGTTTTTCATTGTCTTAAATTTACTTGCTTACTGACATACTTGCAGTTGCTAAAGTACTTTTTGCCAAGCTGTAGTGTTTAAAAGTCATTCTGCATAGAAAATTCAGTCTTGTGTTAAATAAAAGGAAAGCAATAAATTTAATGCTACAATTTAATTAATCTTTTATTATTACCGTCTTTGAAGCTTTGGTGATAAATTGCAGCCTCAGCCAAAAGCACTTCTCCTGATTCATTGCTTGAGACCAGCACTTAATGTATCATCAAAAGTGGACGCCTTTCTTTATTTCATGGGTTATTTAACTTGAGAAAGGGAAAGTAACACAAACCTTAAATTTCTTACTCCAGCTATTCTTTTTTAGGAGCCAAAGTCAACATTTATGTTTCCCCAGTGCCTCTCACTTTCACCAAGGAATGTTTAGAATCTTAAATTTCTACTTTTTTTTAATGACAAGTTCTTCTGTGCGAATGCACTGGTTTTGTTGAGCTAATGCTATTTTCCTGGATCTTTCCTTCTTTTCCCGTCTGTGCTTCCCTCCCTCCCACCTTTGCAATGTAGCAAGCTGAGCAGTTGTTCAATCAGATGTACAACCCAGTAAGTTCTGTTGGAACCCGCCCGCTGTAACATATGAAAGCATGAGGATCCATTCCCTTCCTGTGTTGTGCTCTTCTCTGTGGGGCTTGGCAGAACATTTCTGATGCTCACTATGCTGTATTCGTGATACCCAAAGAAATGAACTTTGTGGACTTCAAGGCCATTTTAAGAGTATGAAATGCCTTAAATTAGGTACATACCGTGTTTCTGGGGAAACAAACACCCTAGCCTTTAGGTCCTCAACTTCTCCATTAGAAAAAGCATGCAGATTTTATTTATTTATTTTTATATTTTTTCTTGCTTTTGCTTTGCTGTTTAATTCCTCCTTCTGCAGTACTTTATTTGATCCTTCAAACTTAAATAACTCCTAATTTGTTCAGCTCTATCTTCAGTGACTGAGTTGATTAGGTGAATAACAACATCTAGGAAATGACTGGTAGTATTTCCAAAAGTCCATGTGACTAAAATAGATTAGTTCTGCTGATGAAAGACAGTACACATTCAGCATATATATATTAGGAGCATGGAAACTGTATTTAAGTGAAGAAAATGCTGTAATATAAAATTATGAATGCAAAGGACAGTTTTTGCAAAAGCACAGTATTGCTTTGGCTTTTTTAGCATAAATATTCTTGCCAATGTCTGTTTTAATTGCATGATATCTCCTATTCTGAGTTGAATGTTCTCCTTTTCAAATTGAGGAAGAGCAGCAACAAACACTCTGCAGAGAAGAGCTTCCTTTTTTTTGGCTGAGACCATTACATGAAATGTACTCTGAACATCACAGGACAGAAGAAATGATGTCACTTTAATGGCAATTTACAGGCTATAGTTTCCATAGTAATCACAGTCGGAATTGCCCTGGAATTGGGGCAGTATGCAGAGAAGCACTGGGTTTGCAGTTTAAGCAGTGTGACAGTGCACATTAGGGAAGGTATTGCCCCCACTGAAGGCAGTGGGAGCTCTGCCTTGGGGGTCAGCGGGTCAGGATTCTGGCTTTGCACTCTGTTATGGGTGGGGTTTGTAGCTTCTAACCATGAAAAGGGTATGTCACCGTTTACATATGGGAAAAGAGAGTCCCACAGAATGTGCTGTGTTTGCTTTCAAAGTTATTGCTTAGCTCTTTTTAGAATTCAGTCATAAATTGTAGGATAAGCAGAATAAAAGCTGGTATTATCACCTGCACCCTCCAGCACACTGCTGGTGAAAGAGCTTGTCCCTTTGAACGATAAACCCCCTTTTCTTCTCTCACCTTGGGTCACCTTTGTGGTGGTTGTCTTTCTATTCATATCATCTGCACTCCTACTGTGCTTGTCTTTTCAGACTGCAGTCCTTTTGCTGTTAGTTTTTAGCTGGATTTTCATAAATGCTTGCCAGTCGTTCTCTCAGTATTAGTGATTCTGCTGTATAGAATTTGTCTATTACCTCCTAGTCCATTTGTGTGCAGTATTCCAAAGTCAGTACTTTAATAGAATGTTTTATTACCCTTTTCTTTTTTCGCTTGAGAATCAGAGTGTTATAAAAACCCAGATGTCAATCTAATCTGAAAATATTGACGTTTTAATGCTCTTGTTGTTGTGTGACACAGAAAGAGCAGCCAATCACTGAGTAGACTTTTAGCCCATGCAGTAATATAATATTTTTTTGGTGGTCAAATGTGTCTTTTTCTGCTGTGTCACACAGTATTGCCTCAAAGGCTTTCATTTTTTGCTGAATCTGATGTTTTTTAAACACAGCAATGGCTAGAAGTGTTGTGTTCTTACATACATTTGTGTACCAAAGTGGAGCTGATACGAACGGGGTGCAAACACTGCATACTCTATAGCAAATGATTTCCAGGGTGTCCACCTGTGAGAATAAGGGGTGAATGGGATTGGACACACATTTCTTAATGTTTTGAAAGGTGAACTTTTTGAAATACCCAATGAAATTTTGTGCAAAATTGATTGTAAGAAATTACATTATTGCCTTTGGACTGTAATGAATATATAATGCTATACTTACTTGGGAGTTCAGGTGAACCTTTTTCTGAATTACTAAAGACTAAATTTTCCTAAATCCTTCATCAGACCAATGTCAGATTAAAATTCAAGGTACTTGTAGAATTCTCTCTATATTACCTATAGTTAAATAAAGCCCCCATGCGTGTTAAGGAGACAAAACAATTAGGATGACAACAATCTATTTTTTTGTTTATTTTTGAAAATAATAAAATTTGAAGGATCTTACAAAGTAATTTTTTGCATGTAAATTCTTCTGTTAATTTTGTTTAAGTACTCCGTTAATTTCTGTCTGTTTGTGTCTGAAGCTTTAAAAATTAAACACTATATCTATCCATCCATTTCTGTTATGCAGAACAGTGCATGTATGACTGTACCATAAGATTTTAATACACTAAATTCGTGTTGCATGTCTGCGCCACACTGGTATGGTGTTTCTGTAGGAAATTTGTGGTTTGCATAAGGAAATGTTACTTTACTTCTAAAGTTTTTGTAGAATTTATTAAGCAAATGTCAGATACATAATTAATGTAAAAGTTTGTGAAACTCTAATGGTAGAGTAATATGCTATTTTTATTGAATTGTAAAAGTAACATAAAATAATACAGTCCTAAGATTGACAGAAAAAAACATGACAGACCAAGTGGGTGGGTTTGAAAATAACCTCATCTGCACACACAGGGATTATCTTTTGCAGGTACAGACTAAGAAAGCTCAAAGGTACTCATGGACCAGCCCCTCTGACCCATACAAGCCCAATAAAGACAGAAAATGTGTTCTCCCAAGGAAACAGGGAACTTAGGGAGAAAAACGGGGGACAGAATTGAGGAGGAAAAAAAAAAAAAAGTGGTAGAGAGGACAGCAGGAATAGCCAGAAGAGACTTCCTGATTCATGAGATATAACCGTGGAGCTTCTGGCTAGGAGGGATCCAAGCCTGTCTCCCACAGCCTGCAAAAAAAGCCAAGGAAATCTGCTCTGTCCTGGCAGGAGCAGGGGCAGTGTCAGCTGAGCTGCCTTTCAGCTCCTTGGGCCTGCTGTTGAACCCCCCAAGTCAGCAAATCACCCCGATCTGTATGAAACAAATTAAAAAAGGTGTCTAGTTCAGAGTCAAAGACATCTTTTAAAGCTATAAAATATAATGGGGCCTTACAGGTAATTCTATGCCTTTGTCCTGGGAATGTCAGACGGATTGTGTTTTGCCCTCTTCATGTTGTCTCAGATAATTAGATGTGAGTATTAATTGACCTAAAAAACTGAAAAGCTAGTTGAAAATAAATTTCTTGATACAATTAACAATTGGTATAAAATAAACCCAAGCTTGTTATTAGAGCAGGAAGATTATGAGGCTGAAAAAGAATCTGTTCCTAGCATCTTGCCTAAACTGTTAAGATACTCCTTGAGTGTTACTTTTAAATGAGTTCTGTGTTAAAAGAGTCCTGCATTCAGGACTGGAACATGTATTATTATCCAAAACAGAGAATTTGAAGAGCAAGGCCAGTAGGTTTAGTAGGCTCCTCAAGTCATTCCCTTGGCTTTTTTTTTTTTTTTTTGGTAATGGAATATTTCTCTGACTAAAAATCTCAAGTAGGTTAAATAAACTGTTTTCTTCTTGTTATCCTCATGCTTAAATGATATGTTACATGCAACCCCCTTAAGTTTCTTCCCTAGTCATTTCAATTTATTTGTTGTGTTTATAGCAAACTCAGACTTGTTAATTTTTTTCTATACAGAAAATTTTATCCATTGCAAAGAATATGAACATTTTAGTGTCTGTAGTTTATATTAATTCTTTCCCAAACATGCATGTTTCATTTTGATCTGCATTTCTTTCATTGCTTGCTTGCATTGTCCATTCCCTGAAATTTAAGAAGGATAAGTAAGTCCACATCTTCTCTGTATAATAAGATAGTTGGAGGACCTTCAGTTCTAAATATCAGTGAATTTCTGTAAAAATCCTGTGTGTTATCTGAATTTTCTATGTTCAATGTGCACTGCCTTAAACTACTTGTTTTTTCCTTGCCTGCTCTTTCAAGATGCCAATTAGGAATAATGGGAAGCAAGGGGTAGGCTGAGCATTGCAGTGCATTGTTGTTCCCATCTGTCTGTGATTATTCCAGCCAGCAGCTCCAAGCGCTCGGTGCCAGCTCGTGCTCCCATTGAAGTTAATGGGGTTTCTGCCATTAGGTTTGATGGGAGCCGGGCCGGGCTCTGCTCTGTTGTCGTGTCCATCGCGTTCTCCCGTGTGTGTGACACAGCCACCCATCCATGCATGTGTTTGCCAGGTTTGTGCTGTTTTCACCAATGGGCTTGTTCTTCTGGTGTTCCAGGTTAAGTATTAATGATAAGACAAAAAGGATTATTGGGTAAAATGTCTGCTGAAAGCGGCTTTTTAGTTTATTGGTTTGTCTTTTAAGAACAGCACTGCATAAAAGCAATTTCTTTCTTTTAAATTCTTTGTATAAAACTGCATTTGAGACATCTGGTGATACAGATATATACAATATGTATATATGTATCTGGTTTTGTATATATATACATGGAAAAAGTGTGTATGTATATATATGGGGAAAGAGAATATGATTTGTTAAGAAATTACCTATATATTTAAAACACTTTAGGAGCTTAATGAATTTCAAGGTGATTTTTTAATTTGACAAAGCACCCTTAAAATATGGTCACTTGAATATGTCAAACACACCCTTAATAAATCCTCTGCCCCTTCAGGATAATACAATTGGACTATGAAGATATTTTCATTTCTTTTTATAATGCCTCTGTAGAAAAGAGTGTCATCGGACAGAAATACCCATAATCCTTTTTACAGAAAACTTGAACTCCCAGACTGAAAAAGTAAAGTTCTCAAAGCTATTTAAAGTATTGTCATCCTTTTTTTTCCTTTTTTTTTTNGGCTCGGATGAACCCGGAGTTCGCAGACAGAATGAAACAGCTGGACAAAGAGGCATCCTACTACAGAGAAGAATGTGGCAAAGCTCAGGCTGAGGTTGACAGACTTCTAGAAATACTCAAGGAAGTAGAAAATGAGAAGAATGACAAAGATAAGAAAATTGCTGAGTTAGAAAGGTAATTTTTGTATTGTTTGTCTCATACTGAGTAGCATTTTTGCTTAATTGGTATTCATTTCAGAGCAGGGTATGGGTTTTAGCAGAATATTTGTTATGGCTTGTAAAATTGAATCACAAAATGAGGGAAAGAAAAGGGTTACTTGAGAACTGCATTCCCTGTCTGCTGACTTTGGAACAATTTAAGGTTTCCATATTTTAATACTTTTCATAAAAGGAACACACACAGTTGTGTGCAATTTACAGGGCCAGCAACCCTCCCAGAAAACTGTGTTGGGGCACAACCCTGTCTTTCTAGTAACTGGTGTACCAAAACTGTCCCCACATGTTTCTTCACTGTGAACATCATTGCTACTTCTAAGAGGTCCTGAAAAGTATTGGTAAGTATTTCTAGCCAGCCTCATGACTATTTAATAATGGTTATAACTGCTTCTCAGTGTTCCTGTAGTTTTCATCTGCTTCAAAGGAATATTTTCTGATGTTTACCAGGCAGTGATTGTCTTATTTTTGGGAAGGTTATACAGTCTTTCCTTACTGGAGTTTTGGGTGTTGGCATCAGTTGTCTCGCACCCTTTGTGATTAAACAATTCTTGGAACCTTCTCCCATCTGGTATGCTGCTGTTGATTTGATTGATAGGCAATTTATGAGGATCTGATTTCTTTGTTCCTTTCCTCTACTTAGCTGCTTTTACTTAAATGAAAGAAGGAGTTTTCTGTTTTCAAATGACTCATGTAATTGTTTTATTGTGATCAAGTCAGCAGAAAAGTGTTTGATGGTTTCAAAAGAAAAGTTTCACTGGTGTCATTGTGATCATTGCTATAGTTTCAGTCAAGGCAAAGCACAGCTCTATCCCACTGGGAATTATTACCACGAAAGAGGGGAAGATCTACCACAAATGTTGGTTACTTGGGGGATGGAAAACAACTTGGAAAGTAAGATGTGTAGAGCACCTTTTTGCTGGTACTGACTTGTCAACCTTCACATTTACCTGCAGCCAAAACTGAGTTTTCTTTCAGACATTTGGCAAAGTTTAATAATGATTAAGTGTCAGGAGAACAGAGACCTCAAATTTAAAGTGAAAAAAGATTTTTACTCAAAATAGAAGTGATTGTTTACACGAGCACCACTTCAGTTAGTGGTTGCTTCTCTCACCACATTAGAAAGCATTTAGCATACTCCAGTGTTTGCACCTATTTTAATGTGTTTTTAAGGAAGCAGTAACTGATCTCCTCCTTGTGCCATAAAACCCACTGAAGTATTGTGGGACCCCTGACTCACTGGTAGCCATGCCATACTTTGTTCAAGGGGATCATCTTCAGACATATGTTAAGTATCTGTCACGTGCTGAATGACTGAATATTAAAATGACAATTAAAATAAACCCAACTTTTTTTCTGCTTGTAATGGCTACTTGATTGGCTCATTATTGAAGGGAAGAGGTGGAGTCAAAGCTCAGTTTACCAGGTTTCTGGGAATAAAACATTGTGAAAATAGCTACAACTTTAACAAAGCAAAATTTGAAGATGTTTCTTCCTTCTTTTCCTGCTATTTTGTGCTTCATATAATGGGCTCTAGGTTGTTATTTTATCTCCTTACTTTTTCTCCTTTTTCTTGCTCAGAAGCACCATATCTCTCACATTTCCCGATACCTCAGATGCAAGGGCTTTTCTGGGGTCTTGAAGGAAAATAAATGTGCTTTTAAAATGTATTTATTCATTAATAGATTGTTGGGGTCCATGTTCAATGCAGTGCCACCATCTTTACATTGCAAGGTAGTTGTAACAACATAAATTCTCAGAAGTTATGAACATACATTTCTGAGAGAGTTTTAATCTAGATTGTTGCAAGCTGTGGGATCTTCACAATATTTATTATATTCACATAAAATTCATCAACATAATGAGGTGTGTTTGTATAAATTAGTTTGAAAATTAAAAATGGTTGTAATAAAGTTATCATTTACAAATTCAAACAAGAATTAAAACAAGATGATAAATCCTAATGTTCTACTAGTTGTCAGAAAGTATTGACACAAAGTGTCAAATGCTCAAGGGGAGGAGTATCTGCTTTTTTTGGGCAGTTAAATTTATAAGTGTCTGCTATTTGGCAGATGAACATTATTAATAATTATGAAGAAATCTTCAGGTGAATGGTAATTCTTTTGGTTTTAATGTGATTTTCTTGGCTCAGAAACTATCACGCTCCTAAGCTGCATCACAGTAGAGTAATATTATTGCTCATATATAAAACCACATTGGTCTGTTTCTTAAATGACTCTCTCTATATGAATTTTGTATTTGACAGTTTCTTATTATTACATAGGAGAATCAGTCCCTCCTTCTACACTAAAGCTGTTTGATAACTTTTATTACATTTTTCACAATTTTATCTGTTTATAATTAGAAAATGTTAAAATTAAATGCAAGATATTGCATATAATGTGGCATGTACTTTCGTTAAACTTAGCTTGATGTTTCTCTTTGGTTTGTGGGTTTGGGTTTTTTTTTTTTTTAATGATGCAATTGAAACTGGATAAGATAGTGATCATCTTAAATTTTAATGCAAAGGAGAGCCTGGCCAAGGAGGGGGAGCTGCAGCTGGAACAGAACTGTCAGGGCTGAAGGACTATGCTGTTTAAGGCTTTTAGTAATGGTGTTAGAATGGGCAGTATATTTATGAAATATGATAGTGGGTTTGAATCCTGAAATTAAGTGAAATACAGTAGCATAAATGCACATCTGTGAAGTTGGGACCAGTAAGACTGCCTGCTGTAAACTGAGAATAATCCTTGATGCAGTTTAGGAAGAGAAAATTGGGTGAATTTGCCTATGGCTGTGTCATTATGGGCCATGTAAATAAGGAAGCAGAATCTCAATAAGGAGGGGTGGATCCTGCTGGGTCCGAGGGGTGTCTGCAGGAAGGACAGGAGGGGATTCCTGTCACTGGGCACTGGCAAGGCCCGTGTGGAAATGGCTGTGCACTTCCCATCAGTCGTGTGCGAGAATTCAAACTGCAAACAGGGGCAGGGAGGGCTGGGAAGCCAATTAAAGCCATGGAGTGCTCATGTCACAGGGCAAGTCTAAACAACAGTTATTTGGTTTATTTCTCTGGCAAAACAAAGGCTCAGAACGGAAACTTGTTTTCTACAGAGATGTGAAGGAGTGTGAGCACTGCAGTGAAAGGAGAGTGATTCCAGTAAAGGAGCAGTGGCACATAATACAATATGAATTATCCATTAGCAGACTTAGGTTGAGAAGAGAAATAAAATGATGCCCATGTGGTGTAGACTGAAAAAATCTTGGATCTGCTTTTCTTCGGTGGTATGTTAGATAGTCGGTCCTTTGCTTGATTGAGTGTAGCTTCTCAGCAAAGATTCCAGCAACATGAAAGTCCATTTAAAGATTCTACTGGATATGAGACAAAATCTGTTTGTTTTTAAACAAGAAGTTTCGTTTTTTGTGATCTACTTCTCATATGCCATGGTAAGTTTTGGATAATAACATTATAGATGTGCATTTAAGATCTTGGGGTGTTCAGAATACAATTAATTCATTCTGGACTGATTTGGATTTGAATTCTTCTGAATGTAAGTCCACACAGCACTGAAAAATCATAGCATAAGTGACAAATCATCAGCATATGGAAGAATTGCATTTAAAAAAATACTTCAAGGGTTTCAAAAAGTGTTCCCTTTCCTTAGTGCACAAAAAGCTGAGCATCAGTGCCAGATTTAAGGACTGGTCTAGCTGGGTGGGGATTTCTTTGGCCTTACTTATTTGAAAGGGCACGTTAGGTATTTTTTAACAAATAAGTTATCAAGCATCAGAGTATTTTCAGTGCTGAAATATTAATCTTATTCTTCATACTGAATTAAAAATTTGCTCTCAGCTTTAGAAAGGGCGGCATTTCTGTGCTGGGAGTTAAATCTTTGTCTTTGATTATTAGGCACAGTGCTTTGTGAACTTCGACATGATATCTTTGAACAAGCTGCCAAATTGTTCAGCTGCTTTGACTTCCATGGGAAGGCTTGATGAATGAGGGTCACCAAACCTATGTTAGTTCAAATGAAAGACTTTGTGGTATATGATGAGACATCTGTGGGACAGCAAATGCTATCAATATTCACCCAATTTATTTTTTCTGGTTGGTGTGTGTCTGCATTTGGATGGTTATAAATATGGATGGTTTTCCACAGTTCACAAATGACAAGATGACATTTTACTTTAAAATTTCTGTTCTCAGTGCACAGCAAGGATATAGCTCTACAGAAATTTTATTTTACTTCTTGCTTTTCCTTCCCTTTCTTATTTTTTTTTTTATTATCTGCTAATATAACATCTGCTTGTTATATTTTTGAAGAACTAATGTGTTCCTCCCTTTATTCTCTTTTGCTGTCTTCCTCCCTATCTGTTTTTCTCCAATCTGCTGCTTTCACCCCTACTCCAACCAGCTTGACTTCCAGGTCAGTATTTTCTGCTCTCCTACTTAATGCTCCTTCCACAATGAAGGTTTTCATTGATGCTTCATTTGTTTGGCCGTTTTGTTTTCATATAAATTACTTCTGTTTGTATTTTGTTGTTTTCATTCTGCTTGTCCCTATTGTGAAGTTTTTGGTAATTCCATTTCTAGATCAGAAACTTTACAGTAAATGAATGCTTTTTCTCAGAAGTCTGTAAGAAAAAAATGTTTATTAACAACATATTCAAGTCATATGTTGTTTCCTGTGAAGATTTTTTTCTTTCAGTTTTGCTTCTCTTATCTTTCTTTAGGGAACTCAACACTGGGAATAACATCTTTGGTAAATAACCCAGTAGGTAACGTATTGAGCTGTAACAGAGAGATTTATACCTAATATCAGACACTTGTCCTTAGCACTTTGCATCACCCTTTTTAGTGTTATTGCAAACATGACAGGAGGAGCTGCAGTGGTTGTGGAACTTGCAGCAGTTTGTGCTGGCCAAATTCTGGACCAGCACGTAACTGCAAGGGAGGTGTCTGGAGGTGTGTTTTATATGCTGTGGTTGGATGCAGCCTCGGCTCATCGGAGTCCTATTTCTCTTTCTTCCAGGTTTTAGATTAGTTTAACTGGCATTTGTGCTGACACACTGTTTGAGTAAACTTCTCAAGTATTACTGCATGTCTTGTGGTGCTTGTTGAAAGTAAAAATTGGTCTAGTTGACATTTTTTTTCTCTTAGTAGGCCTTGATGTTAATTTTCTTTCCTGTGATCATGAATGGCTATAAATTGTAAGATAGCAAAGTCTTAAAACATCCACTTGGTATTTTAGAAACTGTATTGTTTGGACAACAGGGTCAGCACTATCAGTGTACAACGTGCTTGTTTCTTCATAGATGGAGCAGACTGGAGTTAAGGGAGGGTAAATACTGCCAAGGCCAAGCACAGTTCACATTTCGTGTTTCAGACACGTCAGAACAGTTTCTGGCATGGACATCTTTGAACTGTATGGCAAAAGGTGGTTAGTTATGGAAAGACTGACAAGATCAGACCATTTTTTCCCCCCAATGTACTTTAATACAAGTCACAGTTGCAAGTTACTTTCCAGTTGAAAAATTTGAGGCTTATCGATTGCAAGAATGAATTGGATGGGCACTTTTTTTTATTGTCTACCCACTACAAGCACATTTTGATGTGCTTTAATGGCTAGTTATTACACCTGGATCATGAAAACACTTCAACAGTGTACTTTCAGGATCTTTCTTTCTTCCAGAAGTTAATTAAGTTAATTTACTCTGGAATTGACTATGATGCAAATATTGTCTGAATGTGACCATTTTGCATTTCTATCAGAGCATTCTCAACATTGACTGAAAATCTCTCTAGCCTGAGAGAGTTTAAAGAAAGGTATTATGCTGCGTGGTTGTCATTATGGTTGATTTCACTGGAATTCAATGATTGGTATGCAGAAACATTTGTTCAGCAGTTGGAGGTGCAATTTCTGTTATGTTTTATTGACCTAAAAAAATAGCTGACCTTGTTGAAGCAAACTGTCCTCATAACCCTGCCAACTTTCATCCCCAGAGTCCCGGAGAAGTTGTAGCGTATGATTAGAGTTTATTGTGGGAATTCAGTGAAGTGTTAAGTTTTCTCAGCTTGAATCTTCATTAAGGTCAAAACTTAATTTAAGAAACAGGTCTATTAATTTCTGTAACTTCTGCTACTCAGTATGTTTTTAGCTGTTATTTTATTTGTCCATATTTAGATGAGGTTGTAAAGGTTAGAAAGATGCTGCATCTGTTTTATAGCACGGTGGGCTATTGATACTGGTGACAAACAAGAAAATCCAATACATTGACATAATCCCACCCTGTGCACCTGCCTATTCAAAATAAGAATATCCTGAGCACAGCCATCGGAGCAGTGACATCTCTCCAGCCCCTGCCTTTGGGTCACAGCAGGTTATGTACTCCCCAAACCCACAGATAAAGAGGAGATGGATATTTTTCCATGTGTAATATACTGACCAGTGCTAGAAAGTTTTTCCCACCAACCTCTGATGTTGGTCTTCCTAATTGTTTCCGTGGGAGGCTGGAGCTCAATGAGATGTACAAGGCAAGGTTTAACGGGGTTTTAAATTTAACTTACGAGCCATCCACAGTTTTGTCAAATGTCAGTTTGATGGTTCCAAGGGCAGAGCGATATGTTGTTCAAAGATAATTTCCCTGGAGAAATGGAGATAGTGTACTACTGAAAACTGAGAGAATCTGTGATATACATTACTCTTCTGAGAGACTGGTTATTCTGAGTGAGAAACATAGTTGTCACATTGGATAACAAGCAGATTGTTGACATGTCTTTCTGTTTTAGCCTGTTTACTGTGAGTACAGAACCAACATTTTAGCATTTAAACACTCAGAAAGAGATGACCATTTGAGAAAGAGATTATTTAGATTTCTCTGGTTGTGGCTGGCTTTGAGTTTTTAAATTTGTAAATTTCATTTAATTTAAGAAACAGTAAAGTAGAAAGTTTATTTTCTTGGAATTCTACTTTTTTAAAGAAAAAATAAAGTAATAATATATTAAAAAATAAGAAGCAGTCATAGTGATAAAAATAAAAAGATACAAATGGGACCCTGGGACAAGATGATGCATCATTGCTCATTTTCCTCCCACTCACTACTGAACCTGTCTGCTCAGTTCTGTACTTTCCCTTGTAGTTTGTTTAAAGGCATGCAGAGGTTAAACTAATAGAAACGGATTATTTAAATAAGGAAGGATATTTTGTAATTTCTCCTGGATTTGCTTTTTTGGGGATTAGGTTTGGAGTGTAAATACTCCGTTGAATTAAATGGCTGTGCAGTACGAACTGGATATGGAGAGAAAAGAACTCTACCTCTCTGAGGGGGAAAATACCCACTTAGATGGGGTTGGACTTGACACCACAGCTCTGGGGAAGAGAGACCAGAAGGAACTGTTACTCTTTCCATTTCATGGCTGCTGATTTCAAGACAGAGCAATATTTCTTACGCTTCTCCCGACCTGCTGCCTCCACTGGTTTTCTTTCCCGGGGGAAAGGTCCACAGAGCCTATTCCTTTACCTCCTGAGTGTGTGAATGAAGGAGCCCTGGGGGGAGCTTTGGTGCCTGCCCGGGTGCGGTGCTGTCAGGATTCCCTGTGAGCACCGCGGGGCTGGGGGAGTGAAGAATCCTTGTGAGATAGCACAGCTTGCCCTCCAAAAGCTGTGACTGAAAAGACACAGGGGAACTAAATTTAGGAATTGGGCTCTTGGTGGAACCACTTCTTCCACTCGTATTGTTTTGCCTTCACAATGCAGGAGCAACATGCCTGGGCAACATGGTTGGGACTGGATTCAAATGCTCTGACCTGAATTTATAATAAGGGCAAGTGAGTATGTCTAAACAAGAAATCATACAAAGTGTGCCTGATTTATTTGGAGGTCTGAAGAAGTTACTGCAAAAGCATGGAAAGCTTGATTTATGTATTGAATGATAATGGCTGGATTGATCCCGAGAACTTCTAGGGTGAGCCAGGAGTTGCAGTGAAAAGATGTGCTTCAGAAGGAAATTGCAATGACTCCCGCGGTGCTGCAGAGGAGGTGTGATCCTGATGGCTGTCAGGCTGAGCTGGACATGCTGCGGAGCACTTGGATGCAGAGAAAAACTGGACAGAGTCAGGAGGTGGTGGGGCTTTCTTTGAATTTGTTTGTTTGTGTGGTGATGTTTTGTTGGATTTTTTTTTTTTTTAAATTTAAAAAAGCTTGCCTAGATTATAGCTGGGAAGGGCTTGATGGACCAGTAGCAGGACTGCAACTCATTGGTTGCAAATCTCAGGCAACAAACTATTTCCAGTTACTGGTTCCAGTTATTGCTAATGGTCTCAATTAATAAAATAGCTGAGCAAGCAATTGCCATTTTAAATCAGATCAAATATCTTTCTCATCTAGTGTCCTGTCATCAGCAGTATTTCATTATTTTTTTTCATTTAAAAAAGAACCTCAGAAGAAAATGCGCAGCAACCCTGGGTGCACAGGAGAGATGTGTGACAGATGAGTCTTCTGGTATGAATTTCACACACACTCATGTAAAGTGTCACGGAGGAGGAATGTGCTGAGGAAGGGCAGTGGCTGCAGGGCAGAGATGGGCAGGAACAAAGCGACAGGAACCCCAGTTTGGAGCAGAGTTTGGGACTTCTTTCTCATTCATGCATTACCCCTGTGTGGATATTTCTAGCATCTCTCCAGGGCTTTGGAGGGAACTGTGTCAGACTAAACACTTCTTAAATAAAGATTTTGGAAAACTTCCCAGATTTGTGCGTTGGGTAAACCTTTCCTCCCACGTTTTTGTCTTCGAGGTGAGAAATGTTTCAGTGACTTCTGTGACATTTGCTTTATTTCTACCAGGCAATAATACTGGTTTGTGGAGCATTTTAAGGCAAAATAGTTGTCACACTGAAGCACTGTCGTAATATCAGTACTAGGAAATCTGAGAGTAACCTTCAAGCAGTTGAAATACTGAGATTTTAAGAGTCGGACTGGGGGAAGAATTTAAAAAGAAAAGTCATTCGACTTTGTGGCTTTATTATCAACACCCCGTTAGGATCACTTTGGGTTTTTTAAGACCTATAGATCTCTATGGGCTGCAAGCCTGCTACTTTGACTAAAACTGAAATAGCCATGTAATCTATCAGTAACAGGAGGTGGGAATGGAATGAAAACTTTGAATATACTAAAATTGCATTTTCTTAACTGGCAATAAATAGTTGTGTTCTGGGTTGCTGTAACGTGGCCTGTTTGCTAGTCAGTGGGTCTCAGAAAAAAATCAGTGTGTACAGTGGTGAGACGGCTTTGAAGTTTTGCAGTTGATAGATTTCATTTTACAAGGAAAAATGCTTATGAAATTTTATTACTTTATATTTTAATACATTTTAATCTGTTTTATTTCTGGTGGTTATGATCATTACTCCCTGCCTTTTTATATCAGGGCATAAAGCTATGTGAATGATTTGGTCTGGAGTGTACAAGCAGTCTAACTTCTGAGCTTCATCCACACCATTAAAAACAGCATCAGTCCCAATATAATTTTTTGCCATCAAGAAAGTAAGAATGAAAATTATTTTGAAGCTGAGCTCTGTTAGGCTTGCTGGTTGTGTCAAAGTAATTAATTTCTTAGTGGTTAGAGTAGTTGCTTTACGGTTTTCATTCAAGGCATTCTTTAGTTTGTTATCATTGTGATAATTGTACTAGTTAACAAAAAGAAAATAAGAATAAGGAAACACTCCAAATTTTGAAAGATGTTTTGGATACTAATAATTCTTTAGGTTATAGGATCTGATTGAAAAAAACCAACCCATGTGAAAGTTTTGAAAGCAAATGACAGCACAGAAAGACACTGCTCAGTTATTTATTAGCATATTATAAAACTTACAGGGTTTAGAGTCTAACTTATTAAATCAAATCAGCAGTGAAACACAAGGGCTTTCTTTTGGAAAAACTGCTGCTGTTTTAGGCATGTCGTGTTTTCTTTGTCATTTTAAAATGCCAGCCTATCACAGGTATTGGTTTTCTTATGATAATACCTGTTTTCTCCACACAAATCCATCTGTGGGTTTTAAGTGAATAAACAACATCCTTGCATATTTGTGTCAAGAATGTGTCTGTCAATAACACTCTTAAGGTCTCATGGGATGTTTACAGTTTGTTAGAGTGGAACCCATCTTTGTTTTTTCAGGTTTGTAGATTGGTAACAGTAAATACACTTGTATGGCATGACAATGCCAGAAACAATGCTTGGCTTTTCTCATATCTTAGTAAAATTCTAACTTATGGATTTCAGTGGAATTAGATCTGAATTTTAAGAGAATTACCCTTATGCTGGTTTAGTCTTGACTCAATAAAACACCTACGTATCCTGTAATTTTTAAGACAGTGGGAACTGAAGTGCTGTGAATATTCTGTGCAATCTTACTGAAGTGATGGAGTTTAGAATGGACATTCACATGGTTGGGATTTACAGGATCAGGCCTTCTGCATGACTAGCTGCTGAGATGCAGAGTGCCTGGTAAAATGTTAAGAATTGGTTCATTGCTCACATACGTGAATTCTTTGTAAAGGTGCATAATATTTATAAAGGAGATGATATTTTAAAAAAACCTTTTTTTTTTTCCAAGTGCTGAAGATGGTAATATTCTACCCAGTGCATGCCTAGAGCAACAGGGGAAGATGTTTGTTTATTTATAATAGTGTACTAGATGTGTTTTTGAGACTTTCCTATTTTATATAAATTACTTTTTTTTGACTAAATTGTATTTCATAAAATAGTTTAGGTTGGTTTGGGGTTGGTATTTTTTTGTTCATTTGTTTGTTTCCCTGAAAACATTCCCTGTACTCCAATATTTAAATTTTTTTTAATTCTATTTGTTGAGAAGCACAGGTTCCTAGCATACTGGAGAAGTCTTTGATTGACTTTCAGACAGTTGGTCCCATTGCAATGCTGTTTAAAGTGATGAAAATGATTGCAGAGACATATTCCTTTAGAAAATGTTACAGACTTTGCTCTTGGGAGTATTTTGCATGTCTGCATTTTTTGGATGCTTTGAGGGGAAAAAAAATCTCTATGAAATAGAATGAAGGCTGTACTAAGCATATAACACTTATTTTTGGCTGGCATTACCAACTTTTTGGCCAAGGTCCCCAGGTGGCTAATTAAATGTGGGGATTTAATGAAGTAGTGTGATTTTTCTCTAGCTATCAGAGATTAAAGCATTGGAGTTAAGACAGCACACACACTAC
Organism: Grallaria varia; assembly: GCA_013396735.1. Classification (NCBI taxonomy): domain Eukaryota; kingdom Metazoa; phylum Chordata; class Aves; order Passeriformes; family Formicariidae; genus Grallaria; species Grallaria varia. The sequence goes on from VWZG01006450.1 coordinate 3,428,712, forward strand.
TGTAAAATGGAATCTGAAAGATACATATATGCAGAAAGTTAGTGTTAATATTTCGCTTAAAGAGTTGGACCGAAGGAATTAAATATCCTGCAGTTAGACCTGTGAGATCAATTTGTGTGCTACTCCAGAAGAGCCAGAAAACCCACAAACGTGGTCAAGTGTAGCTGTTCCAGTTGTATTCCTACGAGCAAGAACTAAGTGCTGCTGCTGCTGTGCTGTTTACCTTTCTGCTGATCAAAGGTCTGGCTCTCCATGACACTAATGTCTGTTTCTAACAAAGACATCTCAATTAAAAAATTAACTAGAATGGCCAGAGCAATTGATGTGAGGGCATCTTGCTGGTTGCACAGTGAGATTTATGGGCTCTGTGTCCTTTGGACTGGACTTCATCTGAGATAAACCAATAGGGCTGTTTAAGGATTTTTGCCTTTTCCTTTTCCCTGACTTGCTCAGATCGATGATATTTTAAGTGTATCTAAATATTTAGCAGTCGTAGATGATGGTTCCTCAGCAGTATGAGAAGTCAGAGCTGCTACAGTCTAGTAATTCCAGTGCTGGCATTCTAAGGCTGCTTCTCTGGAAAAGCTGTTGGATGCTGAGGCAGACAGAGGTAGAGCTTGCTGTGGTTGAGACACCTGATTTTAAGTCTAATGCCCAGCTGAGGTGGAAATTAATGGCTGTGGAGCATTCTGTGTGTTGAGAAAGACTATCAAAAATTATCCCAGATCAGAAAATTCAGGATGAGGAATGGGAAATGATGACTGGTGAATTTTTTTTATTGGGGTAGCAGACCTGAGGTGAATGTGTTTTCAGGTAAGAGAAATGGCTTGATCTAGTTAAAAAATTAATGAACTCAATGAGTAGTAAGGTAGCTTCTAGAGAGGTATATTACTTTATTTTTTATATATTTTCCCCCTTCTTTAAGGCTGAGAGAATGTCTACTAAAATAATAAAATTTTAGACTTTTTTTCTTATGCCTGATGTTCACATCTTCTTTAGTAACTTCCATTATTATTGCCATCCCTATTGTGTGCTGGACGCTGCTCCTCTGATATGGAATTATCAAATGAGTTAGAAAAAATGCCCATAACATCCTTGAGTTTGTAATTCTGGAACAGAACAGAACTTTTTTCCTTTTTTAATTGGTGATTTTTGTTTTTTTAAATTATTTTTATTTTAAACTAGTCAAGACATGCTTATATTCTAGCTCTATTGTGAAGACAGCTTAGCTTCACTCTGAATTCTTGTTTAATCCTAAGGTGTTAGATGTTTTATGGCAATTGCTGACTGGTTATAACCATAGGAACACAAAAAAATTGAAATTTGTTATCTGAAATGGTGTCATTAACCCTCCTTTTTAATGTTTGGTCAAATTAAGCATCATGCAAAGAGTCAGTCATCTACACTGCTTTTAGTCTGCTTTTTTTCTCCTTAAATGTTAAGAGCTCAGAACAACAATTTTTTTAAGCTGCATGTAATGTTGTCTGGACTCGGGTGCTTTAGAACTGGTTTGCAGCCTGTCTTTCCAGTTCCATGAAGTTTGTAAAATCCCAAACACAGCAAAGTATTGATAATGCCCAGGTTGAGGTGACTGTCACGTCCAGCTCGATGGTTAAAGTATTTAGCTCACTATGAGCTCACAGATGCCCAACTTCCAAGTGAACTGTACCAGTGTGGGAAGTCAGAGAGCTGTGGGTTTCATCTTCCTGCTAGCAGAGAATTCTTCTTGCATATAATATAGTACCAGATAATTATTAATTGGGATGGTAAAAGCAGTTCTACTGACCAGACCCTTGCAGCATACATTTGACATTTTGAAGACATATGTCTTAAGCAGTAATGTTTTATTTATTTTATTCTGTCTAATGAATTTTGTAGTCTTAGAGCTTTTAATTTAAACAGGTTAGCAGAATACATGAAACTAATTCCCCATGTTAAAGAGTAATGTAGACTCAACTATGCATATCAGCAGAGCTACTAGTAGTAAAGTATCTGGATATTTTATATCCTATATGGTCATGGCATATGATATTTTGTGCTGATTTGGTACTGTTTCCAAATATTTTTCTATTTCTTACGCATATTTTTTACTTATCCTAATCTTCTATTTTATTTAAACGCATTTTAGAAACAGAGCCACATGGAAACATACCAGAGCAAGCAAGTCAAAAATTCTGCTGGATCAGGGATATGTTCTTGCATTGATTTGCTGCATTGAGTCCCCCCTGTACATTTAATGCAAGCCTAAAAGGGAACTTCTCAGCTAGGCTTTTTAACTGTAGCATTTTCTTTTCATTTCCATAGGTATGTAGCCAGTTGTGGAATAAAGAGGGTCTATGGCAGAGCTTTCTTTTATTTCTTTCCCCTCAAGATTTTTGCATATCACAGGCACCAGATGTTTCCCTTTGCAGCTTTATGATGTTCTACTTTTCAGTGTGGCATTAGACAGAAGCTGAAATGGGAAGCTGGGTGAGGGAGGGGATGATGAAAGAAGCAGTTTAGCATTGGCATAAAATGGAACTTCTTACCAAGATTAACTGTGAATGAGTTTATCATTTAGTCAGTATGAGAATGGAAACCAAGCTATGTTTTAACAGCATGAAGTCATATTGCACCACCAAAATTTCTGCCAAATACCACATTTATATATGAAGTTGTGAAAGTAATTTTTTTCTAGTATTCATTTTGGTTTTATGCTGATTAGCCCTGTGCTTACAATTATGAGACACAGCCTCATGAGAGAACTGATTTTCACTTGGAATTGCACAGAGCATCAATGTATATAACGTATAGTTGTACACACTTTTATTTTTCTAGGCAAGTTGAAGTTATTTTAGTTATAATAGGTTAGATTTTCTGTTATGTGCTGTACTTATAAACTTGTATATGAAGTGGGCTCTAAGAATTTTTAGTGTTATCACACATTTATTGATTACAAGGTAATTGTTAGTTTTTCATAGAAATAAGTGGTGAAAAAACCACTGGTAGGACAAAGAAACCAGTGCTAGAAGTAAATATAAATTACTTGGTTTGTTTAGCGTAATCAAATCAGTGCAAGAATGTATGCTAACCTTTTTTTTCCACTACTTCTGATCTGGAAGCAATGGAGGGATTTTCAGTGATCCTTTTGGGCATTGAATAATATTCTCTTCATTTGCCAAAATAGGATTAGTGAGTAGATCTCATTAGGAATTTGCACGTGACCTTATTTTTTATAGATAAAAGGGAGCAAATTCCTCAAAGTCAAAGAAAGTCGAGAAAATAATATCTGAGAATTCAAGCAGGTAGAAAGCATTACTGCAAGGATATTTTTTCATTAACTGCCAGGCAAAATTAGATTACTCATCTTAAAAGGATGTATGCTAAGTATCAGCAATGCCTCTGGTAAATTAGGTAAGATCCACAGCAAAAGATAATTAAATATTCAAACAATTTTTTTTTCAATTTAGTACAGTCTTAAAGAAAAAGAAAACACATAAAGGTGGCAAAGATTGTTTCATTTTCGTTGAGTGGCCCATAAATCTGTTTGTTGATAATCTTTTGTAGAAAGAAGTCTCATTACTAAAAATGGTAAAAATGTTTTTGTCATGTACAAAGCTGTTTGTAAAGACATCCTTTATTCTTCGTGGCATATTTCTGACCTGACCTCCTACCCCATCACACTTTAATCCTCCAAACCACTGTATTTGTAGTCCAGGTTTTAAAAAATAGAATTTCACAACATGTATTAGTCATCACCTTCACCTGCTGCTTCCTTTGAAATTAGTGCTACTTAAAGGACCCCTTAAAATTGTTCCTGAATGCACTGAGTGTGTAAGGATTGTTGGATGAACTCCCTCTTATGGCGATTTTTCTGCCTAGAGCCCAGAACATGTATGAATATGATAAAAAGGGAAAAATCTTAGGCCAAATACTTCCTTTAACACTGTATAATCTTAAAACTGTTTTGATTTGCCATCTTGAAAACAAAATGAAGTTATGTTGTTACATCTGATACTGGAAATACTTGTGTCTGTTGGAGAATTGATGTCATAGTCACAAAGGTAATTTCTGTTGAAAAAAAGTGATTGCAGTCATTAACTCTAACGTGTGTGCAATTCTTAGACATATGAAGGACCAAAACAAGAAGGTTGCCAACCTGAAGCACAATCAGCAGTTGGAGAAAAAAAAGAATGCACAGCTCTTGGAAGAAGTTCGTAGGCGAGAGGACAACATGACTGACAACTCTCAACATTTACAAGTGAGTTTATTTTCCAGTTGTTTTTTAAAACCGTCAGAGAAGGTGCACTTTTGTTTCACTGTGTCTTCCAGGGGATGTAAGGAATCTCTCCCACAAAGAGCCCATGGCTCTCTCCTCTTCACCCAGAGGATATGCTGCTCACCTCAGTTGCATCCATGAAATATTTACTATTAGGGTGAGTTAAAAACCAATAGAATTTGAAGACCTCTACACAGTTACTACATCAGCAACTGTTTTTTCATGCAGTTGGAAAGAAAAGGTTCTTCTGTATCTCTTCTTTATTTAAGGTAGACTTTGTGCCTTATTCTAGGACAGTTTCTACAGCTTGTAAGTTATTGATCTCAGGGTTTGAGATTCGCGAGACACTAAACTGATCTGGTTAAGTGATGTTTTACATACCAGGGAACTTTATTCAAGGCTACAAGTTTGATTCTTGACTTAAAAGAGTATTATCTGAGATCTGACTGTGAAAACCATGAAGAGAGGTGCTGATTTCTGTTGACAACATCAATGTCTCCGTGCCCAGTGTTTATAGGCAATTTACGGTGCAAAATATCAGTTCTGCCTTGATCTGGTTAATATAATGTGTTTCTGGAAAATTTCCAGTGGATGGAATTTGACCTTCTCATGCTTCATATGGTTGTATTTTTCATGTGTTCCTATATGCAAAATGGAGGAATTAACACCACATCTCTCTTCAGTCTTGTGTTGGTGAAACTTCAGGAAATGATACATTATTTATGAGTCTGTGCAGTGTTACGTATGCTTTATAACCTTGGTCATTACATACTGATTGCATCACCGTGCATTTGACTGCATGTGATGTAGCAATAAAAGCCTGTGAAGTATTCGGTCTGACAATATGATATATGAAAATTAAATTTCAGTGTTGAGCAGCTACTTGTAATTACTGTAGTTCAGTGAAAGGAATATATTAAGCCTATTTTTTCGGTAATATTTTGGAGATCTCTCAGAGTGCTGTGAGGACTAGAGAATAGAAGCCACTCCCAGGACTTTGATGTAACTGCTGTACTTGGAGCTTTCCAGTCACATGGTGAGAAGGCAACTACCAAACGGCAGTATCCTGGCTGAGTGGCTTGAATTTAGAAAAAAAAACATTTTGGTGTATAGCTCTTATGTGCCATTCACTTCCTATAAAACATTTGCACACTAAGAACAGTTTATGAAAACCAGTCAACCAAGAACTGTAATTTCTTGTTACTATGCCCAAAAATGTCTATATTTTAAAACTATGTCCTTCAACATATTAGTTTCAGTATCGAGTTTTGTTCATATATAAATCTGATAAGGAGGTGGTTGACTAGTTGAAAAGCCAAAAAATTCTAAAGCTCCTGTCAATTAGCCTTTGTATAGAAAGGAAATTTTTAAAATAATTTTTTAAGAAAACCATTCCTTCTTCATGCAGTTGTGTAAAGAGTAACAAGAGTGATCTTAATGATTTAAATGAGGCAGGATTTTTTGAGAGACACGTGAGATATATGATATACTTTGAAAAAACAAATTTCTAGAAGTACGATGCATCTGCTAATTAAAGATAATATTAATTGGTATTTCAATAAATGTTTAACATCTTAGTAAACCTTAAGATTCTGACCACCTTTTCTGGTTGCTATTTATCATACCTTCTACTGTGTTTAGTGGAAACACCCTGTGTTTATAGGCATTTATAACACATAGTGCTTGTGTCTACAGTGTACTTGTACATTTGTGAATGATGTATTGAGCTGTTACGGGAAAAGCATATCCTAAAATTCTCTGGCCTGATGTAATGACTGTATTTGTTGGCTGGCTGTGATAAGCTGGCTGTTGGTTGGCTGTGATAAGCTCAGCTGAGAATTGAAGAGCAGTCAGCCAGGTCAAATTACACTGACTGCAGCCAAGTCTCGATCCCTTTTGCACAAGTACTGGAAAGGGTGTCATAAGGAAGTGAGCGTGATAGTCCATGGACCCTTCAGGGGCAAACCCAAGCGATGGGTTGAAGTGCCATCCCTTCTGTACAGCACAGGTAGGGGCTGAAGCTCTACCCACTCAGCTGCCCACTTGTTCACTGAGAGGTTTGAGGAAGTTCAGAAGTCTGGAGTTTCTCTGAAGCTTCACTAGTATGTCATAGCTCCTGAGGCTTGTAGTACCATGTGTATTCGTGACACTTTTCACAATGTTTTTGGATAAAAGCTTCTCAAAGCTGGTTTCTGTCCCAGCCTCAGTGCTTGGAGGTCGAGTTGGAGTCTCTGATGGCCCCGTCTCACAGCACTCCAGGGCCCACTGGTGAGCTGGAGAGTGCCCTGGGATGCCTGGGGAGGGAATTCACTTTGGTCTCCCTCAGCTATCATCTGTAATTGTGAGTGATGCTTCAGGTGTGGTTTTGGGGGGTTATTTGGATCGCTGTACAATTGGAAACATCAGGGAGCCAGACTTGAGATTAATTCTTGGGAATGAAGAATAGTTGTGAGGCTTTATGTTTTTTCCTAGCACAAATCAAGGGCAGACCTGTGTGAACCTTGCCAGACGTGATGGTCATATATTACATCAAGCATCACAGCGGGAGAGCTGGACCTTGAACAGTTTATCATGGAATTTTTTGAGAATGGTGTATCTAACATGCCTTCATTTTTTTTTTTCTCTTTTTTGTCTGTCTTAAAAATGATAAGCCTTTTTGAGAAACAGTGAGCTAAGAAATAAACAGGTATCATGTCATAAATTTGTGTGTAATTCCACAAGTCTCTTTGCAGGATCTTGAAATGTTAGGGATGTGAGACTTGCTTATTTCCTGAGATGCATTTTTCTTGATTCTTGTGTGGAACACGTTTCTTCCAGTAACATTGTTGCCTCAGTAGAATTAGGAAAGAAAATATTTGCATAACATGGAGAACTTAAGTGCATTTGGTTTTGAATCTGATTTTCAGACCTACTGCAATAACAACAACAAAGTGCTTTTATTTCTCTAGAGCAAACAACAAGAAGGCACACCTAACAAAATTCCCATATGTCTCATCACATAGCCTCAAAGGAAATTAAATGTACACTTTGGTCTGAGCCTATTTTTCATACATGTAATGTATCAATTCAATAAGTTATCTAAGTCCAGAAACACTTTGTGGGAATTTTATGCTCACTGTCCCATGCATACACGTCACAAAATAAGTGCAGGGATGAGCCTGAAACAAAGTTAAAAAGCTTAATACCCTATTCTGCTCTAATCTATACAGCTTCTGGGTCTTTCCACTTTCCAGTTTATCTGCTGGCAAAGTTTTTGACTCTTCTAATATTTTAAATATTTGAGTAATTTGTCACAATTCTCTTTTAGGTAGCTTGGGTTTTCTTTGGACGGAAATCCCCATGCAGAAAAGAGATATTTCATGAACAACGTTGTTTTCAAGTGAGAAAATGTGTAGCTCTTGTTGATTTCAAATATCATATACAGGCAGCTTGACCAATGTTCTGCAGTACTGGGAGACACGTTCTGTACACCTGTACATTTTCCAGGTGTAAATACCTCACTTTTTACACAGAGCCCAGCCTGTCAATCGTGCTTTGTCACTGGGCACAGGGAGGCAAGGCAAGAGTTCTACTTTTCCAATAGCTTTGCACTGGCTGGAAATTTAGCCTTAGGTAATGAAGAAAACGATCTGGAGGAAGTTCCATCAAAAGAGATAGAAAAGCTGGCTAGTAATATTACTGCTTTCTGATTCTTGCCATGCGAATATTTGTGACATCTTACTCACTGAAAATAGCTCCCAAGAGATTTCACAGCTAGTCAGTGTGAATCCTTAGCCTTGGATTTATTCTTTGTGTGCTTCACCATATAATTTACAACTGCATAATAGTTCTAGAAATACAAAAGATACTGAAGACATTGCACATTACTAGATGCTATTTCTATGTCTTTTAAAATAAGATAGCATGGCCCAAACAGGGGGAGTACCTGGTAGTACTATTAAATTACTATGATTTTTCTTTGAATGCAGCGTATTTCCTACTCCGTTGTTTCAAACACTTTGAAATTATAATATTAATTAAAAAAAGGAATCTAGGGAATGAGATGAACTCTTGCAAATTAAAATGAACAGAGCAGCGTAATCAGTCCAGAGACACAGGAAGCTGCCCTGTGTGCAGACAGGCATTAGCATATGGAGCTGACACAAGGCAGGAGAGAATTCATTGCATAAACACACGGCTTGGTATTATTAGCGCTGAAATGCATATGCAGTGTCAAAACACAACCTTTTAAGAGGTTAAATTCATGAGCTATTGAATTCAAACTGAATTCTAGTTTAAGCGTCCATCCTGAGGTGGACCTATACCTCACTGGAAGGCTTTAATAATTCTCAATGTTTAGGGGATTCTTTATGTTTCTGTCTAATTCTGCTGGTAGTTTTGGGGGGGGGAAAGACAGTGCTAAGACAGGGATTTTGCCTGTTGACACGGTTCGTGTCTGATTTGTGCAGAACTGCTCTCTGTGTCTCATTTGGTTGTGGGCAGGGGATGAGGGAAACAGGTGACTGCTCTCCATTTTCTATTCTTAATATCGTGAGCAAACAGAACACACAGGTGAGATATGATGTAGATAGAGCTTTGGAATATGTTCAGAGACAAGAGAAAGGATAAAATATGGCCTGCACTGCTTGTGGAGATCTTTCCTCTTGCTAAGATTTCTGCTATCAGATACAAATATTTTGAAATAAAAGCTGGTTTTGGTTCGGGTTTTTTTTT
>VWZG01006450.1:3437697-3459550 GCA_013396735.1 Grallaria varia
TTTTTTTTTTTTTGCAAATCTGCGTAAGGGTCAGCTGCAACAAGTCTGTCAGTCTTTGTGGAAGGTGACAAAGAATTGTAAGGGTTTGGAACAGATTCAGTGATAAGTTCAGAGGATGGGGTAAGCTACAGTTACAGCGAAGTTCTTCCTTTAAAGTTCCTGTGAACCTGTTTGTGGAAAATGCAGAATTAAAACTAATTTGTAATATGGTTTAGTGAATTAAAAACTTATTTTACCATAAATTTTCTACAATTAAAGTAATATTTTTTGCCAGTTTTCTCTACCATATCTCCATAATTCTCTTCAATTTATTGCTCGAAAACTAGCCTGTGGTATTTTATGCTTTTGCTTTCAAACTATTGGTTGCTTGGGGACTGTAAAATTTTGTATTTGAGTGGTTAAGCTTAAGATTGGTCAGTCTGTGAGAAAATTAGTGTTCATGTCCATATCAGATGGTTGCACCCTTACAAAGCACGAGTCAGCAGCCAATGCAGAGAACCCAGCAGAGCAGATTGCACAGTTGTGTGCATTAGTGGTATGTTCAGGGGTACTTCCTTTGGCATTTCTCTGCTTCTCTAATTATAGGTGGATTTTGCCAAGGTAGAGTGTAGCTAATAACTACAACCTCAAAAATCTCCAGCCTTCAGCAAAACGTATGGCATGTTATAAGCAACACACAATTTGGGGAACTTTTTTTTTCTCTTGTGCATATCTAGGAAAAAGGCAGGAATTGCATTTTCTTAAAGTGGTCATTTTTGTGTACCTGAACAGAAATTTTTAATAGACATTTAGAAAAAGTAGAACTTAACAATGCTGTCTTTTCTGTACTCATTGATAACCAATCTATGAAAAAAAAATCTTTGAGAGGAGACTTGGGCAGCAGGTAATAGGAGGAAAAAAAAACGTAGACCTGTGATGTTGTAGTGCAATATATTAAAAAATTATTATCAGATTAGAAGTGGATACCTGAAAAAATCAGAATAATTAATTTAAACACATGTAAGACTATTGAAGACACAGCTCTTGTACTTATCTTCAGATTTCCAACATAATATAAATATAAATTCCAATTGTAAACATGGACGGACAGTTAGGAATTTTCCTTCCTTGGCCTGTGGAAGTACCATAAACTGTGGATAAATTCCATATGTGTTGCTGAAACATGTGTTGAACTTCAGCCAGTAGTTTAAGATTATGCTGAAGAAAATATTCCTAAAAGGTTTCAGATGAAGAGAAGTATTCGGGATTCTAGAGAGGGCAGGAGGGTTGATTGGTAGGTCTGAGGATCAATACCAGAAGTGGTTTTTTTTGTTGGGGATTTACTTTGACATTAGTTTTCATTGTGCAGTGTAATCCCCAGAAGCCAAAACTACTCTTGTTATAAAATGTCCCTGTAGACAACCTGTGGAAATCCCACTCTGAGATCAGTTTCCCAAACTCACCATTTCTTAAATCTCTTTTTTTCTTTGTCATAATGGGTGGGTGGACAGAATTGTTGCAGTGTTCTGTGCTGTGTTGGTCTGAGCAGCTGTAATGTGAAACAAAATTGTAGTGGGTGAAACGTTACCAGCACAACTGTTGGATGTAGTTGTCATGTCCTATCTTTTGACTAGAGTATTACATTATATGAAGAAGTATAAAATAACATAATTTTTATTCTTAGAACCATCCCAGTTATTAATCTTGGATTTTTGGGCAAGTACACAGTGTAATAGAACATTTTGCATATACAATTTTTGCACTATTACAAGGACTTTCAGGGCATGCCATATCAGAAAGTCTCAATACTGACTTTCTCATCTTTCTCAGTTTCTACAGTTAAGTCAATAAATTAATATTTTTCAGTGTTGTCTAGGTAATGTTAGTTCACTGGCTTCAGTTGCCAAGAATGAAATCTGAACTTCTTGATTTGCAATTATTTAGAAATCTTTGAACTGCGACTATTGAAAAGCATTTTATGTTTAAATTATATCAGTTATTTCTACTGTGTGCTTTAATAAGTTTTGTTAATTGAAAAGGGCATATGTGGCAAGGCACTGGAAGCAAAAGATCTCGTTGGAAAAAACAAAACTGCAACAATAGGAAACAGGAAAAAGTTAATGTGATACACCTTTTTTTCCTCCCCCTCAGTATTTATGTAATAACTCACACATGCGGGACTCCTGTAGTCTCCAGGGGGCAATCACATTCAACATGCATCAAAAGAAACAGTTCAGTTAAACCAACTCTCCCTACCCAGCAATAATTACTGCAGGTTTACACTGAGATATAGTTGCAAAAGGTTAGTCAGTAGGGCATCTGCAAATCAAGTTATATGTCAACTCTACATCAATAACCTCATTATAATAGATGTTAGTATTTCAGCACATGACTGTCCAATGCAACATTCCACATATAGTTCATTTTTAACTTTTACATTGACTTATAGCTCATCTAATATTTTACTAACTTATGTATTTAAACGCTCTATATTACATAAATTATAATCAATGACAAAAGCAATGATTTAGATTGAAATTCTGCAAAGTGAAATTGCAATAAAATGTCTGCCCCTATTTGTATAGCTGTCTTCAATGTAAGATGAATATAGGACATTTAACCCTGTAATGTAAAAGAAGTATAATGGAAATTCATATTAACAGTAGATTTTCCAATTTAGGCATTGATTAGAAATGTTACCTATGCTTTTGTTTTTTGGGTTTTTTTTGCAAATGGAACCTGTTTTCATATATATATAAACTAGCAAAAAGGCAAATATGTTCTAAAAATACAGCTCATTACCTAAATTCTGCACAAACTCTCTCCATATACTTTCTTATATCTGTAGCTTATTCATGAACTATAACATCTTTTGCTGAAAGCTTGATAGGCTGGATGAAAATATAAAAAGGTTTTCAAAAACCTTCTTGTGGTCTGCAACAAGCTCAGATTTCTACCTAGTTTTGTAATTTGGTCTTGCATTTACCTGGTTTGCAAGCAGTGCTGCTGCTGTTTGTCGCTCCCCATAGATCATTCTGAATTGCTTGCAAGTCTGTTACTAATACATCTGGTCAGCAATGCAAGTTCTGCTTGAGTAAGTCTAAGCAGAATTACTTGGTTGATTGCTAATAAGCCAGATTTCTACCATTTATACTTATCTCTCATTATGAGTGTTCTGTAATGGCCTTATACAATATTACTTACAGGTTACCCTGTGTGCAAACTGCAAAGGGAAGGGAGGTGAAGCACCTTCATACATAATCTTGTCTAGAACACTCCTACCTTGGAAATTATTAGTATTTATTGTAAATGCATCTTGCTTTGAGAAGCTTTCACATAAGACGTGTCATTAGAAAATTTTGGGACCAAATTTCATTGTAAGTTTAAAAAAAAAAAAAGATAAAAATTTGGATGTTCAATAAAGACACCCCCAATTTGATAAAGCATGCTTTGTTAATAGATCTTAATGTATCTTAAAGAATAGAGGTGTAACAAATACATGGAAAGGAACTGAGGCATAAGAAATCAAGGTTGTGTGCAGATGGTTGATGGCACCATCAAGGTGCATAAACTGAATCTGTCCTACATACCCTTTACTTGCCTGAACTGTTAATGCAGAATATTTTCAAGTGATTTGCTGCTCATAATACTAAAAATGTTGCTAATGAATTGTTACTGATTGAGGTACTTAGTGCAGGTGAACTTCATATAGTTTTTGGTCCAGCGAGTGATCAAAAGGTTGTGTTTAGCATATGAAAGACAAGGAAAACTATGTATCATGTTAATTATTTTGCAGTGATGAGGCAGTTTTAGCAGTCTCTTCATTCTCAGTGGATGGTGAATAATAGCTGCATATGAAGAAAGAGAAGGGAGTACTGCTGTTTGCAGTTTAGGTTTCTTTTACAAAGGTGCAGCTGTTTTTTAAGCAGGATTGTCAAGATAATCAGATAATTCAACAACACTGGAGTGCAATACATTAAACTTTATAGAAGGCTCTTCTTTCAAGTCACAGCAAAGGTCCTTATTGCCTTAACAAGCATTTATTTGATCCTTTACTTGTGTTTGTATGTTTCCATTTCTCCTTTTCCTTGGGAAAATCTCTTTAGCTTTCCACATCTGACAGAGACTCCTTCCCTACAAATACCTTGGAGAAAGCTTGACAGGTTAGGGATGTTGTTGAAGTCCCAAAGTTTTCATTAAATATATTAATACAATTGGAACTTTTTTTTCTATGATACTTTTCATAATTGTAAATAGGGAAAAATGAATGTAAAACATTAGATTGATATAGATGAACTATAAAAATATTAACTTTGAATCTAAAAAATGAAGCTATGGAGAGAAAATGCAGATTTTTTTCATATTGCCCTTTAAAAATTATATTTTGAGTTATTCTTTGTATTTCTGTGGATATTTATTTTAGTGACATGAATTAGAAATGCTTTTACAAATACATTTGTTCTTTGGTGGGGTGAATTTTTATTAAACACTATTATTTGGCATCAGCTAGTCGTGTTTCTTTTCACAGTTGCATATTGGCATAATGAAAGAAGCATTTTACACCTCCTCTTTAGCTGTCACATACCTTTGTCATATTGAGAACTACCATAATTTAGCCATCTAGAAGTTATGACAAAGATAAAAGCCAGGTGTTTGTGATCCCCTCCTCCTCTTTGTTTTTTTAAACTTCAAAGGGACATTATAACAATGTGAACAGTGTGTCACATGAGTGCTACAGTCTCTTCATTTTGATGAAAGAATTTTGTGTTTTCCTGCATATGGGGTGAATTCCTGGCTCTGGTGAAGTTAATGGGATTTTTGCCACTGCCTTGTCAGACAAAGATTTCTCATAGGAAGAGAAAATAATTAAAAAAAACCCTGTACAGACAAAAAATAAACTTTAAAGGTCATTGAGAAAGCAGGTCTCAAGTACAAATGGAAACAGTCCATTGTCATTCATCATTTACATCTGATCTGCTGATGGGAATTTTAATTTGTGAGAAAGTCCTTCTGCAGTCAGCTGTAAGGTTTGTCAAAATTGGCTTTTCTGTCTGGGTGTTCTTTTATAAGAACATTTGGCTGCCAAGTCCTAGCAAACATAATTATTTCTCTTAAAACAGACATTAGAAAAGACTGCTCAAAGGCTCCTATCTGGTTCTTGTGCTTTCAGTGTAGGCCTTGATCCTTTATACATGTTGGCTCTGTTAACCTTTTTCTTATGAAACTGATAAACTCCAAAGTAATTGGTGCAATAAGCAGGATAACTGGTAACTTGAACTCCTGGAACACCTCCTTGACTTCTACTTTTGTCTCTTTTTTCTAAATGTGAAATAAGTGTATCATGAGAACATTAGAAAGTTATCACATCAAACATCACCTCATAGCCTCCTACATAGAAACCTATCCATACATTCACTGAATACCTGGATGGAGGTATCCCAGATCCGTTCAGGTGGATATGAATTGCACAGCTGCCTGACATGAGCTAACGCATACTGTTGGTTCTCTAAGGTGCTCTATTCCAATTATCAAGTGCAAATTGCATTCTTTCTTTACCTAATTGAAATGCGTCTGAAGTACATGTTGAATTAAAACACGGATTATGTAGTAGACAGTCAGGTGAAATAATTTCTCACATCCTGAAAATGTTTCTTAAAAGCTAAAAGTTGGTATCTGGAGAGTTAGTGTTTAAAACATGAACAAATGAAAGTCTGCTTAAGAGAACGTGAATTTCCTGAGGCTTTTAGTCTTAGTCACATTCAGCATCCATGTTGCTGTTACATGTCAAAAAGTGTTTCAAAAAGACAGTCAAAGGAGTGAAACCTTTACAGGCATCACAAAGGCTATTTAAAGAAAATTATATTGGCTCAGAGGAAATGGATACCACCTATCAAAAACTGCTTTAAGGCGACCAAACGGAAACCAGCATAGTTAAACAGCAGGATGAAGGAAGCTATCAAAAAAAAACAAACAACCAACCAAAAAAACCCTTGCAAATCCAACCAACCAAAAACCCAAACCAAAACAATAAAGTATTTTCCCCAAAAAGAAATTTGTTGAGTTGAAAAACCAGAATCATAAAAACTGGCAAGTAAAAAAAAGCACAAATAGGTTGACCTTGAAATGTATGAAGCACAATAAGGAGTAAGTCATGAAATGTGCTCCAACTAGTCATTTGCCAGTGTGTCAGAAGACAGAAGCCTGCCAGAGAATCTACAGAGCCAAGCATAATCAAGCCATATAAAGAGTGCTTTCAAAAAATAGGGGCCATGAGGTCAAAAAAATGAAAGAAATTTCTTTTTCATATGTTCACAGAAGAGGAACTTGGGTAGGTTCTGCTTCTAGAACTACTTTTTATGGGCAGAGTATTGGAAGATGTACCTCAGAGCGAGGTGAAGCAGAAAAGATTACACAGTGGTTACTAAAATTAACAGTGCTATCACCAGAGGATCAAAGGATAATTCAGGTTGAAAGATACCATCAGGTTCAACTTCTTGCTAAAAATAAGGTGTGCTTGCAGTCAGGCCAAATTGCTCTCAGTACCAAGCAGTTTTCATTCTAAACTTCTTGGAAATTAAAGGTAAAATATGTGAATTTCCAACTTGCTTAAGGACTGGAGGGTGACTAATGGGACATCTGTTTCTAAAAAGAGTTCCAGTTTTGGAAAACTATCTCCACATACAACATCTGCATTGGATAAGTCAAGAGAAATTGTTTTGGAAAAGGTAGAATTATTGGGCACATGGTCAACTAATTTGCCAACCTGGTATGGTGGCAGAGAGACAAAGTGCTTTTCCTAAAAATTAAGTGATTCCTCACAAGTTCACAAGCCTTTACATTTTTCAGAAGTCACATAAGAATCTGTGTTGTGACTGTTTGCTGTGTTTACAAAATGCCTGGGCAAGAGTGAATAGTTGAAAGAAATTCAGCAGCATCTATTTGAAGACCAAGGGTGGCTTCTTTGTTGTGCCTCCCTGCAAACTCATAGGACACAGGATAAAAACAAGCCCCAGAAGAGTAACTGAAAACAAAAGATGACAACTGTCATAGAATAAGAGAACCATTCAGATATGAAGCTGTGTAATCATGTTACTAAATGCAGTACTGATGGCTAAAAGCTCAAACGTTACAGGGAAGAGTGTAGTGAAAAAGGTTATGCAGAACAGAAAAAAAGGTTTTGGCAAACTCAGGCTGATTTATGATGGTAGGAGCAACTCAGCGGGTTTGCATGGTTTTGACCCTAAACCTGCAAAACTATGTTGGATTTGGCAATGTTTCACTTGGAGTTTTTGGCTTCCTTCAAGCCCAGAAGTCAAAGCAACATTTGGGACATGAACCAAAGCCAAAGAAAAGGTTTGGATGAACCATACATGCCATAACAGCCAAGTTTCACACAACTCTAATTTTCATAACGGTTTTCCCCTTTCTTTGTTTCTTTACACTTCTTTCCAGAGCTGGTTTTCTATTTCTGAATCTTAATGAGTAGGGGTCCTATACCCAGTAAAAGCCTTTTTACTGTATGTGCATAAGGAGATAGGTTTTGTGTCTCATTTTTGTATTACAGCAGGATTTGGACACAAATCTTACATTTACCATCTGAAATGATGAGGTGTCTTCATGTCTGTTTGGGAAATATTTTGTCTTTTTGGTGGAAGTGACAACATTAGATACTTAGCCTTCCTCATGGGTGTGTGTCAGATTGCAGAATGACATAAGACATCCAGGATGCTGAACAGTTTAAGAAAAAGGATATAGTTTGGCTTCTTTCTATCACTTATTAACAAGTATCTCTTAAATCTGGTAATGTAAATAGCACTTTCCATGAAGACAGACATGCCTGTATAGCAAACGGTGCGTGTTCTGCATCTCATTTGGATCTCATGAAACTGCAGGATACGATATATTCAAGCTGCTGATCTGAGAAAGTGTCTCAAATCCATAGTCTTTGTGTGCACATATACATATGGCAAATCATAAACATACCATATGGGATTTGGGAAGTTAAGACTATCAAATTCCTATCCCATTATTTTTTTCTTACATTGTATGGTGAAATAAAAACCATTATTCTTCACATTATTGAGGGGTTATGTTTGTGGCCCCATTTATAAGGTTACAAAACTGATCACGCTTTAAGCTTTCCTTTCGCCTAAAAATTTTCCTGGTTACACTCAGGTTGTCATTAAAGAAAAACAAAAGATGGGGGGAGTACTGTTTGTGAAGTTTGCAGTTGGGCCAATTTTTGACTTACAGAGTTCTGAAAACTTCACATGTAACCTTAGCCAAATATTACAGCTCAAAACAGCTGAGCTTAAGGTTCATTTTGAAAACTTAGTTTTCCAGAATTTTATTGTGTGTATTGTGAAGGTATTATCTGGAAAGAATAGTTTCAGTCCTGACAGTATTGTGACTATATACACAGTTTCACCATAGTTTTATTTTCTATGTTGGTTTGGTGGATTGGAGTAACTTAGAATCCTCAGCTGAACTGTTCAGATTTTTATCTAAAAATAATAGATTTTGGATCTCCTTCTTCACTTCCAAATGACAAAATTCTTTTCATCTTCAAAGAAGATTGAAATTACTCTATTGAAGAGCTACCCAAAATTGAATCCAGGTACTCTTGTTGAAGGAATGTGAATTTGCATTAAGTTCATGATTTATCTTTGAACTCTTCTATTTCTTGAGCAACCATTTACCTTCAGTTCATTAAACACAAAAGGGTAAAGCAACTACCTCAGTAAACTATGGCAATAGGAACCTGTGGGTAATAGGGGAGGAACTAGGAAAGCTCCTTGAAAAGTTTGTCAGGAATTGCAGGGAGGAAGAAGAATGATGATTTGTTACTCTGAGTACAGCCCAGCCAGCGTCATTTCTCTTGTGCTGCTTGGAAAGCAGGGACTGCATCCTGAGAGCCTCAGAATGCAGCCATTATTGTGTCCCTTTACTGCGGTAAGTGACAAAATTGAACCAGATTAGGCAGAAGGACTCTTCCATGTGACACACATCTCTGGAGGTTAGTGTAGACTTCCCCCCACCTTTTTTTTTTTTTTTTTTTTAAATGTTTTTACTTTGGGAATGCCTGTGGAATATCACGGTAGGATTCTGCTATAACTAAATAATAATTAAAAAGTAGGAATTCTGTTCCATTTGATGTCTGTTAGATTTGCTAAGTGAAGATTAGTTTTTCACCACATGATCTGTGTGCAAATTGTAAGCATAGGAACAGGGCTGGGTAATGTTTCTCATGTATGGAATGCAGAGTTACTTCTTTCCATGGAGATGCCACAAGTTTCTCTTATAGACATGCCCTGTTGATGCTGAAGAATTTGTGGAAAAAATTATATTCCACCCTTATTTTGTGTTCCTCACAGCATCCTTTTCTCCAGGGACAGGCAGCAGAGAGAAGGTTCTGTCTGCATGTGGCCTTTATGTGGATTCATAAACATGTTAAAGGCTTCTGCACTCTTATACTAACACTGCTGACAGTTTGACCCCCTTAATAGATGTTTCATCAGTGAGAGGACTCCCTGAAAACTGTACAGGAAAGAAGAGTCAGACATGTAATATGGCAGTCTTGGGGAATGTGGCGTAAGGGTTTCTGAAGATAGAATACTAGAAATACATGGGAGTTAGATGAACACCAACATACAGACTTTTAAAATTAAATGTTTTTTAACTTACAGAAATACTGTAAGCAGAGCAAATGTCTGTTTCTTTGGAAAACACTAGTTAGGGCACCAATACAAATCGGCCACTTTGGATAGTAGGCTTAACTTTGTGCAGGGTACTTAGCTAAGAAAGTTAGGGCTGAAAAGAAGAAGCAGAAATGACATCAAGAATCAAAATTTCCACTTCATACATGGTGACTTGGTCTCATTAGCTGAGCTGGGATTGAAGAACATCAGGTGTAAACTGTACTGTTTGTACTTACAAATAAAACGTACAATATTATGTTAGAACGGAGACAAAGATTTCTCTATAAGGGTGGGTGACACCACATTCTAGAGCTGACTGGATTCCTTAATCTGAAAACCTGTGGACCAAAAAATCATGACCAGGAGCCACAAGACATACCTTGGAAAATCAAAAGTGGGGAGGTAGGAGATGGGCTATTGGGTTTGTTTACTGAGCAGGAAACCCCTGTCTCTAGGGGTTCTGAGGGGGAATGTGCTTCACCCTTGGGGCTGGCACATAAATAAATCTCATCATTTTAGCTGGTTCTTTTCCTTCCCAGCCAGGGTTTCAGATTATCCAGCTGCATCCCTACTGGAAAGCACTGTTATCTGTCGTGTAATGAAACCCTGTCAGGAAAACTTTACTTGACCTATCCACTATGTTTGGGGCTCAAGAGTGGCAGTCTGGAGACCCATTTCACATGCAGCCAAATTGTGGCTTAGGAGAAAAAAAAAAAGATAAGCATGTATAAATCTTTTAAAGACAGTAAAGAAAAATCCAACTCAAACAAGGAAGGTCTTATAACTAAAGAATTAAGCATCTCCCGCTCTTAGTGAGTGTGAATTTGGACCTGAAGTTTAACTGAGCTTAGCTGGAATCCATTAAAATTAACCCATTAAAATGAAAGAACAACTGACTGATTTCATTGGCTGTTTACTTATGCAAAATAGAAATAATAAGAAATTAATATTTTAATATCTACAAAATATGCTTACAGGAAAAAGTATCTGGTGAGAAAACAAGCAGCATTAAAACAGATCTCAAGGGAATGGTAGGCTTATATGGCATTTGGGGGGAATCTGCACCAACAGAATCATTGAGAATTTTTTCATAGGCTGGAAGAAATGTAAAATTAATGTTCCCAGGATGACCCCAGGACTGAAAAGATGATCCATTTCTTTCTGCAGGACCCTGAAATTGATATTGGTTGAAGGTAAAAGCTGAAAATATGAAAAGGGACTGGAGCACTAAGGGGATGGTGTTTCTGGGCTGCTCCATGAAGCTCAGGCACATGGACTGCCCTGGCTCAAAACTCTGGGTCGTTCAGTGCACACATAATACTTAGCAGTGGCAGTGGCTGCTGTGTGGCCATACAGAGTCAATTGATCAGTTAGTTTGGATGTAGGCAACAGAAGATTAATATAATAAATGTAACCCCCTGGTTTACAACCTTCTGCGTGCTACCAGTTAGCTCTGTACTTTTTAAACCATCATGGAAATATGCATGAGAATGTTTCAGAGTATCTGGGTTTGCAGGAAAAAGCCAAAAATATTATGCTTGGATATTTTTAAGAGTCTGTGAAAGAAATATAGTTTTTATAGAGCTTTTTAATTTTTTTTTTTAACTCTGAACAAAAGCTTTTAACTTTTTACCTGGAGAAAAATCAGTATAATTTTCTGTTTTCCTTCCCTGCCCCCCATGCTACAACACTAGGTCCTGAATATGAAAATTTTATTCTGTAAGTCACTGACTGCTTGTAAAACCCCGAATAAACTGGAGACCCCAAGGCCCATAATCCAGCCAGCTGTGTCTCACTTTCCAAGGAAAGAATCCAACATGGCAGCTCCAATGACTTTGTTTCAGGAGTCGTCCGAACTGAGGTCCAGCCCCTTCGGAGAAAAATGGTTTCCTGAGATTTTCATACGGTCATTACACTTGAGTAAGTCATAATGTATGTAACGATATGGTATATATACATTTTAAATTCCAGTGTTGTCAAGGAAAAATGTGCGTTGCATTAGTGTAACACGCTGTGATTTGCAGTAGGGCACATTACTGAATACCAGAGGACCGAGAGTGTCTGTCGGTTCTTATCTATCTCCTCACAGCTGTATTTAAGCAACTAATACACATTTCTATAAACAACTTGATTTATAGACCAAGTTGGCCACTGAGAAGTAAAGTTTTCCTGAAGGGTAGGAGGCATGTCATTCTTCTTCGGTTTAGTGGGGAGATCATGAATGTCCGGCTCCTGTCATGCCTTTTGGTGTTCAGTATTAACCAGTTTACTCTCCATACTTGTGAGTCCTTTTAAATGTATAATATAGTCTTTCCTTTCCTAAATATTTATTTTCATGAAAGAGGGAAGTGCTTTTAGTACTTTTATTCTAGTTTCTTTCATTAACTCTTTGATAGACTTTCTTGATTTTAAGTAGAAACATAAAGGAATTTGAATTACATTTGTTTATCTATTTTGGAACTTTAGTTTGTTAAGAACTATAATTGTCTCACTGAAGTGTTTCCTTCACTCCATGGAAAAGAATGACTGAAAATTGTCTTCCAGATACGAATCTTTCTGCACTTCTCTAAGCAATTTTTACCCTGGGTGTTTTTGGGTTTGTTTGTGGGCTTTTTATTTATTTTTGTTTGTAAATCTGGTTCCATTTAAGGGCATACATTACATTACTAATGCTCTGAGGCTGAATTAGTGTAACCTGTGTGACATACGTGAGTGGTTTTTAGAAATTTCCCCAGAATGACTATTAGACTCCGAGCCATGCACAGCAGTAATTTTAGGTAATGTCTGGAGTTTTTGTGATTGGTCCCCACAGCTTGGAGACTCACTCTGTAATTGTGCATCACAGCTGCCCTCGGTGGGTATTAGTATAATAACTGTGCCTTCCCGATGAATTCGGAACGAGTTGGTTGCAGCAGTGTTTTCAAAGAAGGAATCCTCAGCCTGGCACCATTCCTGCCCTCCTTTCCTGCAACTAAAACTCGTTAATCTTATCAGTGTAAGAACTGGATCAGATACACCTACTTATTTTTTTGTCCTGGTCAGCAGAAAAACCCCAAAACTTTAAAGTAAAACAATACAAGAATTTGTACATGAAAAAATAAGATGAGGTAGAGTGTTTTTCCTCAGAATGTCTCAGGTTTACCAGTAGGTGGCTTTAGGGACCTTTTGAGTTTGAAGTAGCATATATATTGTGATGTTTAGGAGCCATAGGACTTATAATCAATAAAACATTTAAAACTTTTGGGCGCTCATTTCGAGGTTGAGAATCACCCCAGAACCTTGAGCTGTGCAACTTAAAATACCATGTTAAGAGTTTTGCCTTTTATGTGTTTTTTAAGTCTGTTGCCTAGTAATGTCCTTAGGTGCCCATAATTCTTCAGCTGTGAGAAATAGTGAACAATAGTTCCCAGTTCACCTTCTCTAGAGCATTTATGGTCTCTTGCTTCTTTTTCAATAGTGAGTTTTCCAAGTTGAAAAGTCCTGCTTAAAATTCTGCCTTTCCTGGTTGCAGATAGCTTTGAATTGTGTCTTTCCTAACTGGGAGAGTAGATCTTTACAAGTTGCTTTTGGCACATCTGGAAGTTTTGTCTAGCAATTCGTTTGGGCACTTTATACTAAAAAATAAGATAAATAGATTTTATATTTATATATTTTATTATATTTTTATATAATATATTTTATATATTTTTANTAATATATTTTATATATTTTTAAAAATTAAAATATCATAGAAAACAGGTCCAGAAGGGATGCAACAGCATCTTTTAGTGCATCCATAGTCCAAAGTGAGTATCAATTATACCACTGTTTTTGAGAGAAGTTTGTCTAGTTTGCTTTAGTGACATGTATAATAACCTTGTTCATTATTCATTGTCCACAGGTATTAAAATATTTCTCTATTATCTTAGTCTCTTTTTCTGCAATTTCAGGCACTTATTTCTTGTCTTATCTACACTGGACACAGTGAACTCCATTTTTCCCCCCTCATCCTTTGGGATGGCCTGTAACCGCAAATGCATATCATGTTCTATAGTTTTCTCTTCTTGGAGTTGATAGACCCCAATTCTTTCAGTCTTGCCACAGAGGTTATGTTTTCTAGTTTTCTTATTGTCCTTGTTGCTTTTCTTTGTAGCCTTTCCAGTTTGTTCACATCTTTGAGTGGATAAAATTGGATCCAGTTCTCCTGCTGAGATCTTGCCAGTGCCAAAGAAAACAAAAGGATTACTACTATATATACATCTCTCCATAGTGTGTTTTTTGCAACAACATGACACTGTTGACTTGTCACCTTAGTGTCTTGATCCTTTTCTTTAGTCGAAAAAGACAACTTCTTAATCAGTTTTTTCTCTTCCTGGATTTGTGGAGTTGAGTCATTCTGCTGAAGTGTATGACCTTGCTTTTCTCCCTATTACATAGCGTGATATTTTTCCCTGCTCGGTTCTCAGGTTTGGCAAGATAACTTAAAGTTACATTTTTTGTGCTTTTGTACTGATTCCTCCTGCAAATTTGTAGTCTTAGTCTTTGGGGTTATTAAAGAGTTGAGCATCATATGACCCTACAAAATTCCATTTTTTTTAAAAAAAACATCCTTCTAGTTTAACAGTGAAGTGTTGGTGGCTCACCTCAGTTTCCCAAGTAGTTTGGCACCCACATTTTGTTACTTTCATTTGGCTTATATTTTTCTTTAGCTTGGTTATGTGAATACCTTGAGATTTGCTACCACATATGATTCCTGCTCTTGTTCTTCAGTAAAGCTCTGGCATATGAAAAAATTTAATAGATATAGCTTTTGGGAAGTTCACATTGTTTCTTCTAGGTATCTAAACATAATCTGAAGATTACTTGGTCCAGTAAGTCTCAGAGTCAAAACTGACATACATAATTTTACACTATTCCTTTTTTTTTTTTCCTTTTAAAATCAAAATTATTTTTGTCATTCCCTAATTTTTTTAGTATCACAATTTTTCCCCAGGAGTTCTCAAAAGCACTTCTGTTTTCAACAGTTCTGAGATTTTATCTGCCATTTCTATTCCTAGAGCAAAATTCACTCTATCTAGCCAATAATAAAACATCCCAGTGTAAATTGTACGAGCTGTTTGATCAGCGCTACCATTGGGTAAAGACTGATGTAAAAGAGCATCAGCCTTTTGGTGGTCTTGGCATAATCATTTAATAAATTCACAGATGTGTAAAAGAGAGTAGGCTTAATAGAGGAAAGCCTCAGTGTATCTTTAGTAATTTTATTTGTATGTGAGTTTATTCAGGACATTCTTCTAAAAGCTTGCAAGTAAAAAAGGATAGTGCGTCTCATCTAGTACAAAATGCTTGGACATGAGAAGGCAATAGGATAGTAGAGAACCCATTTCCTAATTATGATGGTTAAAGATCCCAGTGGGGTTTGATATCTACCAGCATCCAGTAACTTTAGCAAAGACAGGTGGTAAAGGATGGGGGAAATATAGTTGTAGCCTCAGGCAGATACTCAGCTCGTGCAGCTGTTTCATGCATTCTGGCAACATGACTCAGTTAAAATCAAATAACATTCCTAATGCCAATATTTCTTACCTGCATATGAAACCAGTTGTCTTTCATTTTGCAAAAACATGATAATTCAAAGAGCATTAAAAAAATGTACTGTTTCTCACACAGAATTTATATCTTGCAGCTGCACACTAATCCGAGTGAAATGGAGTAGAGTTTCACTTTATCAGCCAATCATAACTTTAAACTGTTTTTACAATTCATCGTACAGTTTTTAAAGCCAGATTTAAGTCTGTATATGAAAAATAGTCTACTTGATGTATGAAACCATAGATTAGTCAATATGTATTTAAAGAAGTACTTCAGTAATAGCAGAAGAATGACTTCAGAGAATTTACGGACTAAACTTTGAATGATACACATGGAATGTAAGTGTTATGCCATCAGTACATTTAGGACTGTATGAAAAAAGGAGAAGCTGAAAAATAGAGAATCATAGAATATGCTGAGTTGGAAGGGACCCATCAGGATCACTGAGTCCAACTCCTGTCCCTATGCAAGACTCACACCATGTACCTGAGAGCATTGTCCAAATGCTTAGTTAATTAGCTAAAATAATTTCTGTTTCTGGTACTCTTTTACAGCTGTCATATTTAGATTATTAGTCTATCCCATATCACAGAATCATAGACTTATTTAGGTTGGAAAAGGCCTCTGATATCACTGAGTCCAACTGTAACCCAGCACTGACACTAATTTAAATATTTGTCTTTCACACCCATATTGTTTTAACATATTTTTGGTTGTTCTTCAGCAGTCTTTCTATACTGGCTCAGATAAACTTTTTAATGTGTGAAAGGGATTTTTTGTATTCTTAGAGGGTTATGATACTTCAGAAATTAGTCACATAATTGTCCAGTAAAAGTTCCAGTAGTGACTCCATTGGTGACTGTCATGATCTCTATTTACACAAACCATTTCAATATGCTCAGACTTAGGGACACCCTCATGTACTGTTTTGCTAACAAACTCGAAGTATGACTTAGAAAATACAGCCCCCAGGAATAAAAAGCTATTCAGGTTTGACACCTATTTCATCCTTTAAAATTCTGTTTATTATGCCAGATAAATTTTATAGTTGATGCCAGTTAAGATATTTGTCTCTTTTTGCTGTCATCAAGCTGTTAAACATTACTATTCAGCTTTCTTTCTTTCTTTTTATTTTTTTGTAAGAAAAAGACCTTTCCTATTTCAACTTTGTTTTTTAGAAGTAACTTCCTGCTATAACAATATTTGCTGGGAAAAAAAAAAAATCAGGAATACCTAAATACCTAAAACAGGTTTTACAAGTTAGCAATTCTGCTGTAATTAGTCTTCAGGCTACCTCTGGCTCCATGGATTTAAAACTATCAGAGTTTACTGTTTTGTGAAAAATATGTTTTACTTTGTTTGGACATGCTTGTCATAAGTTTCTCAGTATATCATTATACTTTAAAACCTCCCACTGGCAGCGTCTGGAAGGAAAAAATATAGTGTAAACTATAGAAGACCTAATGGCAACTTCCTGCCAACGTTCATTCTTGAGTCAACAGTTTTTGTTTTTGCTTTTGTGAAAATATGTCACAATCTAGTCTTTCATATAAGTTTGCTATTTTTTTATCAGCCTAGTAAAGCGTATATCCACATCTTCTACTTTCTTTTCTATTTTTTCTCCTTTTCATTCCATGATATCTGTGTTTCTGGTCATACCACCAGTGAGTGTTTGCACACATAAATTATACACCTAAAAACACTCATCACTAGAAAATTTATTGCTTCTAATATCTTTCTCATGAACAGTTGTGTTTATTTCTGAGTTGACTTCTCCAGTAAAGACAGCAGTGCTCTTAACTTTGGTTCAGTTCTTTGTTTTTTCAAGACTTTAGATATTATAGTGTGTATAGGACCATGTGGACTTTCAACTGTGAGCCTGTGCTGGGAATATTAAAATGGGTTTACTTTATAAAAGCAACTCTGAGTATAAATAATAGCAGATTACTATCTGTATTAACTCTACTACTTCTATGCCGCTGAAGAAAGGGGCACTAGATGTATCCTCCTGACAGAGCATATAATTGGCTTTTTTTTCCCTTCCTTTGAAACCCTGTTTGAAGAAGGCAGGGAGGAAGGTTGCTGTCCTTTAAGATAAGGAACTTGAATCTTCTTTCCTATGTCCAGGAAACTTATGTCATTTGGTTTGGGAAATCTTTTATCTTCTGGGCCTCCTTTTGGCAGCTTAACTACTAACTCTAATTAAAGGAGAGGCTATAGATAGTGTCTTGGAAAAGTAGATGCTCTTCTTTTCACTTTTTTAAAAAAACAAAACAAACCAAACCCCGCAACTTCCTTAAACATTCTTTGCCAGTATTTTTGGGTTATTTTAATATGAAATACTTGCTGATTTGTAGTATTAGAATGTAGTAGTTAATAGTAGTTATTATTTCTATTATCTCATGTTACTCTTTTGTAATGGCTAATTTTCCCTCCTCTTGAGGGAGAATGTTGCATAACATTGCATGAAATACCACAAAAGTTTGAACTCTATTCATGTTGCCATACAGTAGGATCCCAGTTATTCAAACAACTTGTATAACACTACATTTGTCTGGGCGACTGGAGGGTTTGTGTTATGAGGAGTCACTGTCAGACAGGAAGACATGTACAGCAGGGAAGTTTGGATAACCAGGACCATACTGGGTGAATTTAGGGTTTTTGTTGACCAGATCCATTATATGTAGAAAGGCTATATTTCTTTTTTTTTTGTTCATTTATAGAAACCCTCTGTAAGATTGTGCTATAACACAAATTTACTGAACAGATGTTGCATTATAAGCCATTACTTTTGATCTTGCCATGAACAGTAGATTTTAGATAAGTGGCACCAGCACTAAAAAGACCCCAGACTGAAAAAGCCAGGTTAGAACAAGAGAATTGTTGATCTCTACTTTTGAATAATAATTTTATTTACTCATTGTAAACACTATTTCTTAAAAGAAAAAAAACCCACCAAAACCCCTTGTTTTAAATGCCCCACTCTCTTCCTAGATAAAATATTCAATACACATCTTACAGGTATTTACTAACCCTGAAACACTGTTTTTCTCAGTAAGCCTTATACAAATCAAGAGCAAGAAAAATCCAAATTTCAGTAAAAAATACCTACAGCTGTCTAAGCCACATAGCCTAAATGAATGAGAATTACTGAAATCTCCTATAGTCTCTTTTGCTTTGTAGGTGTTTCCTGTGGAATTCTACGTAGAGAGGGAAAGGAATTTGGTCATCATTTTTGTACATATGTGTGTGCTAGCTGAAGTGATTTTGAAGGTCTTATGTATGCACCAAGAAACTGGAGAAATTAGATATTTGGAAATGGAAATTGGTGGTCTTCCAGGCCATATTGGATCTAAAAGTGCTAAATCCTTTAATAAATAAACCTTGATGCAGACTGGAATGTCTTGGCTTGATCTTAAAGGTGATATTATGAGGGACTTCTAGCTGTTGACTGGCCTCAAAGATAATTATCTATACATTCCAATCTTGTTCTGCCATCAGCAGTGTCTGAAGCCTAAATGGAGCAAATGTTATTTCCACTAGAAATGTATTTTATTTAGACTATCCTTGTTCCCAAAGATTTAAAAAACATTTGCATCTGACTGGAAATATAAAGAATAAAATAAATAACTATATGACCTCCTTCTTAGAGTCTTCTTAGAGTGCTTAACATAGGAGTCAGAATTTCAGCCTTTGTAGGCACTTTTCTAGCTGTGATCTTGTGTGTTGTGAACACTTATATTGTTGGTGTTACTGCTTTTGTTGGGCTATAGATGAAAGAAAAGTTTTCATTTGCTGAATATTTTGGAGGGAACATCTCTTAAAGCATCAATACGATATAAATTTCATTTATTGTATCACATACTGGCACTAATTTGAGACACTGAATAGTGCATCTGAAACAACATCTGCAATTTAAGCATTAGAGTCATGTTCCAGTGTCAAGCATCTTGAAATGGATGGGAAAGCTTTTCTGCTAAAAAACCTGGCGCCTTAATTCATAGTACATAGCTGTTAACTCAATACATGATAAATCTAAGAATTCTTTGTTTGTTTCCTAAGTTCTGCTGGCACAAGCGAATTATGAATGTGATTCCTTTAAGGACTTCGGGTATAAGAGAGACTTCTCTAATAAAGCTGTGGGACAAAAGCTGTACAAACAAAAAGCAAGCAAGCATTAACTTATAAATGCATTTATATATGTGTTTTTGTAAACACACTCTAATATGGTTTTAATGTGTCCTCACTTGTGGGATTGTGTGTTCCATGGGTAGGGTCTTTAGACCTTAAAAAATACTTCAAATGTGCAACTTGATGAGTAGATAGTCATGTCTGTTCTCTGAAACCAAGCCTGTCTTTGGAAGAGAGGGAGTTAAGAATAATAAAAGATAAGTCCCAATGAGAGTTATTATACAGACTATAGACTGTGGAAAGTGAGTTAGTTTACACGAAAGGTCAAGCAGATCCAAAATAAGGTTTCATCAGGGCCAGTTTAATCCTCACATCTGTAAGTTTTGTTAAGTCCTGCCACTTAGCCTGTGGTCTTAACACTCATATATTTTGCCTCAAAATAGAGTGAATAACATCAGCTTGTAGATCTGCGTGTTTTCTGTTTATACTCTCCTGCATGTTGCCTCATGTGGGAAGACGCTTGAGAGACTCAGAAGGAAAACAAAACTTTGAGCTGAGGAATAAAAGCCAGCTTGTGTTAGTTAAAGATTCTGACACTACCTTTCCTTTTTTCATCTTGTGAGAAATAATATTGGTCATATAAAACTTTGTCTAATGTATTTTGCTTACAAAGGTATTTATAGCTGTATAAAAGAGGCTTTTATAAAGCCCTTTGCTTTGGTACCTAAATAATGCCCAAACAAGAACAGCTAAATAGTAAAATCTTTAGTAAATTCCATATAGCAATTATTATGGTTCAGGCCAAGACTTTATAATACAATTTATCTTAGTTTTCTTATTATAAACTGATTATTACTTCATCTATATGGAAAATTTCTTCATATTACCTAAATAGAATTCCTGTATCCAATGAGGTTGCCTTTCACAAGGATTCCCTCTGTAATGTAATGTGAAATGTAATTTAGGAAGCACTGTTTCTGTCCTTCAGTATTTATTCCTGCAGATGGCAAAAAATGCTTGTAATCACTGA
The DNA here is from genome assembly GCA_013396735.1 of Grallaria varia. NCBI lineage: Eukaryota > Metazoa > Chordata > Aves > Passeriformes > Formicariidae > Grallaria > Grallaria varia. The sequence continues at coordinate 3,458,107 of VWZG01006450.1, forward strand.
ACGAGAAAAGCTGCCTTAGCCAAGGGGTTGAGCACATAACCCACAGAAAGGCTGAGCAACAACTCCTTGTTGAGAGTTGGGAAATCTCTCAACTTCTGCAGGGAAGATCTGTTAGAACATTTCAACTCTCGGACCTTTGGGCTGAGGAGGTAAAAAGGCAGAGTTTCGAACTGAAGTGCTCCAGGAATAATGTGGTGAGATGTTCCAATTTGACCCAGATCAGCAGGCTGGGAAGGTAAAGAGAGAGAGCTGGTTCAGCAAATTCTGGGAATTATTAAAGAGGCAGCTCTGGGATATTTGCTCCATCAGAAGCCAAAAGGGAGTAGAATGGATACAGAAACTGAATTGCAGAACATTCTAGTGGATGGAGTTCTTGTCGACGATTGTGACAGGGAAGAAGCAACTGAATTCACTGAGCTGGGAGTGAAGCACCATTTTTGATTCCTCTGTATTATTTTCTTGTGCCTGATAAATGTTGGGATAAGCGCTCTGGAAAAGCACAGTAATAAGGTGAATGGGGATGTAAATATCAGAGTCTTCTGCTCCCTTTTTGGTTCAGTGAAACAAAATCCATCACTCACTGGAAATGCATATTTGACTGGAATATCATTGACTATGAGGGAAGATAAACAAAAAGTTTAGGTGCTGGAACTCTGAGTTACAGTATTTGCATTTTTATAGTTGATCCCAACTCTCATAAACTGATGTGACAGAATTGAAATCTTTGTTTTCTTTGTAGATGAGGCAAAAGTTTAAGTGACAGCTCTTTTTCTTCATTGGGATATCCTCACTGAACTTTGTTTTGGTTCAGTGATAGCCAGACAATGTGCGTTTGTTGCTTAGAAAAGAGCAAGTTCTGTAATTCGGCATCTTTGTTCTTCCAAAAAATGGTAACTGAATTTCACAGAGAGGTAGAGATGAATTTTTCAGGAGCTAACTTGAATAAAACCTTTGTTATGAAGTCTCTTACTTTTTTCCTTCCTTCAAAGAGTGATTGAGAAAAAATTTGCAGTTTTGGAAGAACAGTATTCTTGGGCTACCCTTTTCAGTGTTATCTCCCCCACCCTGTCCCGTGTCCACAACCTTAACAAACCATTCCCACAGAGTTTCTTCTCTCTACGGGCTGTGTGTGTGTGTGATCCTGCCCGTTCTGTCCCTGCGGCCTGGCAGTGCAGGCACGAGGGAGGATTTCTGTGGGTGCTGCAGTTTCCTCCTGAGCTCGTTCCTGCAGCATCGCCACGCTCTCTTGTGCCCTCCTGGCTTTTCCCAAGTGTGGGCTGTGCTGCTCTTGGAGCCAAAGGCTGTGCTGCCCCCTCACACCCGGCTCCCCCTGTGCTGCCCCTCACACCCCGCTCCCTCTGTGCTGCCCCTCACACCCGGCTCCCCCTGTGCTGCCCCTCCCACCCCGCTCCCTCTGTGCTGCCCCTCACACCCGGCTCCCTCT
>VWZG01006450.1:3459704-3487531 GCA_013396735.1 Grallaria varia
GTGCTGCCCCCTCACACCCGGCTCCCCCTGTGCCCCCTCACACCCGGCTCCCTCTGTGCCCCCTCACACCCGGCTCCCTCTGTGCTGTCCCTCACACCCGGCTCCCTCTGTGCTGCCCCTCACACCCGGCTCCCTCTTTGCCGCAGTGCTGTTTCCTGAGCCTGCTGCAGAAGCCGGCCCAGCATCCTGTTCCTCCAGCCGTGCTCCTTCCGTCCCCAGGGAATGTCCCTCTGCTGTCCCATCTGGCTCTGATTTCCCCGCTCAGTTACCGTGTGGCAGGTGAGGGGGCAGTTCCATGAGCAGGGAGTTACTACCTGAGGGAGATTTCTCTTTAGCGTGCTAAAAAATTGCCACGCTGGTTGCAAACTGCCTTCCCGGAGGAATTCCTGCTGACAGGTGCTGGGTCGGTATTTTTGCTCTGTTGTGTGGTCATTCCTGGCTTATCAAGTGTTAATAATGGAGACCAGTCGTCAGACATTTTGTTGTCCCCCTCAGGCCTCCCTGGACTGTCCTGTGGGTCGCCCTACCCTGGACAGGCTCATAAGCCCTTCAATTCTCTTCCTATTGTATGGTCTCTTCCTGAAATGACCCTCTGAAGCTGATTTTAATTATTTTATTTTTAATTATTTTGTTTATTAGTACCCTTGTGGTAAGCTTGTGTTGCTTGTGTTCATCAATTAACTTAGTCTGTAGTCCTGCTCCGTGTGTCCTCCAGTACTTCCCTCACGGCTCTGGAGAAAATTGAGCAAAAATATAACTACCAGTCACTGTACCAACTGTTAAAATTTTTCTTAATAAGAGTGATCTGCAGATGGGTGTGCCAGAGCTCAAACTCAGTGCATCCATGACAGACATATTTGAATTTCCCTAAGGTTATTTATGTAGTTGATATCATGCTCTATACAATAGGAAACAGTTTTAGTTCCTGAGTAGGAGAATGTCCATGCCACTGTGACTCCTGTAGATGCGGCAAGCCAATAAAATACTATATAAATAACTTTATACTAAAAATGGCGTAGAATTACGTAAACAGGGAAATACTATCTGCATTAAGAGAAGATACGTATTCCTTGGGCATTCAGTACTCACATGTTAAAAGTCACAGAACTAAAGATGGTATCAAATTTCTTTGGTGCAGAAACTGTACCTTATCTCTTATATGAATCTTTATTTATCTTGCTGCTTAGTAATATTATTTAGCTTGTGTCAAACCTTGATAGAAAGTTATTTTCCGAGGTTTCTCATATACAACTCTCCAAGTTTCTTCATACAATAATATTTTCACTCTAATGAATCTTACTTACTATTTCATAATATGTAAGCACATTGTTAGGGTGTGAAAAAACTTACTTACTTGAACTACCTGTTTGCAGTAAGACTTTGCACACCCCATGCAAATCCCTGCTGCTTTTGGATATATTCTAAAGGAGAAGCGTTTCTACCTTTAGTAATATATTGGGATTACGGATTAAAAGCAGCGGGGAAGTAGCTTTGTGCAGTGTAACCTGACAAGTGTGCTAAGAATCAACTTTTGGCAAGAAAACTCCCAATTTGCCCTCTCTCCCTGAAGCTGACCTGGTGGATGAAATAGTAGATGTGTGTATGACTCTAGGCATGCCTTCTCCAAAGATCAACATTTGTACACACTTTAGTCACCTTTTATACGCAGTGCTATTGACATTAACCAGAGAGGCCAGTCTGACAGCGCTGTGCTTTAACACCAGCTAAAGAGTTGCTCTGCTCCACTTGCGTGGTTTATCTAAAAAGTCTCAACACTGAAATCACACAGCGTAATTGTTTTCAGTCTATAAGGGTCTCTTCCAGATACAATATCCTGTAGGACAACTGAGTGTGCTACTGAAATCGACATATGTTCAAAAGCTAATTCAATTACTTTTATACTTCTGAAAACTTCAGGTTGAGCTCTGTAATTTATCAATACATTATATCTAAATTTCCTTTCACTTGCACAACTATAAAACACCTTTCATGCTTCTTTTGTAATTAGGTTTGGACAGTATCAAACAAGTGTAAGAGCAGAGCTAAGGCCACTAGCTGTTTAAAAAAATCAGAGTCTTGCTCAAATGAAGCTCAGTTGAAAACTAGTAAGATATATCAATGAAATAACTAATTTTCAAAATAAATGCAAAAATAAAAACTTTTTTTTTTTTTTTTTTTTTTTTTTTTTTTTTTTTTTTTTTTTTAATTTAAATGACTATGACTAGTATTTTCCAAAATTATTTAATTATGTTTTTCAGTTATAGGTGAAATTACTATATTAATTGGAAAACTAGATAATGACTCCAAGAATTATATTGTTGTGGTCCTATATCTTACTGAATTACTGAGGTTTAGAATACAAGATGATCAGTGTTATAACTGGCAGTACCAAGAAAGTTACCATTTGAATACAGGTCCCAGAACTGCCTTGAAAAATCTTGACTTAATAAAGACCACAACATTAGTAATCCTTCCCTTTAACGTATCTATTTCTTTTGATCTATGAGAATCCACTAAACTCTAGAACAATTTTATGTATAGATGGACATAAGTCACTGCCATAACACCATGCTTTGAGTTTTGAAAAACCAACCTGGAATTTATAAATATTCTACTTAATATTCCGTCAAATCTTTCACTTATTATGTTTCTTTTAAAGCTTTTATGCATTCAAAATATGGTTACTTTTTTCTTCTCTAACAATATCCAATGTTGTGAGACACAACATGTGCCTAATTTCTTTGTTTGGAAAGGTCCAGGAGCATCAGCCTCCATAACTATACTAGTTTTGTTAGACCTGTTTCCTGGGTTTAAAAACTGGGATGGAAGAAGTCAGAGGTGAGGAATTTGCCTATGAATGACAACTGGAATGGGAAAAGAGTAGAGGGGAGAGTGTCAGAGAGTTTATTTCCATGTCTTGCAAAGCTCAGTGTGACACTTTGCTGTGTCTGCTTTTGTGAAGAGCACCTTTGTGATGAAACTGTTGAGACAGCTGTACACTGGAGAAATTCCCTTAGAAACAGAAAGAAACAGAGTGTTTACAAACCATATTGCAGGATACTGTTGGCAATTTTAAAAGCAGTGTGGGTCCACATGATTAGGGTTGGACCCTCTGTAGGAGTGGAATTGAATTAGTCATGGGATGAAGTGGTGCTCTGGTACAGGATCCTGGTTACCTGGCATGCACCCTTCACTGTGCAAGGCAATCCATGAGTGTAAAAAGCTGAAGTCTCCAGCCTGAGAGTCAAAAGAGCTGCTAAGTGAATATTTGTGTGTACAAATTCAGGGTTTTATCTGTTTTCCCTCATCTCTGTGAATGTGTTTTCTATGCCCTCTTAGTCCAGAATAAATTCATAGGAAAGTGACAGAATGAATTCATAGGAAACCCACAAGGAGAAAGTTTAAGGATTATGGTCTTTCCTTTCTTGCAATCTCATGCTTAATCTTAGAGGGAAAAACTCAAATATTATTTTTATTAAATTAATCTTCATAAAACTGGAGATAACAGAAATTTATATAGTGTGTAACTTGGAAGGGAAAAAAGCAAAACCCCCTCATTTTCTTTGTAAATGGAAAAGAAAATAAAGTACCTTTGAAAACAATTGGATGGATTCTTACTCTGACTGACTTACTATCAAAATACATCCAGCTGTACTGGAAGAATGTAATAGTTTGTTAAACTTATAAAAAATGTTTATAATGGGTAATATTTTAATATTAAAGTAGAAGAATAAGTAAAGAGGAGTTATTTCTTCTCTTTTACTATGTAAAATTCATAAATGATCTCTGTACTAGCAGAAGGTTAGGCTTTAGATTAAAGTAAATATGGAGTTTTTGTATAGCTACTGATACTTGAAAAAGTCAGTCAAGGAAATCCAAAACTCTTGTATTTATCACCAATATTGTTGCGAGATGAAGTACCAACCCTCTAAAGGTAGTAGCACTAACAATACTAACCTTGACTGCTGGAAAGTTGCCAGCTCTTCATCCTGCAGAAATATATTATACTTGAACTGAGAAAACATGCAATTGTCCCTCCCCCTCCTCATTCCCACAAACTGGAACAGTATTATGTTAGCTTGAGTTGTGCTGAGCCGAATCCAATCTGGAATTAAGATTGCTCCAGGGCATTTTTAATAAACTGTCATTCATTTGAACTCTAACCTCCTTTAATTTACAGAATCTGGTAAGGCAGATGTATACTTCAGCCACATTCATTTCTTTTGCTTTTCTTGTCTTGGTGTGAAATGCTGCTGATAGCACTTGAAAATGGGAAGCTGCAGAACAAACAGAAAAGTGCTCATTTAAAATAGACTGGATTTATTACTGGATTTCTTTCCATGTCTTACAGTAGGACTAAGGGGGCATGAAACCTTTTTTTTTTTTTTTTTTTGCTATCATTTTAAATCTGAAAGAAGAGAATCTTTGCTAACATTAAGAATTTGGTTCATGTTCTACAATGGGTTTTTCACCCCTAGACTTATTTAGATAATAACATCTTCAGGGTTTAAAGTGAATTTTCAATTTTAACACATCTGCTACAGCTATATAATTAACATGCTAAGATGGTTGTGCATGAAACTTTAGCATTCACTGATTTACACTTGGTAGAAGTTGATTTTTTTTTAAAAAAAATCAATTTCTTGTGCACATGCCAGCCAGTTGTATTCTGCTGTAGGTGTTGGTGGGACAGTTAACTGGGAAAACGTGCAACTATGAACTTGGGTCATATTCAAAAAATGAAGGAAGAACTAGCTGGCAAATACTGTGAAAGTGTAAATGAAAGTATACCTTTCAAGTCTACATGTGTTAACGATTTGTGGTTTGAAAAAGTTGTCATATTTAAGTTTTTAATGTTTTTTTTTTCTCTCTCTTTTAAACTTTGATCTCTGTTGTCTGGTAATATAAGAGTGTGTTATTAATAGACATTAACAAATCCACAGCTTTGTTTTCTACAAGTCTTTAATTCTTTTAAATGTTTTGAAATATAAATGATGTGATACATCAGAACTTAGGCGAGGATTCAGTCAATCATCAGTTTGGGTGCTAAATTCAGCTGAACCTGGAAAAGGAGTACAATGATAACCAAAGGTATGGAAGTGCTACTGTTCTGCCTTCTTACAGTCTCTTCTGCCAAACAAATCTGCCAGTGTGGAGTGACTCGGTGTTTACAGATACTGTCTCAAAGCTGGAGCCTCTAGGAATGAATGACTTTGCAGTCCTGAATCCTCATTGCAGTTTCCATTAATGTATGGTGCCTGGAATTAACTGTATTCCACCTGTATTTATATAGATTTAAGATTTACTTGTTGCAAAGAATATGGAGCCTAAAAAATTCCCCTCTCTCAGGTAGAAGAGCTGATGAATGCACTGGAAAAGACTAGACAAGAATTAGATTCTACCAAAGCCCGTCTTGCCTCAACACAGCAGTCTTTGGCTGAAAAAGAAGCACATCTGGCTAACCTGAGAATAGAGCGAAGGAAACAGCTTGAAGAAATTCTAGAAATGAAGTAAGTACATTGATTTCTCTCATTTCCAGAAAAAAAAAGAAAATCACTACTTCTTCCATAACAGAAGGTCTTATGGTTTTTTTTTAATGTTTGGGGTTTTTTCTTTTTTTTTTTTTTCTATGCATATATTTGTCTGAATCTAGGACTTTCAGTAGTTGTAAGACTTAAGTTCCTTTTAATGCATGGAAATGCAAAAGGTTCCATTTAGGAAGTACTCAACAATTTATATGGGTTAATTTTTTGAAAGTGTCATTTATTACATGCAAATAAAAATATCAGCACTGTATAAATTCTGTGAGAAGTTGAGTTGAGCTCTATCTCTCAGCCGGAATTCAATGCTGGAATTTCTGCTAGTGTCAGATTCAAGAAAAGGAAGTTATTAACTTTATATTGATGGTGCAAAGTTTGTTGAATTGAATTGGTTAAAAAAAACCCAAACAAATGAAAACCTATTTTCATACACTTTATCACAATGTATATGGATACAGAAAGAAAAAGGAAGATAGACATGTAATTTTAATCTAACTTCCTCTGCACAATAAAGGTAAGTATCTGTAATTGTGGGCCATTAAAGCTCTGATATGATCTTTAAAATTGGTGAAAAGAGTGAACCTGCTATGACTTGGCTGGGCTGGTAAGTGTGTAGTTAACATTCAACAAAGAAAATTTGCAGTTATAATTTTGAAACTGTTTTATTGAGGGAGGAAGCCATGTATAATTCCAGCTAGATTGTTACAGTTATCCTTGCATTTTAAAGGAAGGGAAATGAACAGAGAAAATGGTTTTCATAATGCTATTGCAAATGAGGCAAAGTGGAAATGGAATCATATACTTACTAGAGGTTTCTAAAAGTAATTTTTAAGAGTGGCTGCCACGTACTATAGGTACAGAAGTACTGTAATGGAAGCACAGATGTTTCCAGTGATATCTAAAGAGTTTCTGGTTTTGACTTTAATGGGTCTATATCTATACAGAAAAAATTATTCTATGTAAGGGTGCTGAGGCCCTAGCACAGGTTGCCCAGAGAAGCTATGGATGGCCCATCCCTGGAAGTGTCCAAGGCCAGACTGGATGGGGCTCTGAGCAACCTGGGCTACTGGAAGGTGTTCCTGCCCATGGCAGGGGGTTGAAACCTGATGATCTTTAAGGTCCTTTCCAACACAAACCATTCTCTTAGTAAACATCTTTTAGAAATAATTCAGATATTTCATTACAGTAGTTTTATTTTTGAAGTAAATGAACGACAAACAAACTTCATGAAACTGCTGCATTATGACAGAACATACTCAATATTGTACTTTTAAAAATGACCAAGGTCTTCTCAAAAACAGATCATAGAAGCTAACTAAGACCCAGACATCCAAAGACAGAATAATGATAATTCTGTGCTGTAATAATATACTCAAAGAATGTGTCTTATCTCTGACATTTTAAGATAATTTAGTTGTTGGAAGCATTGACCATAATTTCTATTTATCATTTTTTAAAAATTCACTATTGAGGGATGACAGTTTTTGGCTGCTAGCTTCCAGTTAAATAGGCATGAACTGCATGTTTGAGAACATTCATGATGATCTCCTATGCTTATATTATGTTCAAGTTCCAACCATAACTCTGCCTTCCATGCCCATCTGGCTGACATTGTCAAGATCCATCTTAAGTTACTGGGCACAGTTTTAGATAACTTCTTCAACTGTCATTACATGCTCCTGTGTACATTCAGTTATTTGAGGAAGTTCAGAATAAAAATGGACACCAGCTTAGTCTTGTTCAAATCTGCTTGGTCTTTTTGAAACAGAAGCTAGAGAAATAGCCATTAAATGAAAGGCAGTTTGATAATATCAACTTATTCTTAAATTGATGCCAATTTATGAAAAAATGAGATTTATTTTAAAGACTTCAAAAGCAATACATTTGAAGAAGGAGTTGCATTTGTATGTTACTTTCTGAATATGTCTTGTTTTTTTTTTCAAACGTCTATTAAAAATATTACTGTATTAGTTCTGGAGGAAATATTTTTGTTATGCTCATATTATTTTAGCAGTGCACACATAACTCATCCTGACATTAACAGAAGTTATGCATACATGTTAACAGGAAAATGCAACATGTGTTTAAATCCATCATTTTGCCTAATTGTCTTATTGCTTTGTGCTCTTTCTATCTCTGAGCATAGGAAAAAAATCAATGTACTTTTTATTTTTAAATGTGATAGTTTAAAAAAGTCTGTATTGCATAGTGTGACGAAAGGTATGTTAATGTTTGGGTTTTTTTAAATGTATTTATCATCCATAAAAATATTTCGGTTGGCCTGAACTTAAAATTTGGTAGTTTGAAATATATCCCAAGTCTACTTTTTCCAGACATTGTTTTTGTTTTCTGAGAGTCCACAAGTAGGAGCACAGCCTACTGAGAACTTCACAAGGCTTGCCTAGAAAAGCTTATTCATTTTGTAATATGAAGAGTTTGAGGGCAGGAGAGGTTTGTGTGCTGTGATGTGGTGGAGGTTTGTTCAGATGTCTCAGAAATGCCATATTTGTGGAACATACTTGGATGACCACAGGCTGTCCACAATGCTTTCATACAGATCTCCTTTCCTGTGAGGTGATGAAAGGGCAGCAATGTTGGGGCCCTGCCATGATGCTCTTGACATGCATTTTCCAGCCCCAGTATCCCTTGGGCTCTAGGGTTTTTTACTCTCTCAACACTAACCCTAACCCGAACACTAATTCTAACCCTAACGCAAACCTTGACTCACAGTCTAACCCCGACTAGAGAGATGAAAGGGCAGCAATGTTGGGGCCCTGCCACGATGATCTTGGCAGGCATTTTCCATTCCCTGTGTCTCTAGGTACCTACGGTCTTTTACTCTCTCAACACTAACCCTAACCCGAACACTAATTCTAACCCTAATGCAAACCTTGACTCACAGTCTAACCCCGACTAGAGAGATGAAAGGGCAGCAATGTTGGGGCCCTGCCACGATGATCTTGGCAGGCATTTTCCATTCCCTGTGTCTCTAGGTACCTACGGTCTTTTACTCTCTCAACACTAACCCTAACCCATACATTAAACCTAATTCTAACCCTAAACATAACCATTACCCTAAGCCTAACCCTGATTACAAAGATGGAAGGGCAGCAATGTTGGGGCCCTGCCATGATGCTCTTGACAGGCATTTTCCAGCCCCCATATCCCTCGGACTCTAGGGTTTTTTCCTCTCTCAACACTACCCCTAACCTGAACACTAACCCTAATTCTAACCCTACTCCTAACCTTCACTCTAGTCTAACCCCGATTAGAAAGGTGAAAGGGCAGCCATGTTGGGGCCCTGCCATGATGCTCTTGACAGGCATTTTCCAGCCCCCATATCCCTCGGACTCTAGGGTTTTTTACTCTCTCAACACTAACCCTAACTCAATCACTAATTCTAACCCTACCCCTAACCTTCACTCTAAGTCTAACCCCGATTAGAAAGTTGAAAGGGCAGCCATGTTGGGGCCCTGCCATGATGCTCTTGACAGGCATTTTCCAGCCCCAGTACAGTGTTGGGAGGAGAACATGTTTCCTCCATTTGTCTGTCACCTGCTCTGACTGGTCCCCTCCTACCTTGTAGTGCAAGAACTTCAAGTGTGGAAAAGCGTGCAAAAGTCTTCAAGTGGACTTGTGAGGATGTTGCAGGGATGAAGAGGGACTTTGAATGGATTCTGGAAGTCAGGGATCACAGCCTAAGGGAAAGACTCTGTAAAATGTTAAAAAAAAAAAGAAAAAAAGTAAAACTAAAGAGTAGGAGTTTGTGGGGAAGTCAAAATGCTTTATGAAGTACTAGAAGAAAGTTTACCATTCATCTGGTTTTCTGCAGACATACCGCCTTTTTTCCATCTATAAATTTTAACTGGAGTAGAAGTTGGGGATTTCACATCTGTGTAGCAGCTCAGCAGGAGTTGCTGCTCTGACAAGGGTTGTTGGATGTCCAGAGAATCTAGACGTGTTTCCAGCACCTGGACAAATCAGCTCATGTCCCTGCCTTACATTCTCCTATTACTATTTCCATCCATCACCATCTGAAACTGACACTTGGGGAGGGAAAGGGAGAGGAACTCAACATGTTTTCCTTTATTTATGTCCTAATTGCTCTACTCTAAGAGGTTCTCTCACCCGCAGGATAGTGGTTTCTTCCTCGTTGCTGTGGGTACGTTAATGGTGAAAAGTGCTTCTGAAATCTCAGTGTGAGCAGTAAATCGAGTGCACCTGGAACATTTCAGAGTAATTATGTATGCAATTCACCTGCTCGGGGCAAACAGGGGCCAGAAGCATGACACGGCCGGGAAAATCCCTGATGAAACTGCAGGGACTCTATTTGCATGCCGTCATGAAGTTGATTTCCCTTGTTTGGGTTCTTCCATACAGCAGCAAGGATGAGGAAAGCAATATAGCAAGGTAGGAGAAATTGCAAGGTGATTTAAAGTTGGAACTGCTCTTTGAAATGCGTGGAACTCCCTCTTTAAAACCACTTAAAAGGAGAGCTTTCCTAAACCCTGCCTGCTCTCTGTGTTCCAGTCAGGCAGTGCTTTCCCCTGCCCCCATCTTTGCAGAAAGGGAAGCAAAAAGGAGGACAACCATTTCTCTTGCCTGCACTGGAAACCGAGGTGTTTAACTAAAAGGTGTGGGCAAAGTTGCTTAGTTTATGGTCTTTTTTTAAATGCCAGCATATTCTAAAAAGAGCGAGCACCTACCTTGGGGACGTTCTAGGCTAAGCGAGTAGTGGATATTAAAGTGGTATTAAAGGACTCTCTGAATTGAAGTTCAAGCAAACAGATCAGGGTCAGATTTCTTAGATTATTGATAAAGTATTCTTTTGAAAGAAGGATAATTTAAAATATTTTTTTTTTTACCTTTCCAGCTGAAATACAGCTTATATTTGGAGAAAAGTATCTATGATAATGTCTCTAAAATTTCTTTAGTCAAAAGATTAGATAACAGAATAACCTATAAATAGCTGAAGAAAAAATAATTTTCAGAATGCAATTTACTTTTTTTCATAATTTTCTTAGAAAGATTATTTTTCACTTGTTTCAGCTGTGGTAATGTATGCTATAAACCTGTTCAGCTAGCAAGGTGATTGTCTCAAAAATTGTACCATTTCAAATGCAGAACACTAGACTGTTTTTTAGTAACCTGTGGACTGCTTCCATTTAATTGTTGGATTCATGCTGAGAGTGTAGAGAGTCATATCCCAAGTTAAATACAAACAAAACAGCAGGATGTTGATACAACTGTGACTTCCATAGGAAGTAGTTAGAATGGTAATGTGGTCTACTTCTAACTTGGGTGGAAAGTCTCTTGTGACTGCTTTTGCCCCACAGACCTCTAACACAGCATGCCTTGACTAACATTTTTGACACCAACTTGCAAACACCATAAAGATTAGAGAAAGCCAAATGAAGGCTTTGTTCTCTGGAACAGAAGCTTTCTTGACTATAATGAAAAGATGTTTTTCTTTTGTAAACAAGGAAGGGGCACAAAGCAATAAAAGGTTTCTCTCTGTGAGAATAGGAGAACTGAGCTGTTTGCTTGTCAAAGTGCTTCCCTTAAAGACATATGAGTGTCACCAGGTTCCTACTCACTTGAGAGTTTCATATGTTCAGACTAAAGGATAGTATGCGTTGATTTTATTTTGTAAGATTCATAATATTTGAAATCTCATCAGCAAGGGTGCCATTTCTTCTCTTCATTTTGTTTGGTCATAACTGACTTTCAAAATAGTTTGCCACCTGCTATTGAAGGTTAGTAAGATCAGTGTAGGATTTGTCCAAACCATGGTGTAAGGGGCTGTGTTTTGCCTGCTTTTATATGGGTATACAAGCAAAGGAAGTTGGAGCCTCTCCCACATTTCCTGTCGCCTACAGACAGTGGGAGAGTACAGTAACAATCTTTTCAAAGTGTTTCCATCCCAGCAAGGCAGTGTCTTCCTCTCTGTTATGGAAAGGCAGCAGTGCTTATGTCCCAAAGGCATGGTGTGAAGGCAAACCAGAAAGAGTTCAAACATATTCCTGACAACATATAGTGTGGTTATAATAATTAAGCATACTTTTCTGAGATAGAAAATGAGTTTAACTTGTTTTCTTCATTTCATAAGCATTTTGGCTTAATTAGCATGCATTTCCATAATGTTCCCAAGAAACCACAGACATTTAACCTCCTGTCTAGTTGCACAAGTGATCTTCCAGGTTCCTAAGATCCATACGGTTTGAGGCACCTGCCAGACAGAAAGAGACTTTGATGGTATTTCCCACTGTGTATCCTAGGAATGAACTCTGCTTTCCAATTTTGTTGCTATTGTTCTTCATCCGTTTTGGTACCTGGCCTCAGTAGAAAAAGAACAGTCAATACTCCACAAGCTTTTTATGTTGGAAATTCTACAATACCTATTAGGGGTTTAGTGCTTTCCCCAGAACCTGAATGGTAGAGTGATCAAGGGGGATCCTGCAGCTGCTTTATGAGGGAGAGACTGAAAGACTTTTGACTCTGAGGAGGGTAAGGCAGGGGGAGGAGATGTTTGAAGAATCTCAAAGGAAGGTATAAAGTGAATGTAGAACTGATGTTTCCCTGATCTCCCAGCATGAGGAATATCAGGCATTTGCTTAAGTTAATCAGTGGTCGATTTGGAAGAAAGAAGTGCTGCTTTATGGAGTGGTTGGTTGGTGACCTTCTGGAACTTGCTTCCACAGGGCATCAGCTAATTAAAAAAGGGGTTAGGCAAATTCATAGACAAGAGGTCCTAAATAGCTACTTTTTTATGCCCCTTGGTGGATGTTATTGACCGGTGTTCCTATAATTTTTTTTCTATCTAAAGTATTAGTTCTTTCCTGCCACACTGCTCCCTTACACTAAAACACACACAGTTAATGATCAGATGATTTCTAAACTGTTTTGATTATTTATTAAAGATCCCGTTATATTAAGTCAACTAATACACTTTGGAAGGATCAACGGCCACACCTTGAATAGCCTTTTGCATCTTCTGTTCCCCTATAGTGGATTTATATAAGTGGATTTACAGGATGATATAAGTGACAAAATGATTAGTTTAAAGTGCAGGTTATAAGTGAGATATGACAGTTACATGACATTTTCTAGTGATTGAACCACGCAGAAGACAGACTGGATTAACAGTGCTTCAGGTTTACAGGTGTCTCAAACTGCTTGAAGGACTTGGAGATACAGAGTATTCTTGTCTTTTGTGAGTGAAAATTTGAAGAAAATATTGCAGTGGAAAATCATTACCCTTACTTCTCTTTTCCTTTCTTAAAAATCAGTCTCTTAAAATGTTTTCCTGTTTTTCATTTTATGTGTTAGCAGTTAAAATACACAGATTTAATTTGTGATATATCTTGATTAGTAGAATTATAAATTCATGAAAGGTGGAATAATATTCAGAAAGGGAAACTTATGAAAAGGACAGTATATAAAACTGGGATGGGATTATAAGTTAGCATTCAGTGAAACATGGACAATGTCAAAAGGATGAGGGCTGGACAAAACTGAAGAATGAAAATTCAATTCTGAAATCTTTCAAAGGGAAAGTATGGTTTAAAATATGTTTCTATTTTCTAAGGAGGTTTGTTAACTTACTGGGCAGTTTAGCATTCTTAACCTTTTAGATAAAGAAGAAGAAGCATATATGCTATCTAGTAAGTATTAAACACTTTTTGTCTGTTTTCTATTGCACAACTTCTTTTATTTTTAATGTAAGAAAATATAAGGAATAAAAGCATTTTACTGGCAGAACAATACTATGGGAAAAATTGTACTCTGAAATGACTGATCTTGACAAAGTGGTATATACTTTGTTTTAAACCTACCTTAAAAGTGCTTTTATTAATTAAAGAATCAGTGAGGATAAAAGTTATGAAATAGGATGGCATTTGTTTTGAAGTTCAGCTAGCATGGGAATGTAAAGGCCTCCATCTCTGATAATACACTCAAAAGAGCAAGTGGCTCAGAAGTCAGAAAGGAAGGAGTAGGAGGCTGAAAGTAAAAAAAAGAGAAAAAGTTAGGCTTCTGTTTCATGGATTTTTTTAAAAGCTGACTGAATTACACCCTTGTCTACTGAAACCCTCTTAGTGTAATTCCCATTGGCCTCCGTGACACCTAGGGCAGTGCTGATCAACTGCAGGCTCCCCTATTCCTAACCTCAGCCAACTCAGTATGATTCTAGCAGATGTTTCTGCATTTTAAACCTCAAAATATGATGGGTCAGGAGTTTTTTTTTTTCCTTTTTCCAGTGGCAAATCTTGCATACTTGAGAACAAGGCCATGCAATGCAATGGTTGGAATTATGAGCTGAGGGTCTCCCCGGTGGGATAATACTGAACTTATTGTAAACTCAGGTATTTGAAAATGGAGAACTAAAGAAATGTAAAGATTTGGATCATTTAAAGTAAACTAGTGGATTATTCTTTAATATTGCACTATGAAATGTGCATAGAAATGTATATAGTGATGTTTTCTGTTAGAAGGAAAACGTCTCATAAAGTCAGGAGAGAACAGTCCAAAGCAATCAAACAGAAACAGTTTTTTTTAGTGGTGGAAGGGAAAGGTTTGGTTCCTTTCTCTCCTTCCCATTACTTCTTAGGTGCTGTGAAGTAAATCCACTGCTGCCTTCTTCCTGTGCTTCCTCATCCCTCCCCATGTCCCCAGCAAAACAAGTACTTCTCTGTGTGCTGGGGGAAAATACATCTAAATTCCTATTGTTGAGTTTCCTGTGGTTGGGTTCTCTTGCGTGTAATAAGGTGCAAGGTGTGCTTCGAGTTTTGCAGTCTTGTGTCCAAGAGCATTCATTAATGGTCTCCGGTGTGCCTTCTCTCATGCTTTGTAAGGTGTGAGCTCTCAGGGCAGCTCTTCTGCCTGGAAGGACATAAGTAACATTTATTCTTTTTTCTAACTGATGTAATGACACCTGCAAGAATTTATTCTCTTACCTCTGTCTTGAAATGAGTCAAAGAGGTTGACTTTTGGAAAGGGAGACACACTTGTCCTGGTGGTGTCAGAACCCTCCCACTGGACTCTATAGCTTACTGATTAAGAGAATGACCCTGGCAAGACTCATCAATCCCCTTTATTAATGCTGTGCCAGGTATAATGGTCTCCCATCCTTCACTGGCCATCAATCATAACTGTAATAAACAGGGTAATAAAAAAAACACGTATCTGGCTATTCCTGTCGACACTACCTAAACAATCTGAGTGTGGAACCATTGTAATAAAAAGAATTCTTCAAATATAATTGGTAAAATATGGCATAGCACACAAAAACGTGCTAAAGCACTGAATTCCCAAGGAACAACACCTCTACTTTCAATGCTGTGTTGCTGTTTAGCGGAGACTAACAGATCATGAATTATGTGATGACAGTGGAAATTAGGATGAGCTCATCTCAACTTTCTCTGATTGTGAACAAAGTTGGATGCATCCCCACTGTTGTGCAGTGTACCAGAGTATCTTAGCAGAGAGAAGGTACATTATATAAGTCTGTGCTACATCTTATAGTCAAGCTGTTGTGTTCAGGATAAACATCACCTTAAAAGGACACCTTGGGTTGCTTCCTTAGGGTGAAGTGGCTTCAAGTGAATAGATAAACTTTTCAAGGTGAAAAAAAAAGCTTGGTGACAGCACAAACATACGCAGAATATTTTTAGTGAGAGATTTTTTTCAGTTGTTGAGAAACAGAAATGTTACGTTTGTAGAGGAGCTTGCATAATCCTAGTAGGACTATTCTGCTTATTGTGTTGCATTTTAGTATTTAAAAGTATATTGGGGGATGCAAATGAAAGGTTTGGTAGTTTTTTGTTCCTCATATTTAATAGTGATTTTCTCAAAACCTGCCCAAGTTTAGTTTTGCAAATGTATGGATACTAATGGGGGAACTGTGATTTATTGGCTTAGATTAGAAACGAAAGAATACTTTTTTGTGGTTAAACTCTTCCCAGTTTCTAACCATTCCTACCTCAAACATGTAGTTTATCATTGTTGCATTCAGCTCTGACCAAAATTAGGCCACACAGGCATCTGATGATCACCATATTGCTAAAATCATTCTCATTATGATGGATTATTCTTGTTTTGCTTCCCAACAAATTTATCTTGCATTCTTTGAAGACTGGCTTCCATGGTTCTTATCTGCTGGGTGGGTGGGGAAATGGAGTCTGGACTAACAGAGACAGCCATTAAATGTGCCACTTTGTTCTTTTGGGTTTCAACCTCCTTGACCTTTATTATGGCAGGGAAC
The DNA here is from genome assembly GCA_013396735.1 of Grallaria varia. NCBI lineage: Eukaryota > Metazoa > Chordata > Aves > Passeriformes > Formicariidae > Grallaria > Grallaria varia. Next base: position 3,475,506 of record VWZG01006450.1, read on the forward strand.
AGAGATAGGTACTGAGGAGAAAATGTCAAAGGAAGGGTTTATAGGAGCGAGGGTACCTCATAGTGGTTCTGTTCAGCTGTCCCCGTGTTATGGCAGGTTGTGTCCCAAAGGCTGCTTAGGAGGGTGATGCAATTGGTAAGAAGAGCTTTTAAATTAAACTGAACTTGTGCTGGTCGCTTCCTCTCCCCCTGCCCCCTTCCCAATAAAGCTCCAAAATACAGAATTTTCTTGTCTCTATTTAGGAGATTTACTACTTTTGATAGCTTAGGAGGGTTTTTTGTGAGCTGGACAACTTCATCGGGGTCTTGAGAAAGACTTTTTAGTTTTCTGTGTGGTCTGTAAACAAAAGGTATGCTGTTCAAAACTGTAAAGTTTAGAGCGGGAGTTGGTGCTGGGACTAGTGAGAATTCAGTATCAAAAAGTAGAGATTATTACACTAAAGTCCAAGAAGTATGGTAGATCATCATCTGACATCCAGCAACCTGATACCCTCTTAGCAGAGAGAAAAGTACTCTGACATTCATGAGTTTAAAGAAAGGACTTTTCTCCTCATGAAAAATGTTTAAATTTGCCACAGGCATGAAAGAAACTTGACTGCTTTCTAGTTGTGTTTTGGGTGCCCATCACCCTCCTTGCTCACCTGGATTACTTTGACAACAACTGAAAGAAAACTGGTGAAATGAAAACAGACTGTTTTCTGGTTCTTGTGGCTATGTATCCACGTGCACCACCAAGCTACCCACTGCTGCCCCTCCCTGTCTTAAAAACATAGTACAGGCTTCCAATCAGGGTGAAAATTTCTAATGGGTTTTTTATAGTTATATTGAGAAATAAAACTTCTATTTTTTTCTCTCGGAATAATCACCCTTCAACACTTCAATACTGGGATGTTTTGTTTAGTTTAATGCAGGTTTTTGGTAGTATCTAGTCTAAAAACGAACCTAATTAACAGTTGAACTTAGGAAATCCCTACTGTAATTTGGCAACTAAATGAATGGGGGATATCAGTAATGACAAGCAACTTCCACTTAAGGCTAATGTAACTATTACCTCATTAGAAGTGCAACTTTACCCTCTTCAAATAAAACCTTTATTGAATTTAAAATATGTATTTGACAAAGGTATAGCTGAACTTATGGAAATTGGCTTTGTGAAATTATGCTGCCTTTATTGATACAGATTAGCTTTACAAATGTTTATGCTAATGACATTTTATTGTGATTAAAAAAGATAGCAGATATTCTGCCTTTTTTTGTAAAGTGAGCTGTTGGAGCTTTTTGTGCTAAAGGTGGGGGTAGGGTATGGAGAATAGTCCAGCTTCAGAGAGGAGGCCCCTCACAGGCCATATGAATCCACTTACATGTAAATTGCTTGTCTATATGAATTAAGGTGAAGGTTATGAAAGAACTGCATTTCTGTGTTTATTGTAGGATTTTTGACAGTCTCTTTCCTCTTTCAAGTAAATTTGGCTTAAGTCCACAGTCAGTACAGTTTTAAGTAAACTCCTCTTTTGTTCCATTAACAAGGTTATAACATCACTAAGGCAGATTTCCAGCTGCATGAATTGGGGCCTGAGCATGAGACTGAGGGGATAATTAAAACCTTAGGGCGGGTGAGTTAAACTACCAACTAAACTGGGATAAAAGGCTAATTGTCCATAGCAACATAATACATGTTTCTAAATACCTGTGAAATAAAGATAAATATTCGTGGTCTTTTAATTCCTTTTTGAATGCTCAGATTCAGTTTATATTCTGGGGCATAATAAAAATCAAGAAGTAAATAGAAGGCCAAAGAATTATTCCCCAGATATTGTTGTATTTGAGTTATTAATTGAAAAACAGAGTTCTTTTGAAGACTCCAGTGATTTTCTGACTTTCTTTACAATTCAGGAAGCATTTTTGTGTAGGAAGTATGAGTCTTGCTGTGTGATACAGTATATCAGAATGGACTGGTCGGTGCTTTGTCAAAATTTGTCATATCTCTTTTTCCTTCCTCCTTTTTTTCATTATTGAGAGTGGAGTTACATACCTTTGGTGACCTTCGAGAAGATGACATCGAGTCAGGCAAGATGATACATTACCACAAAGTTAAAAAAACAGAATGGATTGTAATGGCAGCTTGTCCTGAACTAAATGAATTGTGAAGGGCCATTTGTTATTCATTAGGAGAAGCAGAGCAGATTACTGTTCTGCCTGCATAGGGAGCCTTTAAACTTAAGGTCATTTTACACTGGTACCCTTGTGGCATGGACAGCATTTAATACATTTTTAACAGCTTTTACATTTCCATGGTTTGCAGCAGTGCTTGTTGAATTATTTCTCTAATGAAGGTGTTTTAAAGTAGTTTAGAGTTACTTTGGGGGAAAAAACAGGAAAAAAAAAAGAAATAATTGGGTTGATGAAGTGACTTTATATACTAAAGAGCTAAGCACACAGAACATATTGCTCTAAAGTAATACATGCTGATTCCCGCTGCTACAGAAGTACATCCCTGAGGAACTGTGCTTTTCTGTTGTTGGTGGTTTTTTGTGTGTGTTTTAATATACAAATAAAAGTAAAGTTGGTTGGGTTTTTTTCCACAGTGCTCATTCTTTTTGGGAAGGAAGGTCTAGGGATAAAAATTTGGGAATTTTTTTGTGTTATTTCTGGGTTGATCTGGTCTGATGGAGCACACTCAGCATTTTTGGCATGTTTTGGGAAAGTATGAATACTGTCTGTCCTGTTAAATGTGAGCATCCGTCATACAATGAACATGGGGTGGAGGGTAGAATTTTACTGATCAAAATAAAAGTTGATTATTCCAATGCTTCTCAAACATTTCAGTGGTGTTGTGGAAAGTCAAAGCAGAAAGGTAGGTACCAATATGAAACAATCTGAGAACTTTTTCAGAAGTGCTGAACAAACCTAAAATCTTGTTAGCTTAAAGAATGATCTGTACCTCTAAAGAGAGTTTTAATAACCCCAGTTAAAGGAAGAAGTTGTTTCACATGAGGTAGCCAGGACAAATCCAGCATGCCTCCAGAATGTTCTCTGCATTGTGTGTCACTAGGATGGTCCCTGTGACAGCAATATACCAGCTGAGGCTTTCTTGGAATAATTCCAGGTGTTTGTTCTGCCACTGGAAAGTCACCTGTGTTGATTCAGGCAATAGTTCCAGAGTTTGACCAGGTTAAAACCCCACAACAAACCAAAACAAATGGAACAGAAATAGCCTTCTGAACACTGGCACACGTTGCACAGCTCATAGTAATGATTATCTAATCAAGTAGGGACACTAGGAGGAGAAAAATCTTTTCGAGAAGGGATGTTCATATTAACATCCTGTTACATTGAATCTGTTCATACCTCCAAAATTAAATTAATATTCACTAAATTTGTCTCAGCTGATCTGCAGTTGTTTTTGAATTTGCCTTCTATAAATAGTATAGGAAGAGAGTGTGCTTGTAGAAGCGTTCACAAACCCACTCAATTTTTAGATTGTGTTACATAAAGATGACCTTATGTATGCATCCCTGACTGAAATTTCTTTATAAAAGTTGTCTACCCCAGTCTCTGGAAAGGCATATAAAAATCCCAGACACAGGTGATAGGGAAGCCTACTTTTATAAGAAACAGCTTCTTTCCTACCCTGCATTTTTTAAAAGGAGCTAGGTTTTGAGATAGTGTTTCTATGGTGGTTTATTTTCTTTGATCCTATGCAAGTCAGCCCTATGACTAAACTAATGCACCCAGGCACACTGATGGTTTTACCTGGGGGTCATAATAAAGTGGCTCCATTTGCTGTGGCACAAAAGAGATGTGGTGTGGTAGGATTTGTGAGAACCTGCCAGTGGTTAGAGCTTTGCAGTGAGCCTACTTGCATCCATGCTCCGGGACTCTAAATCTGTGTAAATAATCAAATGTGACTAAATAGTTATTAGGTATTACAAAAATAAATTTAAAAACATATTGAAAGGTTGTATACATGTTAATCCACTGACACAATCTAGCAGTAGTTGTGGTTTTTTTCTGTGTCATTCTGTCATCACAAAGCAAACAGGAGTTTCTTTAAAGAGAGTGTAAGGAAAATAGCCTTATTTGGAAAACTCTGTATTACTGTAAATCTGGCAAAACCGAGAGGCAGAAAATCTCCTACAGTTTTATTCCTTCAAAATGACTATTGTGTTTGGAGCATATTTCACAGATAGGAAGGACCATAAGTACTTCTAATGTTGAATTCGTATGAAAACAAGTGTGAATATATACAGAATACTTTTGTTGTATTCTAATCCCACTGCTGCTACATCACTTGTTTCTAAATAAGGTGAATTACAAAGCAGTCAAGTTGGAGTCTCAAAAAGTAGAAGCAGGCATGGATCGTACAGAGTATATTGACAGTCTTCTGTTTGTATAGGCAGGAGTTTATAGCTGCTCATGGTAAGGAGCAGCAGGTTCCAGGTTTCCTACTTGTCAAAGTAGCTTGCACTTGGCTTCCAGATTCCTACTTGCCAAATCCATGGAAAACCTGAGAAAACTCCTACAGTTCCCTAAGTTAAGGAAGCAGTAGTGGGACAGGAGCAGAACTTAAACGAACTTCACAGTAACATACCGTATACTCTTTCTGAAATGCTAATGTACTTTGTAGGGAGGTGGGAGTAACAATCAAAAGTCAGTTGTTAAAGTCTGAAAAATGGAAGTTAAGACACTAAAGAAACTGATTGTGTGCCTTAGTCCTTTAGAATTCAGAAGTATAAGAGGGACGAGCTTTGGCAATTCAAAAGGAAACATTCTCCAGTGGGAACAAAGTATCTGTTGTGTGAAATCTGGTCCAAGCTATGTTAATTTCCATTGTAAGACAGGGGAATTGCCTATGAAATTTCAAGGCACTGGCAGCTTTAGGCTGTGTGCCCTTCAGAGCTTTTGATGTGTGACTGGCGCCCTTAGAGTCACAGCTGGGACAGGCCAGGGTTAGCAAAGCATGTTTTCTTGGGACAATAGAGCTGCCAGCTGTTGTCAGGAACCATCATGTCAGTAACATGTGGTCAATAAACATAGTTGATAACTATTACAGTAAAATTTGTAGTATCAGAGATTAATTTTTTTCTCATTAGTGGAAATGAACGATCTGATCTTCAGCTAGTTTATAACTAGGGTTTAGGCCTTGTACGAGAACAAAACAAGCTGACAGATTTCCATGGTGAAAAGCTTCTGGTTAAATAAAGCGAGCTGCAAGAAGCAATAGTCATGACATAGTTGGGCAGAGACAGATGTGCAGATGAATAACCAAAATTAATAGCAGGCACCCATAAAAGGCTGGTTAATCTGCCAGTAGAGAGTCTGTCTCTTTTCTACCCACTAGTACATCAGCTCATAAAAATTACAAATGAGCCCAACAGCAGCAAGAGCCTTAAGATCTGCTTCCTCATTAGTGAAACTTCAGAGAAACATTTCCTATTGCTCCATATCTTTTTCTACCTTTTAAGAAAAGTTGTTAGCAGGATTATATAGACTGAGTTCTTGGGGCAAGGGAGAGAAAGTAGTGGAATGAATCTATAAAAGGAAGAGTTAATCTTGGATTACTTTGTCGAACAGTATATTTAAGGGTTTTAATGGTGAGAAATACATTAACATATTTGATAAGTGTCTTTTGGATGGTAGAGACAAACTCTGTTGTGTGGTTTATATTTTTGTTCATGTTGTAGCACATTGAGGGCAGGACTGTTAGTAGATTATATGGAGTGTTCTGGTCATTCTTTGCTATTAGGGTAGCACATTCTCCTGTTTTGTACAATTGGGGCCTACTTAAGGAAAAATTCCAGGGATGGCTTTTCCTGAAAGTATGGAAAGGTTCATGAACTGTAATTGTGTGTGTAGCGTTTAAAGATAAACAAAGTTGCAAATTTGGGGTGGGAGAAAATGCCCTTTTCAGAAGCTGAAAATAGAAAGACTGAGTAGAGCAAGCTGGGGAAAAACCCCACCAACATTCAGCTTTAGATTGATTCTTTTTCCTGGAGATGTGTCAGAGCTGAAAAAACAAGTGAGAAGGACAAGCAGAACGAAGAGAAGAGGTCACTGGTCAAGAGGTACACTAGGAGTTGTTCAATTGTAATGATAACTGGAACTGATAAAATTAGTTAAGGGGGGGGGTTCTAGCACTGAAAAAACAAGAGGATGTAAACAACTTTGTTGCCTCTGTCTTCCTTCTGAAATTGCCCAGTGAAAGCTAGAGCTTGCTTCAAGTACTCTCTCACAATTTATCTTCTCTTTGACCTTCTGTTTGGATTTACTCCTTAATATATAGCAATTGCCTCAAAGCTATTTGTAGTCATCTTTTGGGATCATATGGCTAGTTATGTGAACCTCTTTTTTTGAAAGTTGGAACAAAAATTGTTCCAGGCAAAACAACCAAACCCCAGAATTGTAAAACTGGTTGCACATGTGTTTAGTGTAACGAACTTTATGCCTGACTCTTTCCCTAGTGCTACATAATAGATCATGATGATCTTACTCCTGTACAATGTAATCTTCTCCTGTGTGTCTGGGTTATCTGACTGTTACACTATTGTTCAAACTGATTTAGGGTCTTCTTTCCTTTTTTTCCTTTCCCTCATAAATAGTAATCATGTACAGTTATATGTTTCTGTATTTCTTTTAATGACCTGGTTTATGCTTATCAGCAGCTCCTACAAAGGTATTCATGTTCTTTCCCAAGGTGATATACTCTGCCCCTTCACAAGTTCTTTGGTTTATCCACAATTTATCCACACTCGTGTGTAGAAAAAGGGCCTCCAAGCACGACAGATCCAGATAACAACAACAATAGAGAGCAACAATGCACATTTGAAATTCTTACAGGGATGTACTGACTTGTAAACCTGTGTGATTCCCTTCAGAATTTTGTTCATCCAGTTTTAGAAGATTTTTGTCATTATTTTGTGTCTATCTACATCTATGAAACACACACATGCATTTTGCATTTGTTTGTCAGTGATGTGAAAGACCCTTTAACCCCATGCTGCTGTCTAATAGGTTCAGGAATTAATGCTTTTAGAAGCACTTATTGACCCAATGGAGTCAGGAAAATCACATACTTTTAAAATCCAAGGTTTTCCATGTCAAGAATATTATTCATTAGCAAAATTGTTCATTTATCTAAATTTATACTTAGCCTATGTTTAAGTACTTCCTATAGGTCTGTAATTACCAGCTGACATGCCAATTCCACACAGATAGACTGTCAAGAGATTCTGAAGCTTTCCTCCCTCTAGGGAACCTCAGAGACCAAGAAACTTATCAGCTATTTAGAACAAAAGTAGTTGTATCATTTCACAAGCTTTACAACATTTGTAGAATTATTTAAATTATTCCTGTTTAGGGGATAGAAATATTTGTGTTTTCTTACCTGCCTTCTCTATGCAACAAATTTGTTAGCTGGCAGCTTCATACAGAGTTTGTTTATGTTTGACACAGTAGGGATGGCCTGCACTTTCTCAATCATCTGCTGTATTTGCATAACCTTGCAGAGTTAATGGCTGCCATTCTGACAAATTAAACTGGTTTCCTATGTCTTTAATGGATTAAGTCCTCTTGGACAAGTTATGCTTTATTTTAATCCATGAATAGTGTTTGCTAAGTGTTATGAATAATACATTCATTTGTGTTATTCTATTGTTATTTGACTTGTATGCTAAAACATATATGTGATAAATACTTAAAAAATATGGAACAAACCAAGATTTTAATACATATAAAGAGAGACTATATAGATAATCAGTGCTTAATAGAAGAGAAAAATCAAATAAATTATGCTTTAATTACTGTCAAATATTTGAAAATATTTTAGATGTGAGAATAGTCATCATTTAAAAGTTTTGATTACATTATACAAGAATTATACTCAATTTCTGTTTCCTGTCATGATTTTTAAAAATTACATAATTTACATTGGGTACTCCAAGCGTGGCAGGAACAATGCAGCATGTGGCACATGTTATAAGAGTTCCCTGACAGCTGCAACATACATTGGACTTGCCAATATGTGTGTGGACAGGTTAGAGGCAGAATATCTAAATAGAATGCAAGTTAATGTTATAAATTCCTGAAAATGCCATCTTTTGCAACTAAGGTTGTATTTAAAAATAACAATCTGTGGGAATCCAACCACACTGAATCTGCGGCACTATCCCATACTATTTTACAGAGTACTATTTTGGTGATTTGTAAACGATCTATAATAGACATATTCTTGAAGCATTCTGGTGTGGTAGAGAGGTAGTGCTTCTGTAGTTCTTAATCTACAGATAACTGGAGGTATAAAGCTGCTTCTTTTCATGTAAGTGAAGATTTTTACTGAAGTTTTTTTTCAGCATGGGAACTGAGAATACATTAATTTCAGACTGTGCATTTCTGACTTCACTGCCAGTGTTTTTCTCCAGAAATGCACCTGGGTGTTGGGAATGCAAATCTGCATCTCTGTTAATCACATTGGCATTCATTTAGATAAATCAGAGTTTTTTAACTCTGGGAAGTACGTATATATGATGTATATATGGTGTTTGGGTTTAGGCACATAGTCTAGCTAAGTGCAGAGGAATAGATTTGTTCCTGGCTACCAGACCTTCATTCAGTTCAGTAGACCACACATACACTGCACTATGATTTGGTTTTTTTTTTTTAATGTAATATGTCAGATCTCTGGCAGTGTTCCTAAATTCTGCATGTTTCGCGTGCATGGCTTATAAGCTAACTCTTCTTTGAAGCAAATCTGAAAGTTCTGTTTCTTCCATATACGTCCTAAGCATGAGATCTCTCCACAGACTATACAGTAAAACAATGCTATTTGTGAGATATGACATAACAACAAAATATTAAACAGGAGCTTAATCCTCCCCATCCTCCTCTGGACCATGACAGTAGGCCTCCTACTGGGAAATACAATGATCTGTTATTAAAATGACAGCCCCACCTAGGGAGACAACAGCCCAATTCAAAGAGGAGAGCCAAAAGCGCCTCCACTACCAGCAGCAGCAATTGAGATCAGCTGGTGCACTAACAATCCCTTGATTTAAACATCTGGTGGCAGGACTTTCTCAGTGGAGGTCTGTTGACTGTGGAATTCTCTTACACAGACACATACATGGTTTAACAAAGCCAAAGTTTTTTTATCCTCAGGGTACAGTGTCAGGCTGTTTCCTTTCCCAGGCAGAAGCATTTGCTGATGGTTCCACTGGCATCCAGTGCTGCATTGGAGGAATTGTCCTTGAGGGATACACCAGTGATGCCTGAGGATGAGCTGCTCCACAGTGTCAGTTTGTGTTTTTACCAGCTCTCCACAACTATCAGAGCCCTTGAGGGGGTGCAGGGTTGGAACATCTCTTATTCTTCCATGAGAATTCATAATTTTTGCACATAGTCTGCATTTTACAGAGACGTGCACGTAGCAGGGAATTAGGAAGGCAGGATGTATGTGCTATCCTGTTCTGCATCTTAGAACCAATGTTCAATTGCCCAGTTTCTCAGGGCACTTCTTTAATCTCCCCAAAGTGCAAAAACTTCATTTTTGTTTTGCAGGTGTAATTTTGCAGTGCTTGTTGCCTGCTGTATCACAACTATAAAATATGTCTGTGTTAAAGAAAATATTTCCAAACCACTTGAGGTTGCTGTAAACAAATAACCAAGCTGCTACAGGCGGTCAGGTTGCAGTGGCAAAGACGAGCCAGGGTATTTATTTTGCAGCTGTGGTCAGTTGTCATGCCTCATGGAGGAGGGATTGCTGTTCTCCCAAGTTATCTCTGGACACTAATGTTCTTTTTTTCCTAGAAGTTGAGTGTTTTTTTAAGATTCAGGTGAAACCTGCAATCTCCATTATTTATTTGATACTGCTACACATATTTCAAATTATGAGCTCCTAAATGAAACATAACATGACTTATTTCATTGTTATAGTGGCTGGGACCAGTTTATCACTGTGTGAATGTAACTGGAACTGTGTATTCCATACCCGCTCTGCCATTTATCATGAACTGTTAATGATGCATTGTTTGCAACAGCTGCCCAGGACACACCTGACACATCAGGCTATGAACTGGGTGCATGAGGAAACAGAGATAAGAGAGTTCCCTGTCTTCACACCAATGATTCAGGTGTGATAACTCCCCTCTGGGAATCATTAACACCTTCACACCCAACCTGAGGGGTCATGTCTACTAATGGGCCATCAAGTAGACCAAAATATCCTGTGACTCACTGAGTAAATTGCCTATTGTGAAACACCTCACCCTGGGGAAGGTACTGGGTGTTCCTATCTGAACCCAAGCATATATAAGCTTGGGGTTTTGGGACTTGGGGCACTCACTCGGTCGTCAGACTGAGAGGAGGACTAGAACCTCAACAGGACTGCAACTACCACTCTCAACCAGACTGTGACCACCAACCTTCTGGAAGGAAAACAGGTTTTCCTGTTCTTTTTGCTTTGGACTCAGGGGGACCACGTGGTGCTCAGCTTAGGAGCTGGTGAGCACCATACTGTTTGTGCCCCAGGGGGCTGGGTTGGACAACTGGGTTTTGAGGGCTGAAACCAATTTTCCTTTGTATCAGTGTATCTATTGTAATCTTTTTATTAAATTGTAGTTCTGACTTCTAAACTCTTTTGAGTTGGATTCATTTCTCCTGCCAGTTTACTTTTAAACCAGCACGTTCATGTCATGGTTTATTTCAGCATGTTAAGAAATTAAGACCACACAGAGGAAACACACAGATATGTGAATGAGGAAAACTGTGAAGGAGGAATTAATAGGTATCCATGGGGTTATGATGTAACATGACAGAGGAGTGTAACACCATCCCAGTACTAGAAGGTAGATACAAAGCAGTGTCATTCCTCCTTCCTGCCTCCAAGTCTTCTACTTTGCTAAGTAAACATAGAAAAGAAGTTTAGCTGAAGAAGATAAAAAACTGTGTATTGACTTTTGAGTGCTTCTTGAACCCCATTTTAGCTGCTTATCTATGTGATGAAAATTCGTTGAGAAGTGTGTGATAAGGAGATGCTGCTACTCTGAAACTGTCTGTCAGACTGTGTAACTACAGCCTAGAATGGTGCACTGCATTGGCTTTCACTGTGAAACTGCAGCAGGAAAAACTTAAGTGAGGAAAATTAGAAATGTTTTCTGAGCTATTTTCGGGTTGTTGTTAGAGGCAAACATTTTTAGTAGCCCAGTACTGAAAGCTGTATAGTGCCTTAAGGTGTTTTTTCTTCTCTTTATATTCTCATAATTTGCATATTAATTTAATAGAAAAATTGACCCTTGTGTTAGAACCAGCCTTGGTCTAAAGATTGTGATAGAAAGTACATGGAAGTGACTTTCCTGTGTCTCTCTCAGCTGCTTAGGAATGGGAATGGCAGGGGCAGAACACTGGTGCATTTATATACAGGTTCCTTGAAGTGATGATTAAATTAAGACTTCTGTTAATTTTAGCAAGTGAGTTAAAAAATATAGCTTGGTTATCAACTATTCATGTAGTTTTGTGTTCAGTTTCTTTAATTATTTGTATGTACTTTATGTAGCTAAGTTTACGCATGTTCTTCTTGGTGTAACTGCCAATTTCTATAGAGACAAATAAATATGCTTTTGTATGTTAGTGTAGAGGGAAATATTTGGCAACTCTGAAAGACTGTCTACTGTTACTGTTTGTAAATATTCAAAAGACACTGGTGAATTTCACACTAACGCTCTTCCGTATAGCCTTCACTTAGATTTTTTTGATACTAGACTGAGCATCACTGTACATTACTTTTAATTCACTTTTGCCTTTTTCTTCGAACTCAGTTCTGTACTTTTGAACAAAAGAAACTGAACAGCACAGGGTAAAATTAAAGTTGTTTGTGTATTTTGCGTGTAGAAGGACATTTATTTCTTACTTTGTGAAAGATTGTTGTGATTGCTTTGAGTATTTAGGATAATAGTCTATTTATTTCTGGAACAAAAGAAGTCCAGGCTTAAAAGAGGGCATAGAAATTTGTTTATTAACTTCCACTAAGAGCCCTTA
>VWZG01006450.1:3487553-3517939 GCA_013396735.1 Grallaria varia
ATAGAATCCAAAATATTCTTGAAGTCATATTATTAAACTTAACTAATACCCACTCATATAAAATAAACACCAAGCTTCACCAACTTCCCTCAGGCATAGTTAAAGAGTATTGGAATGTTGTTCCAAAATGGCACGTGTCTTTGCAGTTCTAATATCATCATTATCCAATAGATGCTATCCCATAAGTGGGAAAACAAAAATGTATTCCAGAGCTTTTTCTGCTCTCTACATGTGTGGTAAAAAATTTCCATGCAGCACATGTCTCTTCGCTATAACTATATGGTGTCTGCCAAAATAAATATTTTATTCCATTTATTTTTAGTTGGTATTGCACAGGTCTTTCTAAGATTAAACAGTCAAAGGTCAAATAAGTTGAGATGAACTATAGTTTTAAAATAGTTTTGCTGCTCATAATTATGTGTATAGAGGTTTTCAGATATATACACATATACATTCATACATATAGAGATACACATACATATTTGATTAAAAGCTGAGGATGTTTGCTCAGCAGAGAAGCAAAACCGTCATTATCTGATTGTACATGGAATCCAGTGGCTGCTAATCAAACCCGGGGCTGCATCTGGTTAAACATACTTGGCATAGACTTGTTACAATTAGAGGTTTTGCCATGTCAAGGGAATCTTTCACTCAAAGCAGCGACCCATATTGTACTGAACAAACACATGAGTTTTTAATTGAGAACAATAGCTTAACAAACCACTTCCCAGGACCACTGAAAGAAAAAAATGTGCCTATGGCAATTCTGGCACTGAATTGTGTTTATTTGAATCCATTTATACCAAGCCAGGGTTCAATATATCAAGCAAATAAAAAAAAATTAAAGTCAACATGGAAAACAAAGTTAAAGTGAGAAAAACATAGTATGCTGAAATGTAATGCCAATCTGTAACTGCAATACTTGTGATTTAGCAGATCTGTGTGTATATGCTTGTGCCCTCTGCTCTCATAACTTTTAAACCTGAAGATCGGCACTTAAATTGTTTTGTTTCATAGTGTATGAATTTCACAATGTATATAGCTATGATGTAGTATGTATTTACATTATAAAGTGAGCACTGAATATAGCTGTTGTTACATAGAATTTATGCTACATCTGTAGTTCACAATGCAACTCGATATAAATTATTGTATATTTAGAAATAGCTGGAAATGGTAACAAGAGTGTAATAAACATTGAAGAACAAAATACTTATTTTGGGAGGTTAGGTGTTATATACATTAGCCAACACCCCAAATTTTTAACTAGTACATGTGGTACTCTAAATTCATTAATATCTGAAGTCTATGTTTTGTGGTATAAGTTAGACCAAGGCAGAGGACTGCAAAAGAGCAGAAAAAACTTGGCACAGTATTTATGATACGGGAATAAAGATTAGAATATTTTAATTATCTTCTCTGTTTTTCTACAGCTTTCTTAATATTTTGAAGTCACAGTTTAAGAATAATTTTTCAATCTGAGGTTTCCAGTAGAAGGATATTATCATCTGCTGATTACATGCAGCTCTATGTAAAGTTGGGTACTCAAAAACCCAAGGATCTGGATTAGTAGAGAATTTTAAAGGTTCTAATCCTGATTCTTTTTTTTTTTTTTTGGTTTGTCATCTTGACAGTTAGTCTTATACTCAAACCTTTAATTTTAGTCTACTCTGCCAACCTGCTGGTTCTGTTTCTGACTCATGACTGGAACAACCCAACTTTGTACCAACTGGGGACACAAAGCTAAAAGGAGAAAGCAGGGAAAGGTGGCTTGGACTGGGAGAGGTACGTGCTGTAGTCACCATGGACATGGCAACTGTATGATACAGCTTGGAAAATAGTGAAGTGTTATCATAAAAATGCTGTAGGTAGTGCTACAAATGTTGTGGGAAGCCTGAAAGTGTGCCTGATTGTAATAGTGGAGACCAGAATTTTACAGGTGAGTTAAGTGTTCTGGAAATACAAGGTAAAGTTTGTGAAGGAGAATGCACGTGTAGAGAGAGTGGAGTACCTATAGCTGTGTGCACTGCTGACTCTGAGATAACAGGCACCACTGAGCTCCAGCCCTGAACAGAGCTTCAAGCATTTACAGCTACATGTTACTTTTGCTAAAACAAGGCTAAAATGTTTTCCTAATTATGGAAGACATGGCTTTCTTGTGTAGTAATTGATATGCACTTGTGATTTTGTATTGCAAATACAGTTTTATTTTTAGTAGGATTATGTAACTTCTGTGCTAGGATAGTTTTGATGCTGCTGCTAATGTTTACATTAGACTCTACTCCTTAAACTTTGTGTTGGGTCATTTGCAATAAAAGGTACTTGAATTAGAAACTGGGTTTTTTTGTCCTGTGAGCATGAAACCTCAGTAATATGGAAAGAGTAACTTAATAAGTAAATTACTTGACTGGATGTTTGAACTTTCAATAATCTTGTTTTATTCTTACTATTTTAGTGTTGATAATAAGATAATCTTGAAGCATGGATTCATTCACATAATATAAAGTTTGTGCTATCCTGCTGCTTGCGTGGTATCACAGTAGGACTCTGCAGCTTAGAGTTTTCTTATTTATTTCCTGAAGACTTATTTCATCACTGGAATCTCCTCCCGGCCATAGCACAGTTTTTTATTACTCTTTCTTTATACATTTGTCCCAGAACAAATTCCAACTTGCTGACAGCACAGACTTGTACTAACAGAGTAGTAGAACTAAAATATTATTGATAAAACTGCCAAAATGAAGTAGAGGGACACACTGACTCTGGTTTTTTGGTTTTGTTTTGGCTTTTTTTGATTGTGGCATGTTTTTAAATTAGTCTGAAAATGCAGTAGTCAATAGGTTTTAAGTTAAACCTTGTACTACAAGCTCAATGGATGGAGTGCAAATGCTGGTAAGTTTTCCATGACTGATTTAACCCTCCTGTGTGTCTTAGTCTCCATTCACACATCCTGTTTTTCACTGCTCTCCGCTGCTCAAAGCAACTTCCTTTGATTGCTCAATGTTATTAGCAGCACATATTTGCTGTAGTGTTGCTTTTAAACGAAGATAAATGCAAATAAAGCCTGGATGTTTTTAATAGCTAATATCTGGTATTATAGAAACGTTCAATAAAAACAATTGCAATCTGCTGGTTTAGAGTAGCAGTTGTATTTCAGTTTAGGTAGATAGGAGTAAAAATAAGTCCCCTTGTCAGTGATTACAGATGAAATGTTTGTTCTGGGGAAATTATTTCTTTGTTGTAGTCAGCACTACCCATTCTGGAAGTTCTACAGTAGCTTGTGTAATCTACTAAAACACATTTTCATGGTCTGTTCTTGTGCAGTGTTAAAATGTCTCAGCAGAAAGTCTTCGCATCTGATACGCCTTTGTTAAGACATAATTAGGCATTCCAACATTCTGTGACTCTTGGATCAATCTGATATGTGGAAATCCACTCATTTGCCCATGTGGGTATTTTTTTCCAAAGCTTGTACTGCAACTGATGGTTTTCCATTAGTTACTTGATAGAAATGGGCATAGTGTAGGTCCACCAGCTGTTAATCTTCATTCTGCCCTATTAATAAGTTGTTCAGCCATATCAGGTTGTGTGATATGGAAATGAAGAGAAAAAGCAGTTTCATGCCACCATGTGGGCAGAATTAGTTCTATTATTAGTTGTCTTGACAGTTTGTGAGAAAATTGTATAACCGTAGTTTATTTTCAGAACAAATATATAAAAATATGCTCTTCTACCTGTGATCACTCCATGTTATTGAAGTAGTGAATTTCAGAGAGTTCCTTACTTTCTTTGTGATACTCATTTTTTTCCACTTTAACTCACAGTAAACCAGCTCATAATGCTGGCAACAACAGAATAAATAGACTTCCCAGATCCACTGGACGTGACTTCCCCATTTACTGTAACTCACCATCTTTCTTGTTTCTTTTGGCATCATCTAAACAGACTTACCTTTTTTTCAAATATCACTTCCTTGGTTCCTCCACATTCCTCTAACTTACTAACATGCTATAAACATGGAAGCACCTCCCTCTGGTTTCCTACTGACAGCTTTGTCAGCACAAGTTAGTGCAAGCCTAAGTAAGCCAGAGTGCTTTGCAGTGATTCTTTGTGCCTCAGTGAATATCAGCCTTTGTAGCTGAGATAAAATTATGTAGTTATTATATTCAATTGCAAGGAAAATTTTCTTCTTTCCACTGGTTTTTAGTTCTTAGTCCACTAGCCATTTTTGGCGGCATTATTATATCTATTCAAATTTTAAGGAAGAGGGGTTTCAAAGTGTCAATAAAGACACTAACATCATTGAAAACTTCAGATTGGAGGTTATTTTTGCTTTTATTCAGGCAGGATGGTATCTCTAGCAAAATTACAGTGCATGTCAATTTGATAATATATGGTGAGGTGTGGAAAAATTTCACTCTAGTCTTGTTACTTCAGTATGCACAGATGAGCTTTTCCTTGGGCTGTTGAAGTGGGTCATTCATCACATCTTCTAATTGAAGTCATATGTTGTGGAAATGTACTTTAGCTATTGCTATCTGGAAGAAATAAATATACATTGAAAGGTGCAGTTATCATTTGGAGATAACAGAATATAAAGGAGCATTCAGTCATTCTGGAAAGAGTCGTAGGCTTTGCTCTAGTTCAGAGAATAAATTTTTTAGAGACCTCTCAGCTGCATTAATTAAAATTCATCTGAACTTGATAAAGGAAAAACTGAAAAAGGAAGATTCTTGGTGATATGTATGCCTTACAGTCAATCAGTGATATGTTTTTCATGCAGTCATTTAATGGTGCATCATTAAAAGTGTAGTAGACTTCATAATAGAAAAGCAAATGATTAAGCAATATATAAAGCAGCTATTGTGGAGGAAGAGCACATGTCTGCATGCATGTAAGGCACAATATTGAAGGGCAACATTTTATTTAAAAAAAGAGATTTCAGTTCTGCTATGACTGATTCCACAGTATTCCTTGTGTAAAGAAAACATAAAAAACCACACACCCCCAAACTGTTTTAGATACTATAGGTATTGTCATGTAATCTAGAAGGCTTAATAAGAGCTAAAGCATAAGTGACTTTGAATTAATGCCATGTAAAGGTAATTATTCAATCTTGGTAAAAATCTTATATGTATATGGGTGTATATTTTAAAGTAATTTTTTATTTATTTTCTTTTTGTGAGCTGTATTACTTTTAAAGTGAAGGTTTTCTGTAAGCTGAGAAAATATGTATTTATACCTCAGTTAGCAGTATGCTGTATACTGTACTGTTAGATGACCTAGAATGTGAGACTTAATGGAACATAGCTGGAGGTTATGGTTAAACTCACTTTTATTTTAGCCATTTTATACACTGTTAGGACAATTTAATTAGCTAATAAGCAGAGGAAGTTATTTCAACCCTCATCTGTTAAGAGGTTGAAAGAATCAGATGGTCCATATGGCTGCATTTAAGCTTCCTGTTGTGTTTTGTTTTTTTCTTTTTTTTTTTTTTTTCACAGTTCAGATATCTTCTTTGTATTAATCTGGGGGATCAAATAAGCCAGACATGCCTTAACTGGCACCAACAACAAAGACAAACGCCTTGTAGCTGTGAGACCTCATGAAAGCCAGACTTTGGTCTCTTTGACCTTTTCAATACCATTTACACGTCTACCGAGTCTATTAGTGACATTTTTCTTAAGGTGGAATTAGTCACCTTTGAGCTTAGTATAAACTGAGAACCAAAGATTAGATATTTCGTATGACACAAAGTAGATGATGATAATAAGGTTTTATTGAGTGCATGGTGCTTACATTATATTAAAGGAAATAAACTATTGCAGAATATGCATGGTTCCTGTTTCTTTTGGAATTTTATTTCACTTAAGATAATCACTAAAAATAACTTACTATAAGGAATAAATAGCTCTATAAAGCAATCTTCCATTCAGGAAATTACTCATTACATGTAATTTTCATGTTCAATAAGAGATTGAGGTCTATCCTATCACAATACAAATAGCGGGTCTACCGCATGATCTGAATTCCAGCACATTTAGTAGTCTAAATAATCATCACTGTATATGCCTGTAAATTTGCTACATGAAAAGGAAGTTGGCTACCTTGACATCTGTTCCCTGGAAGAACAAATAGTCTTTCAGCTACTTTATAACTTGGCACACAACTAAAATTCAGTTGTCTAACTTTTTGAATAAATATTTATGAAGGGTGCCCTGCACAGTTTCATTGTGAATTAAGAAATATTGGCAGTTGAATGGATGTAAATCTACAGAGGACCAGAGACATTTCTTTTGATCTCTGTCTTACAAAAACGCTGTAAAAATGACCAGAACCTGATAGCAGAGTCTCATCTCATCGAGGCTGATCTGCTGAAGAAGTCCTGTTGGACATGCTTTTGCTGAAAGGCACAGTCACAGGTTCTCAGCAGGTCACAGAAACAAGTCCTTAAATTTTTGCAGTGTGGCTTTTGAATTGCTTTGTGGAAATATATTTCTTGTAAGGGAGTTATGAAAATTAGTTTATTCTCTGGAAAGTTTTGATGAATTGTGAAGCTTCAGCGTAGCACTACAGCCAGCAGCTTTTTTACTGTCCCCTTACAAATTTAAAGTACTTTAGAAAAGTAAATAAAGAAGTGCATTTTGCCTTTCATGTCCATGTATCTGAAAACCACAAGCAGTAGGTTTTGCTGTAGCATGGTCTACAGCTTTTCTTTAAAATCTGTCTAAAATAGTAGAGAAATCTGTGTTTATTTGTGTTTGGTAGTAAAAAAAAAAAAATCATTTCCTTATTCTGGCATTTCCTGTCTGACTAGAAAAACGTTAGTTTGTGCGGTGTATCCTGTAGGTATATTATGATCACAGATGATAGGCAGAAAAATTCAAGCTGCATGAGTCCTACTCAAGTGGAAAGAAAGTAATGCCCTGAGTTCTCTGTTGCGGTTTGGTATGTGAAAGGCATATCCTATTACATCTATTGAACATTGTGCAGATGAATTTTGTTATCCAATCCTTGCCTATTGTCTCATTTATTAAGTTGTACTTTTGTGAACAAAACCATGGGAATCCTTGCTTCCAAAGTTGAAGTATGTTGACTGACACGTCTCAGTGATCTCAAGGGTAATCCTTAATCGTAGCATTGCAATAATACAGGATTGAGGTCAAATGGAGTGATGACCTGCAATTTTTCAGCAGCAGAAGGCCAATACAAGCTTGCTGTAATGGAAAATGAGTTGTAAAGTGCAAGCAAATTCAGCAACAGGCAGGAATCAAGATTATTTTATTAAAAGCATCAGTGTGTGACCAAAATTTATGAATCAAATAAGCTTTCACATTTATAGCTAGGGAATTGTTTTGCAGTTTGTCCAGTGATAGGATGAAGGGGTTTCTTCCTTCTCAAAATAAGCAAGAACTTTTTCTTTCACTCACTTATTTCTCTTGTTTTAGTCATTGTAGCAGAAAGGAGGTAGTGCATTGGTTCCTAAAGAAGGAGGTCTAACTTCATTTTAATTGATCTTCTGTGGTTGAATCCACGTGCTTCATCTTTCTGGAAAACATTGCAACCTCTCGACTGGCAGTCAGTCTCTCCTTCTACAGCTATTGCAATAATGCTCTGGAAACAAAAAAGAAATATCACTCAGTGTCTATGGGACACCTGGGGAAAACTGGGCTCCAATCCTTCTACCAGTGGATTAAAAGAAAAAATTAAAACATTTTATGTTAATCCTTCAGTTATTTTATTTGTTTCAGTTTCATTGAAAACACTTATTTCATTTTATGTGGATTGAGTCTCAGTCAGTTTTTGTCCAAGCTTCTACTGGAGTAAGATATTGGAAAACAGATGAGTAGCGGGATGCTGAGTTCTGATACCAGGTGCTGCCTATGATCAGCACACAGATGGCATTCGGGTGTGTCACTTCTCTCATTATGTGGTTTTGCCACTGAATTGCACCTTTGCATTGAGTTCTGTCTTTAACTTAAATGGATAGTTTAGTCCTGTTGCTGGAAACCTCTCTGTTTCAGGACTCTGTATCTGTGTACCAGCCCCAAATCCATGAGAAGAGACTGGATTTCCTGGGTTCTTTTATAAACTTTTAATTGAGGAAAAAAGCGTACTGTGTTCAATAATGGTGATCTCCCTCATAGTTCCACACAAAGCCTTAAGTTAAGGCTTAATCTTAAGAACATCAGCAGATATTCAGGGTTGACACATGCCCGGTGTAGGTCTGGGGTATGTTGTATGTTTGTGGGGGGAAGCATGAGGTTGTAATTAAAGTTTTACATTGTACTGTGTGGAAAGATTAATGTGTTTGTCTGTAATGTGTTTCTTCATCACTGGGAGACAGGGGAAGTTCTTAATAATGATGACAAGCCTGTCACTGAAAATATGCCATTTGGGCACTGGCATGAAATTAAGTATTGTCCTATAATTTGTCATATCCTGAGTTTGCCTTGCGAGTGATGCATTTATTCATTTTTTCTTTTAACACGGAATTTTTATTAAGAAATTTGAGACCA
Source organism: Grallaria varia (assembly GCA_013396735.1). NCBI lineage: Eukaryota > Metazoa > Chordata > Aves > Passeriformes > Formicariidae > Grallaria > Grallaria varia. The sequence continues at coordinate 3,496,073 of VWZG01006450.1, forward strand.
AAGAAAAGAAAGACTAGTACTTCTATTCTTTCAATTTCAATTCTTATAACTGAAATTTATGACAGAATATTAATTTTAAGACTACCTGAACAAGGGACATCCTTTAAGATGTTTGATCAGACCCTACTTCCTGTTTCCTAAATCTCAGATGTTAAAAATGGAAAACAACATGAAAATATTATATGTATATATTTTTAATGAATCCTGTAATTTAGGTTCTAAAAGATAACTTGCAGCATGTGTTCATCCACCTAAAAAACTGTGCTTGACTTTGTGCTTATGGAATACCACTGCTGTTCAATTTATATGGCTGGAACAAACTGAAGTAGTACTCTCACACAATAATTCATTGAGGAGGCAATAATCATGTAATAAAGTATATTGAATATAATTATTTTGGAAGCTTTTTGAGTAGATATATTTAAAGATTACTTAGGAAGTGGAGTAAATGCTGAAAAAAAGGTAAGTAGTGGAAAGTGTCCCTGCCCATGGCAGGAAGGTTGAAGCAAAATGATCTTTAAGAGCTCTTCCAACCCAAACTGTTCTATGGCTCTATGATAATTCTATGATTTTAGAATGTTAGAAATGTGATCCCATTTTTATGATTTAACAAAATTGCAATTTGATTTCCTTTTACATCTTTGTTATGTGGCCTATGAAGAGTGTGACGTTGTCATGACTGATGCCAAATACTTCATCCCACAGGGAAAGCATTTATGGTGCAAGTACCTGAAATAAACTGACCCATGAATGTTGGCTGGATGACAGAAAGCTGAACTTTCCAGAAGTCATGGGCCCTAGCTTCGATTTGGATGATGGGTATAAAGTGGAAACTAGTCTTCCATCTCCATGCCAACTTTCTTTCTCCCTCTTACTTGATTCCCACACACTACTGTTCTTTCATAAGTTCCCAACGCCTTAGTAGTCTTCTCACACTCTGGGTGATGGATTTATACTTTACCCTCTAGAGATGAACATGTCTTTTTTTATGAGGATGTTTATATTTCAGCTGGCAGTGTCCAGAGGGATGGATGCCTTGGAAAGCCAATGATAAGGGAAAAAAGTCTTTGCTAAGAATCATAATGGAATTACTTACAGCAATATATGTACAAATGTGGAAGTGAGAGCAGAGTACAAATAATTTAGCGGTAAGTTTCTGTGTTTAATTATAGGCAGATTCAGACCAGATTTTTTTCCTTCCCAGGCATGCCTATCATGGGAGAGATATGACTGTAGAGGCTTAAAACAAAAAAAAAAGGGGGGGGAGGAGGGGAGAAGTTTCTCTTGAGTTTTGCTGAATCAGTGACTGAACAATGCTTTAATATACCAGACCTCTCTCTGAGTAAGAAATATTGCAATGAGTTATAAACTTAGTTCAGCTCTGAATTATGCATTGTGTACTTAGGCCATACTAGACCTATAGTATGTTTATCTGTTGACTTCCACTAAGATTTAGGGTCTATTTTGACTTAATAACTTGCTTTATTTTGTTTGACATATATTTTATGTCTTCCATGTGCATGGATACATAAGATACACAATCGTGGGTGAGGGTCTTGAGAGAAAGTGCAGCGCTATAAGTACTAATAATAGTGGTTACATAAAAAGTAACACATCCCTGTTTTTTTCTGGTGTCTTGCCACTTCTTAACTGGTGTAGAAGCCTTAATAAATGGCAAGAAAAAGAAATGACATTATCTCATTATGCATTTATTATATTTTAGTTGGGAAGTCCAAAACACACAAAATAAATCTATCACCGTGTCCAGCTGACATACGGCTATTGTGTTCAGTGCAAACTGTGTGTACTGCTCATTAGCATCCTATTCTACACCTCAATTTGTGCTTCTGCTGTTAAAAGAGATTAGTGAACAAGTCTGTGAGCATGTTGAGTGCTCTTTAATTTTAGATATGATTTATGATACAATGCCAAACAAATTGAACTTATTTGATATTAGAATATATCAAATAGACTGTGAGAATATATACATTTTAGAATACAAAAAGTTTCAGCAGTTTGATCTTTGTTGATAGAGAAAGATTAAAGCTAAATTATTGTGTCTAGAAATTCTTTGACTTCTGCATTCTGAGTCTTTTGGCTTTTCCACATTTGGCTTCCTTTTACTTCACGTTTTATAAAGGAAGTCAAGGGCAAACTGCTGTTGTTATGGACCCCTCCTGTTCAGTGCACTGGCTGAAGCTGATCATTGCTTTCCTGGAGATGTATATAAGAAGATTAAACAAAAAAAATTCTGGACTTTTAGCAGAGGAAGTGTAATCCTCTGGGTTTATTAAGGTTTTAAGTGAGGTGACAGGGCAATCCTTGCCATTTTGTCGATAGAGGAATAAACAAAAAGAAAGAAAATTCCAGAAATAAGTCCAAACCAAGGAAACAATCTGTCCAAAGACAGCTTTCAGTTCAGTGGAATTCTTATGGAAAACTGAGAGTCTTGTCTTGTCTTGCTTTGGTCCTTCTTTTCTAATATGTTATGCCCCTGCAGAAGTGCAGGTGAGAGTCTGTGTGGGGAAGCTGATTTTAAAGAGTTCGTGTGGGTATGCTTTGGTTTATTTGAAACTCTGGCTGCTTTCCTGTCCTAGAGCAAAGATGAGCAGCCCTGAATGCAAGGAGGTGAGTGTGGAATTGTGGGAGATCCGACCAGAGGTGTGTTGGTTCACCCAGTTCCTTTTTATAAAGTTCATGGGCATCAGCAGACAGGACCCAAAAACAGTGTATGCCTGTTGGGACCATCGATCCAAGGCCAATTGACTGTTATGAAGTGAATATCACAAAATGCTTTATTCTTCAGAATAAATTGCATTCTGTACAGAATAGGCCTTCTGCTATGGGGTTGAAGTGTTGCTAGTATGGACATTAGCAACAAAAAGTGCTTGTGAATAGGTTGTTCTCTAGGGTGGGTTTTTCTCTGTTGAGGTGGTTAGTGTGATAGTGAATAATTCAAACTAGTTTTCTCCTGTGAAACTTTGGGAAATGCATTCTGGTGTAGGAGACAGATGTGAGTGATTTGACTCAATTTTAATAGAAAGCTGTCAGGAAGGTTAGCAGGAGTGCAGTGTCAGAAACATTGACTGACTGAGGCTGATCTTCCTGCTCTATGGAGCAAGGCAAGTTTGAATTCTAGGAACTCTAGAATACTGCAGCAATACATCACTATCTGAACCAATTAACCTTGTCAGGTCTTGTTAGCTGGGATGCAGCACTGAGCTGATGTAGCTGGAATCCTCCTACTTTGGAGTTACTTAATTTGTGCGAGGTCATGGCTGCATACAAGCCCTTGGAGCCAGCAAACATCACATGAAGCAGCATAGGCTTCACTGCCATTCTTGCCTTTGCCAAAGTTTTCAAATGCATTACCTGTGGATTTGGTTTAGAAAGTTGATTTCACCTTTATATTACTGTGTTTAACATATTGTCTGACCTTGTAGCTTTTGAAAGGCTGGGGCAAAAGTATATCTGGAGAACAAGCTATTAAAACACTGAACTATTTGTGGAGACTTTGCAATGGAAATATCATTTATCATCCTAAGCAGTGATTTCAGGATCAAGCTGAGGGTGATGTTCCAGGCAATGTAACATGATTATTCCTTCCTTAGGAGCTAGACAATATATCCTTTTTAAAAAATGATTATATATTGATGACTGAAAAGGAAAGCTTGACAAACTGCAGTGAAAATAACTTCCCCCTTGAGAAAGTCTGATTAAATTATGACCTCCCACTATAGATTCACTACTGAACTTTTTCCGTATTTTTTGATTACTGAGAAAAATTTTCCGTGATCAAAATAAATTCGACATGTTGTCTTCCTGCCCTGATATTAAAAGCATGGCTTTTATGATTTGAAAATTTTATCCAGTATTTTGTCATAGTTTGTTTTTCCATATACAAAATTAACTTAGAGCTGCAGTACAAAATACTGTTATAGGATCTGTATTCATGTAGAAATTGAGAAAAAATTCTGTGAATGCACTCCTGAGTAAAGATCTGTTAATTTTCATATTAAACATGTTCTCAGTAAAGATAAAAAACAATCCCATGCATAAATTTCCTTTAAGAAAGTAATTATGGAAGATTGCTTAAGAAATATTTGTAAGTAAATACTTGTTTTTTAAATTTTCAGTGGAACCAAACTGTGATCCATCCTTGCCAATGTTACTTGATTTCTAGAATACAAGTACTTCTGCTGACTTTTCTTACATACATTTGTAACTATTGATGGAATCAGAGCTTGAGATGTTCACAAATGAGAGCTGTAAACTTCATTTTTAACACAAAANTGGTAGAAGAAGCTCTGAAATCTCTGTGGAAGATGATGTTATAAAAGTTGAAAGTGCTAAAACACAGACCTACCATATAGAGTTCTTTAAGAGGAGAGGCCTTTTGCGAGATAAACAGGGACATTATTTATTGACAATGTATGTCTGCACTGTAAGGGATAATAAATCCAGATAGCAAAGCAGCCACGAAATAATACTACTATTACAGTTGGTGTCCTGGGCTAGATTAATCCCTGGTTTTTTTCTGGTAGATCAGTAGAATGGCACTAGGGATTCATTTATCACTTTTGAAACCACCCATTCCTCAGCTGTAACTCCCAAAGCTATCACCTTCTCTTGTATCAGAATACAGCCAAATGTTGTGTATCTATGTACATATATACTGATTTTACGTGCCTTTTGGCAAAAGTTACCATAACATACCATTGCTCATTCCAGATGCTGTGAAAAATAAGATGCTTAAGCTAGAGCTCCAAACAAGCAAGAACTTGCACTTTGGTTGTTTTTCATCCCTTGAAATCTGAACGCCTTAAATTGCAGTCAGCCCTCTGTATAGGGGTTTGTGAAAGCCAGATTTCCCAAGTTCTTTAAGTAAGGTAAATTTTTTGCAGTTGCGTAATGTTTAGTGCTAAGGTCAAGTATTTCTGGTCTTGCTGTGTGAGAAGCCAGCACTGACTTCTAATGGATGGATGACATCTACAAGGGAAAAGCTGTGAGACACAGAAACACCTGTAAGCATGAAAAAATTGCTATTCAAATAATTTCGTCAACATCCTTGTGAAAATTTTTACTCAGGATATTTCAGATTTAGGAGGAGGAATAAAGGTGTGTTTATTTAGGTAAAAAAATAAATTAAAAAAATATTGCTTTAAGTGACATAGTATTTCTATTTATATGCACATATCACCCACTTACTTTTACATCTAAGTATCATAAAACAGGTAGGTAACTTGTGATGTTTCTAATGTGATTCCTATTTTGAAGATTAGAATTGACCCAGAAAGAAACAAGCAGATTTAAATAATGGTGTATATATCTACACAATTAAGAAACAGATTTCTAGAATTTTCTAAAATGACAGGGACAATAACGGTAAACTTTCTTATGGCAATCGAGAGGTATTATCAACACTAGCTTTTGTGGTTCATACCTTAGGGTCACCTGTCATGAGCAAGTTCCTATATGAGGTCTATCCTAGGTATAAAAGAGAAGTTAATGAATCTAGGTAGCCTTCTTGTCTTTCCTCTGAATCAGAAGTGTCTTCATTACATAAACTCTCAGGAGTGTTTGGTGGAAAACTGAAAACAAGGTGTATCACTCTGTTTGAAGCACATGAGTTTTCAGCACCCTGGTTGGGGAGGGGTTGATATGTTATTGGCAGTATATTCTGTTTGCCACAGGTTGGTTACTACTTACCAGGGTATATTCTTCAGAAAGCCTGTTGAGCTTCTGTCTGTATCTTTAAGTGCTTAAACACTGTTTTCCCCCCAATTTGCCTTTAAGTAACTTTTCCCCGAGTGATTTGTAGAATCTAGGGCAGAAATAAGAGGCACACCATTATCTCCTGCCTGGTGCTCTAGCTGTACTAGGCAGTTGGTACTGGACATGTTAGTACCAGACTGGTCAGTACTAGACATGAAAACGTGAAGCTGTGTTCTGGAGAAACGTATGAGAATGCTGGGCACAGGTGAGGAGATCAGAGTGCGTGACAATTTTCAGTTGCTGTGTCCACATGCACATGGCAGCTCCCTCTTACTGTGCATGTTATGGTAACAGTTCATCTTTCTCTGAAAGCCCTGACCTGCTTGCAGCTCCCAAAGATTCATTACCTCTACTCCAGCATTCCAAGTCTGTGCCGAAAGAGATGGGGAATCATCTGCCTGTTTTCATCATCCACTTTCAAATGTGCTTAATGCATTGCCTGTTGACAATAATTGTGTCCTTGATAGCCTAGATGTCTTTTGCATATGCTGGCAAGGATATAAGAACATGGAAGAATAAAACTGTGTAGTCTAACAGAATGTCAGATTCTCCAAATAGCATTCACTTACGCAGCAATATCACAGATGAGAGATGTTATGCATCCTCTGTGGAAGTATTTTTAAAATTGCAACATGGAGAGGAAGTATATCAATTTTTTTCATCTTCACTGATATCAGTACAAAATTGCCTTGTGGTGTAGTAAGAGAATGATAATGAAACTGCCTTAAGGTTTAGTTCCATTGGGGTCATTTCAAGACAGGCATGTTAATGGAGAGTAGTCTGTCTCACAGGCAGCTTGAAGGAGTTTATTGAAATTCTGCTTAGCAGGCCAGTTAGTCAAATCTGTATCCCAAAAGCCGTGAACTACAGATGAATATGCGATGTTACTACTGTGAATTAAAAATATTTCTTAATTTAATGCCACCGTTCTTTACTCCTTAGCATAGTAGTGAGGAATTTATAAACAAATAATAGTGAGATGCTGCATTTTTTGAAGTAGTCTTTTGTAAGAGAGAACTATAGAATGAATGACTATAATTATTCTAGGACTTTTAAATTAAGAAACAACTCCTCCACTAACATTTAGTTGGGAGAAAATTAGGATAGAAAATAAGTTTTTTGTTAGTTCACATACTTTTTTTTCTCTTTTTTTCTCTCCTGTTCTCTGGCTGTGTTTTGCAAAGTTCAGCAGTCAAGCATGACTTAAAAAACAGTGAAGTTCCCTTAGGGACACTTTGGGGATTAGAGACATACTGTAGTAGAAAATGTAAACATGATAGAGCAAAGAGCAAGGTCATGCAGAGCACTGTCTGTTAGCAGAAGATCTTAAAATTGATTCACTGCTTCTCTATAAATTCTCTCTGCAGAGGAATAATGATCTCTGACATGGAGACTGGGTGAGACAATGCGCGGGAAGGTTTTGCATAAAGTACAGTTGCTTAGGAAGACTAGGAAGATGACACTTTCAAATAATCAGTTATGTTATTCCAGTCCAGAATTAATGGTCTTAGTGCAAAGGCTTGTTAGACTTAAAAACTATCAAGATGAAGGTAATTACTGTAACCTGAAGAAGTTTCTAAATTTGCTAGGATTATAGATTTATGTTGTGCTTTAAAGCAGGACATGAAGTGAAGCCCAGGTGAGGACTAGTGCAGTATAATTGATCTAAGGTACCAGTAAATCCCCAGCTCCTTGAACTCAAATTTTGGCCACAACATCAAAAACCACCATTTATTTTTAGTATAAAACTGGTTTGCTTTAAGTGTGTTGCTTTTTAGAGCATCTCTGGCATCGTCAGTGTTGAGTGTGTGTGTTTATTCCCTCTTACAAATCATGTTTATCATGACTTTAGTTTGGAACAATGTTTCCATTCCTGCCTCCCCACTTTTTGAAAGCCATGGTGAGCCCATCTCCTGTAGGCAGCGCAGGTGGGTGACTCTGATGGACACCTTCCTATGTGGGCCTGAATTAAGATCCCCCATGGAAAAGGCAGAAGTGCCATGTCTGCCTGCCAGTGCTGACGTTTGCCACTGGAAGTATGAAGGGTTACAAAGGATTTTAATTTTCTAAGGTGTTCTTTACTTAACATGCTACATCACTCCATTTTTTGGAGTACTAGGCTTTTAAACAGGACAGGTTTGTTCTCTTTTAAAAAACGGAGTTTTTTTGAAGATGTGCTTTTTAGTCAAGGAACAGAATAGAGATACTCAAATGCTAAAACAACTGATAGTTGCTGTTATCTGAAGATTAAATAAGATTCTGGGGAACATGAAGAATGTTACAGAATATTTGTGACCCTTTCCCAAAACTCCTACAACCACAAATGGATGGGATTTAAGGCAGGATCTTCCAAGTAAGAATATCACTGTTCCTGACCAGCAAAGCACTTAAGCACTTACTCGGCTGCAGCATGTGGGCAGTTCTACTGAATCCACATCTGATTTGCTTGCGAGAAAGCACATGTTTAAATGCTTTAGTGAAGAGGAGCAGACCACTCTGTGGCTTTCAGGACTTGACCCAATTACTCAAGAAAAAATTTCTTAAAGGAATTCTGTAGACTTGGAGTGTAATCCCTGATGGTGATTGCAGGTTTTTGAGTCAGTTTTTCTACACCCTTGACTCAATGAACCATTAGAATCACTTGTTATGCATTGTATAGATACGTATTTCTTTTACGGAGTTTCTCACTTTTCTTTCATTATAAACTGTGTCTTCAATAATTTGGAAAATTTCTTTTGCTAGTTGCAACTTGTATGGAAAACAAGTTTTGTCTGTTTGGTTTTTTTGACAATGCTCATGTCTCCACAAGGGGAAACATCACATTTGGGGTGAAGAGAGGACCATATTTAATCAGTATATTTCAAGTATATTATATAATGAATCAATTAATTGTGATCCAGAAGTTCTAGAATAAGGAAGACATGGAAATTCTGGATAGTGATTGAAATTTTGGATAGAAAAATTTTGGCAGCTTTGCTCCAAGTCATCGCAGTGAAAAACCCCTGACCCCAGAGCACATTTCTCAAGTGCTGTATATTACACATGCAATCAGGGATTCTGGTGCAGAGATGTGAACTGATAAAACAGAGTAATTTAGAATAACAAATGAAATTCAAGTATTACAATTTTCGTCTTCATTTTAATTATTTCCCGTAATCTTCATAGACCATTAAATTATTGATTCATGCATAGAACAGCATGATTATCATTACCATATTTTTACCAAGATATGTGTGATGTAATTTTTATAATTCTCAGGTTTTAGGTGGATCTCTTCATTTTAATATTCAGTGACTCCAGGATACAATATGCAAGTTATTGTTGATAATGTCAAACATTAATTTCTGGTATCTCCAACATACTTTATATAGCTTGATATTAATCTTTCAATATTGAGGTAGCTGTTTATCACTTTTACTCCTATTTATTTGCTAGTTTTTACTGGATGCATGTGAGGTACAGAAAAAACTACAGCTTTCAGAAAGTGGCACTAATGATGGAACTGTTTGTATAAGTGAGTTTTGGGAACTAAAATCCATCTCTTAATTGCAGTTCTTCCCTTTGTCAGTCCTTCCCTTACGGTGAACTCAGTAGAATCTGTACAGAAGGATGGCTTGCAGTAAAGTACCCAAACTTATTACATTACACAGCAATCCATGTTCAATCTTAAGGTGGTGGAGCTAGTGAAGCCCTGCTCTGGGAAACATAAAACTTGGATGTTGTTTCCTTCCTTTCCCTGTTTTTTGAATTTTTTTAGAAAAATAAGTTTCATCCATTATCCCTGTTTTTCTCCCTTCATTGTAGAGAAGAAAATATTTTGGTTTTTTTCCTGAAGTTCCCACTTATTTAAAATATGTCAACATAAATATTTTTAAATAAATATATAATGCTATATCATATAATATAAAATGTATATACATACATAACACTACATTATATAAATATAATAGCTATATAAGAAATAATCTCAGTTGTAGATGTTTAATTTTTTTCTTTTAGAATTACTGATTAAAAAATGCTCATTTGAAGTGGAACTGTCATTAGTCTAACATCTGTAATAGAAACTGCATTTTAATCTAGTGAGTTTTGCTTTTTGGCAGTTTTTCTCTATTGCCATGCAGTTACAATTTTGTTATATAGCATGATCAGCTTTGAAAAAAATAAGTTGTGTTCTTGACGTCTTTGGAGAAAGAATTTGGAGAACAGTAGTATGAATGGATGAAGAAAGTATCTGATGCTCTTTTCCATTTATCCTAATATTCATTTTTCCCTGTTACCTAAACCCTGCTCATCTGAGACTGGTACCTGGTCCCACTGGCTCTAAGCAAAATGCGTTTGTTCCCTTTTCACTGCTTGCTTAAGTAACAAGACTCGGTGTCTCCTGAACTCACTTTTGCTCTGTGCTTCAGTCTCTTTCCCTTGTATGTCATTCCATATGTTTATTGTATGTGTCAAATTGTTCAAACTGTTATTTCTAGATTGTTTTATTTAAGATTTATTTTTAAACTGGCAAATACAAATTCAGGGAGCCTGCCTCTGTGTGGACCAGTGTTGACACCCTGTGGCTAACTAGATTAAATCACAGATGAGTATTTAATAGGGAAATCCTCTGGGACATCTCCCAGCCTTTACTGCTTTTGAATACAGTAGTCTCATAATCAAGCTTTGTACTAACTGTGCAGCAGGTTTCTGCTCTCATTTCCTCAAGGGAATGTGTGAAAATAGCACAATAATATATTGAATACTGAGGGAATTTTATGGCTACTTTTTCTTATCCTGATTCTGTACCTTTTAATTGCTTCTATGCTAAAGGAAGAGCTGGATGCCAGGTGTACAAAAGCATTATGTGCTGTGTGTTGAAGGTGTCTTTTAAATAGTCATAAAATCAATGTTCTATTCATTGACTATTCCAAACATTCCAAACAAAATCTTTAAATCTTTTTTACTGCTGTTGTGGACATGGCATTTCTCTGGAAATTGTTGCTATATAATTTATTTTATATCTTAATGTCTGTCTTTACATTAAGTGCAGTGCTTCAACTTTAAAACAAAGCAGTAAATTCAGAGTAGCACCACAGAACGCAGAGACTTTAATCGACTGGGAGTAATGTGTACTTTAAGCACTGATAAAAATGTGGATTTTTAATAACATCCATTTGACTTTTACTATAGATTTAGGGCATCATGGGAAAACACAAAGCCTTTATTTTTTATTTTATTTTTGTTACTTAGCTGTGTAGTGATGGCATAAAAAAAAGGTCATATACCACTCAAAGTACTTTTTTAATAATTTTTTAAGGAAACTCCTTAAGTGAAGCCAAGGAATAAAGCAAACCTCAGAATAACTTCTCCATTCATGAAGGCAAAGCCTGAATTTCTGCCAGTACAGTTAGTGTGTTCATCGAATAGTCACGAATAGGAAGTCATACCCTCCTCAGGCACTCGAGTGAAATGATGGTCCTTACAGCATAACCTCGTGCACTGGTTCACACCAAGGAGTGCATTTTTTGCACCTGCGAGAAAACATTTCTTAATAATTTCTCTCCTTCATCCCTGTTCCTCTTTCTTCCCCTCTGCCTCCATGCACTCACACTTCCATAGGGAATACTCTCACACCAGCTCTCTTAAGCCACCCAGCACAAAGGAAGGGTAAGAGGGAATCTTTCAAGTGAGCAGGTGCCAAGCTGTTTAAGACTTTGTAGATCCAGACTCACACTTCAAGTCTCCCCCAGAAGCTGGCAGGCAGCCAGTGCAGGTCGTGCAGTATTGGTGTAAAGATCTCTGTCTCAAATATACCACTGGCTATGGATTGCTGCCTTTCGCATTAACTCACATTTCCCCTTGCATCACTGCTAGTGTTGCCTTGTGTTGAGCACATTGCAGTAATTAGCCCAAGAGGGCACTTTAGATTAAATTCTTACATAATTTTACACCCTCTACAGTGCCAGTCATCCCAGTCAGTATATATGGTGTGTAAATTAGGAGAGTTGTGCCATTAGTTGGTGACACCTGGCAACCATTTGGAGCAGCCTTTTCTCTATAACTGTACTAATTAATAAATTGTATGTCAGGTGTTTGTGGAAATTGTACCCGTTTATGCTAAGTGTTATTCATTAAGAATAATTTTTAGATCTATTAAAGCTTCCATGATTTCAATTTTTTTATGATTTAAAACAATACTAAAAGCTAAAAAATTTATTTCCTTGGGTTAACTGAGGGGGTTTGTGGCAGTGTGTTTTTGGAAAATAGCTAGTTGAGCCTTTTTTCCCTTTATCTATTCATGGGTAATTCACTGCACCAGTCCTTGTGGTAAAATTAATTTAATATAGTCCACTTGATATTTCTCCTTTCATATTAACCCTCAAGACTGGGCAGAAAGCTGCCCCTCTGTGGGTCCCCATCACTCCCCAGATGATCCTCCCACTTTAAATAACACCACAGTTGAAAAGGCTCTGTCACTTCAAATTTATGCAACCTGTGCTGCTCTTGCTGTACTGAAGATTTTCCTTCTGGTTTTGAGGGAGAGCAGGTCTGCCTTGGGAGTGTTCCCCCCTATCTCCCTTTAACCTCTGCAATCTCTTTGCCTGGTTTCAAGTTTCATTACATATACTTTGACCAGCTCTACTTGTTGCCCATTTTAGACTTTTGCATTCCAGTTATTATATTCACTGAGGAATAAAAACTTGGTGTGCTATAAATTTAGTTTTCTTTTACAAGAAACAGAATATAGTTCTTTGGAAGTTAATCTATTGTCCCCATTCGTCTGATAACCTTTGGGCTGTTTTTTTTTTTTTCTATGAGAAAGTGAGTGAAAACATATTTCGGTGTTCTTGTAACAAAGTCTTTTAGTGTAAGACACCAAAGTGTAGGGACTTACTGTATTTTAATATGTTCTTACATGCAAAGGTCTCTAAGGCATAGCATTTAGAAATGTTTAGAGAATGGACAATTAATTTAACCAAAACACAATGTGCATTTTCATTTTTTTTCTTTTACAATGGGAAAATGTATTTCTCTACTCTTAAAGTGTGTTACTCTTCATAATCCTTCATAAAACTTGAAAGTGTCAGTCATCTAGTTAATTGAAAACATGTAATAAGCTTAAGACTCATATAGTTGTTAACTACTGACTACATTTAAAGACTAAAAAATGATAGCAAAAACGTTTTTTTGCAAGTCCTTTTTGCTTCTAATTATGCACTAAGGGGAAAAAAAAGATTTTACAGTTAGTGAGGTTAAAATATTCTCTTCTGTTTAGTCTTTCATCTTGAGTTTTGAGAAGATGAACTACCATGTTTATCATACTTATTTTGACCTTAACCTTTTTTTAATAAAAGAGACTTAAAATGTCCCAGCTGGCATGTCTCCTACTGTTGTGAAAAAAAAGAAGAAAGAAAACTTTGAGTAGTTCTTCCTGTGCAGTAGTTGTAGCAAGATGAATAAAACCTTATAATGTCTTAAGCAGAGAGTCAGCAATCTGTTATTTGGAGATGGAATTTGAGACATGTCTTGCCCCAGTTTGTTATGAAACTTATGAGCAACCAATGTAGACAAGAAAAGACAGAAAATATATTAATAAACATCCAAAAGCATTAAAATATTCTTTATTTTTATTACTTTGCATCAATAAATACAATCCCAACACTCATCATAACATCTTTAAGGTAGTTTGGCTGCGTACAACGTTTATGTACCAGACCATGAAGTGTGAACTAGGACATTCCCTGTGTTTTTAGTGGAATTTACAAAATGTGCACCAGCTGGAGACCTGATTTGAGGAGCATTATGTAAACCTCTGTACCTCGCCTATAAAAGCACACTGAAATTACAGGTAAGAATTAGCTCTGAGTTCTCAGACTAATATCAGAAGGCATCACTTCACATGAATCAGTAGATTCTACTTTGGTGCAAAAATAATGAAATACAGACACTATTTTTGCTTTTTTATTTAGCTTATGTTTTTTTTTCCCCACAAATGTGTCTTGCATCAAATGTAAAGGAGATGAGGTGAAGTTATCTCGCTGTCTCTGTCAGATGGCTGTTAGTGAGTATTGTCTGAGAGAGTGCTTCTGAACGGAGAGCACCTTGCTCCAGCTCGCTTCCACACAGATGTGGAACCAGCAGAAGGCTTCCCAGGTAACAGTCGGGTCAGGGCAGGGTCAAAGATGAGAAATAATTCAGTGCCTTTGGGTCTTATTCTAGTGGAAAGCATTCTGTTCTGGTACTCTGAACTTAAACTACTTGCTCTTACTTTCTGGCAATTTCTGCAGTTATGAAGAGTAAATAACACCTTTTTTTCTTTGGAACAAAGGAAGAATCAAGCAGACATACACTGTAGCCTGCAAACAAGGTTTAAGTAAGTAAGTTTTTGGAACTCCTAATAGGAGTATTTCACCTAAAAGCTGTTAGTAGCTACAGACACTAGCTGTGTGCAAAACCTGCATACCTTGCTAATTATGTTACACACAGAAATAGAATTTTATCTAGATAAAAAGTTCTGTTCTCTTAGAGTACTCAAGTGTTCTTCCTGACTCCAATAAAATTATCCATGGTTTGTAGTGAATATGACTGCTAAGTGCACTGTAGAGTTCTTGAAAGTGGCTACATGCCCTTGTGCATTGATGCAGCATGGTGATGTAACATGGACTATACCCAGTGTGCCCAAAATCCATGGGGTGGTTCCTTTGGATTGTTTGTGGTTGCACTATTTCAGCAGTTCAGCTCTAATATCTCAGCTTTGCTGACTTTTCATTCAAAGCCTAGATGTGGGAGGAGGTGATAATATTTTCCTTTAATAGGACTGAAGTCCTTTAATTTCTATGGCACGCTTGAAAGTTACATTTGGTTGTGTTAATGACTTTCGTCACTCTTGTGGCATTTACCTGCTAAGCTTATTTTAACCTGGTACACTGCTGGACCAGAGGGCTGGAGAGTTCTGAGTAGGAGAGAGGTTCCAGACTCGTACCTTGGCTAATTCATTATTCTTAGTAAAAATCATAAATGTTGATGGAGTGAGATTGGCACATTTGTTCTTTATGAGTGGTCTGAAGTAATTACAGGTTAATATTCCAGAAACCTGTATTTTGTTTAATAAGTGTCAGGTAGTATTATTTTTTTATTCCAGTGTCTTCTAAATAAGGAAAAAGTAAATTAATTTGATTTACTTATCTAAAAAGCGTTTGCTTGAAAGCTCTCAGTGTCCTGGTAACTAAAAAAAAAAAAAAATCGCAAGGGGTATTAAAGAAATATTAAATATTTAAGTATATTTAAGCATTAGAAGTTCATTATCATATAGGTAGTATCCTAATTTATTTTTCTTTGTGTGATACTATTGCATCAGGGATAAATAGTGGTAAAATGATGTTTAAAAGCTTGATTATGGTGGCATTATGTAACAGTAACTTTTCAACACAGTTATAGTGTTTCAATTTGCAAATTTTACATAGTAAACCAAAAAATCAGTCTAGCAAGCTGCAGACTTTTAAAGACTTTAAATCTGCCAAATTATAGCCACTTATTTTTGCCTGACATATTTTCAGCTTAGACCCACATAGGAGCTGCCAAACTTGTTTCTTTTCATTACCTGTTCTATGTCTGGCTCGAAGTTTAGATTTTAGAAAATGGAAAAAAGCTGTTTGTGAAATCACAAGGCTCTTGAGCTCTTAGTTTCCTCTTAGTATCAACGTTTATTTATTTAGGTTTGGGCTGGGTTTCAAAAGATTGAAATTGGAAACAGAGAAGGTGACTCTGAATACCATTTATCTGTATGTAAGCGAACATTCAATGTACATTTAATTTAAAAAATTGCTGTTTCCTACGAGAGGGAGATATTTTTCACATTGTTAAAACATTTTTAGAGGTCACTAGGTGGTCATGTCACCAGCAGGGAGTTTTTGTTTGGCAGGCTGCATTAGCAGTTAGTAACAAATGCCTCCCATGATTCTGCATTCAAAAGGAGTTGCTTTGCAAGTAACAAATACTTACAACCTGAGAACTGAAGTATAAAAAGTAGTGACAGGGGAAAATGTTTGGAAATGTAAACCAGCATCTTTAGTGGCCAAATTGGAGTGTTTAGGGAGTAGAAGATTACATATCTACTTTATACTTGAGCTTGGAGTTTACAGAAGCAATAATATTTTCACTACTGCAGTTGTGAATCTCATAATTTCTAAAGAACTGTAAATTTGCAGCTTACACAAGTCCTTGGTTTGGGTTGTAATTAACACTTTCAATATAATTGTCATCAGACCCTTCATACCTGTTTTAAATTTTGTTCCCTTATGTGGATTTGCATATTTTATGAACGTCTATAAATTTTCTGACTTAATTTTCCTCAGATTTAAAATGTTTTAAACAATAAGAAGGAATAAAACTGAATAACACCAAATGTGTACAGAAAGTTTGGCCAAATATACATTGGGAGGGAAGGGAAGCCACGTTTGAGAGTTTCTTTGTAATCTCTTACCACGTTGTTTTTGTTGATTGAGATTTGGCATGTAAGCATTTAATAGTGAGGGTACATTAGTATTTGGAAAGTAAAAGTACTGCAATTTGGACTGAAGATACTAATTTGTTGTATATGCAGTACAGCTCATTTTCAGACAGCTGTTATTAGCAGCTGGAACAGCGATTCTTCCTTTAACCATAGAGTTCACTTTTCCCTGATGAATGTAATACAGACATTCTGGGTATTCCAGTGTATAATTTAGGCCTGTGCCATCCCACCATGTGAAAGAGATCAGGGAAGGATTCTAGAAGATGACAATGCCCATGGTGGTGACAATCTGACGCAACTGCTTGACTTTCTTAGAACCACATTGATTCACATCCAACCTCTGACCCTGACACCTATCCTGCTCCATTGCCAAAATTCCCCAGTCCTCGGGCTTTATGCAGTCAGATGCCCTTGTTAGGCAGGCTGGATGTTTCATTTAAACTGACCATGTCCAAAGCAAGACCTTCTTTGTGGGAGAGGATCTACTGTTGGAAACGTAGCCTTCCCAGTTTCTTATGAGGTGTAACTTCCATGGAGAGTCTGCAAGGGATGAACAAAGCCAGACTCAGGATGAATTGGACACAAGCAGTCTTTTCCTTTTGCACTTCAAAATACATGTTTTCTTAAAACAGAGCTTTAGGCTTCTCAAAGAGAGTCTCTTGTTGATGGACGGCGCTGAAAGTGTGAGAATGGAGAATACCTCTGAAGGATGGCAGGACAAGATCTGTATGTAATCCCATCAACTCACCTTTATAGTTAACTTTCCCAGGATGGAAACTCTAGAATCTGAGATAGAAGAGAACTGCTGTGCCTTCTGATCCTGTGACCTTGTTAAAACCAGGACTCCAAGCTGGATGAGCTGAGGAATAATGTGCGCCAGCTGTGCAGTCTAGATGCAGCATAGGGAACCAAGAGGCTCTGACAAAAAGAGGTGCTTGGAAAGGCACATTAGTCCAATCAATACCACATGGTGACCTTGTGAGGACTACAGTCCTTGGGGTCCCTTTTCGGTATTAGGCTTGGACCAAATCTAGCAGCTGGATTTTATTTGCTCTAGAGGGTTGCTGTGGTTTAGTTAGCTATTCTATTGCTTGTCTATAGTGAATAGGAAAAGACCAGGCCTGGAATTCTCAATATCTCAATTTTATTATACTCAGAAGACACATTCTGATAATTTTTCTGGGGATTCCTGGCAGGAGCAATATGAAACTTAATCCTTACCTCAAGCTCTGCTGAACTAGATTAGCTCATGCAGTACTATGGTTAGGGCTAGAGAAGGTGCAGGAGCGAGTTCTCTCAAGTTTATGGGCCAGTGGCATATGGAGCAAGGAGCAAAGAACTTCTGTTTCTCATGTGTGGGTGTTACCTGTTGCTCCAAATCTTGCCAGCGAGCTCTCTGGTTCCCTCTTTCAGTCTGGCATTCCTCTCAGTCAGGAGGTGTTGACCTGACAGGTATGGTTATATTTATTTGCATTACTGTGGGCTATAATCAGGCAGAAGCTGTGACTTTGTGCTGGGTAATGACATAGTCTGTGGCTAATGAGATTTACTTCAAATATTTCCTTGACTATTATTTACTAAAAAGTGATCTTAGCTGATTGGAATAAGCAATATTTACTCAGTCCAAGAGTTTCATGACCCTTGGTGGGGTTCTCAACATTTCAGTTTCTGTGCAAAATGGATCTATGGGATATTTTGAATGTTTTCTGAAAAAAATAAGTTTTCCTTAATCATTAGGCTGAAGTTACTGGTTTTCTAAGAATATGTAGGTATATGTTGTCCTATATACAATATGAAATTATTTGTAATTTGTTGGGTGTGTGTTTTTATGTTAAAGAACAGAGTTTAAGTAGTTTTGTTGATAACTGAAAATTGGTCTATGAGTTGGTATTTCTTCTTTTGGTAGCTTCTCTCTTCTCCTCCAGCAGCTGAGGTTTTGCTGCTGAATTACATTATTTTAAGGTGATTAGTATTAGATCTCTCTTTAGAAAATGAATGCCACAGCTTTTTACCTAGTAAATATTATCAACATCTTTAACAAATCTCCAGTGAGTCATTGTCAGGAATAATTTCTTTGCTGACTTGGAAACAGTCATAGCTGCTGAGGCTCTGTTCTGCCACTTGGAAAACTAAGGCCTCTCTCAACAATGCAAACATATGCTTGGCCCTTTGAAGAATTTAAACTGTGTCTGGAAAGGAGTTGGGGTTACAGTTGGGGTTCTGTCCATCTCTCAGTTCAAGAATTCATCATTTTTTTAAGTACAGCATTGAACTTTGGGTACTCTTTTTATCTGGTTTTGATTGTGAACACATTTGATGATGTGTTCATTTTACTGCACTATGACTACTGGTTTTGCCACCAGTATAAATTTAATGATGAGGCACTACACAGAATAAACTACACAGATAACCTCTGCCAGGTTGATTTTAGGTTTGTCCCATTTGTCCGTTGATTGTGTATCAGCTGGCTGGAACTGGAGATGGTGGGGTGTGTGTGGCAGAGATTTCAAGCCAGCCACCTTCCTGGCTAAGTGACAAGGCTGGCACAACTGCAGGATGCAGAATAGCTGTTGGGACTGAGATTAAGTGGAAATGGCTAAGACAGAAGAGAGGTGGAAGAGCCCCTTGAGAGATTTTTCAGCTGAAAGAAGGTTGGCAGCTAGTGATGTAGATGACACTTGAATGGAAAGACTTAAAAAATTACTCTCCATTTAGCATTCCAGATCCATCCAAAATTCACTGGCTAACACCATAGGATTTTATTATAACCAGTAATAGTTATTCTGACTGTTGAAAAAATTAGGAAATACCGGTTTGCAGTTCCTCCTTTTTTTATAGTGTGCTTGTGCCTTATCCACTGCATTGCTTGCAGAGAAGAACAAATAATTTTCTCTATTATATGAGTGGCTGAGACAGTGACTTCTTAGAAAACTTATTTTGGAAGTATTGTCAACTACGTGAAACTGTGTTCCCGTACATTTACTTTTCACTGAGGTAGTCAGCACTGATAGGGTAAGTTCCTTGTTCCTCAGCTCTCTTGCTTCAAGCTACTCTGCTTCCTGTAAATGTGAACTGAATATGTCAGCCTTTATAAACATCAGATGTACTCTGTTCCTCCCAAACAGTTGTAGCTGTTAGTAATTGTTCATTACAAAGTAACTTCCAGTAATGTTAAGAAGCATGGAAGTAATTTGGGGAGAAACACACTTTGTTCTTTTGTACTTGTATAATACGACTCTGCCTTAAGGATAAGCTTAAGTCAACCTTAACTGTGGAACCGTGAGAGTATTCACATAGTAGTTTTAAAATGAGCAGAACAACCAAACCAATTATGTCTTTGTCAGGTTTTTAATACTTGAATGTAGTTTTAAATATTGTATTTATTAGAATTTTACATCATTTTACTACTTCTACTGTTCTGTTGTTAAATCACAGGGCTTAGTAATGAATACAATAATAGCTTGTATGCCTTACTCAGGAAAAATAAGGCATAGATAAAATTTCTCAGCACCTGATCCTGCATTCAATTTTTGATTTTGCTTAATCTTCTAGACTAGAAAGGTTATTGTTGCATTCTCTCTTTCTGCATCTCTTTGACATGGTTTAGTGTTATTTTCTTAGTTGGGGAAGTACTGTTCTAGCCAGCTAACATGGTTCTCATATGCTTTAAAATAATTCCTGGAATATTTTACATCTTTGTTATATTTTGAGACATGCATTTTCTTTTTAATTGGACAACACATTTAACAGCATAGGTACCTACAGAATTGAGTTTTTGTGACAGATTAGTTTCCTTTTGTGCAACAGGAAAAATGCTACACCTACTTTGGTATCAAGACTTTGGTTTGGGTAGTTCTGGCTTCTTTGTGTGGTTGAGGTGCTATTATTCCCCGCCACCTGTACTGAATCTCTGCTCATTGCACTAATTAACTGCTGGTGTTTCATTTCTCACAGCAATGGCCCTTCTATTAGCATTGCTCCTTCTAGTGACAGCTCTTCTTAAAATGGATCCCATTATTTGTGTGAGTCCCAAGGCCACCCGGATAGCAGTTTCAGAGAGCATTTTCCACAACAACTCCTTCTTAGGCTCATTTTGTCACGATTCTTTCCAGATGTGCGGTTGATTCAGGTAATGTTCAAAATCCTACTTGGAGACATCTTATTTTTCCTTTGTCTTGGATTCTAGAGCTCATCCAAGGTTGCAGAAAATGTGCAACTGTGTACATAGTTAAAAGAAAAAACAAATCAACCATGGACATGCAGAGGCCCCAGAACATGTCCTCTATTTGATTCTAAGGAAGCTTTTTTTATTTGAATTGGCTGGTGGTCATTTTGCCAAAAGCACTATTGATTTTTGTTAGATATACAGTCTTTTTGGTAGATATACAGTCCATGTCTTAGTATTTTTCATTATGGATGCCTTTTCAGATTACTTCTCTGTGTTCTCTAAAGCCCTACCTTAAAAATAGACTTTGCACACCAGACTCAACATATTTTGTTTCTAGCAGAAAAGTAATTTGTATCTCCCAATTAACAAAACACAGAGAGAAGGGAAACTTGCAGATCTTGCAGGTACAATGAAAGGGGAGGAAAACTTTGCTAACTCCTGTAGTTTTCCGTATGATAAAAGCAGAAGGAATGAGCAGAAACATACTGCATTCCTCATCAGAAAAAATATTTGAAAATATATACTAGAGAACTGTACATGGTGTGGTTATTTCAGTGTCACTTGGAAGAGTCAAGCAATGCATGCATTGCCAGCATAGATGTGTCTGACTGGTGAGCAAACCCAGCTCTGTGACACCTGGATGGATCTTAGAAATAAATGCTACAATTCATTGTGGAACTTTCTTAAAATATCCAACTTTGGTTATTTCCACTGTGTGGAGTCCTTTTTGCCATTCAGACATCTGTCTTGAGGAGCTCTGCACCTTCTCTCTGAGACAGGTCAGGGATGTACTTCATGCCTCTTTTGTCTGCTTTGAGAGTCAGTATGAACTGTCCTCACTGTGAGCCAGTGTGGGTTATCTCAGAGCTCTAAGACTGTACATATGCATTTTTAAAAAATGTTTCCTTAGTCTGAAACAAATTTTGAACCAGTTAACCCACCAAAGAAGATCAATGAGCAAATTTCTTTGTGCAAAGTTGAATCATATGACAATCTTCATGCTTCTGGCAATGCTTGTGAATAGCTCCATTAGCAGGGAAGTCATATAATTGAATAACATCATGTGGTATCCTATCTCTTTCTTTCCCAATCTTTTAAGATACTAATTAGAGAAATATTTGTGTAGTGCTGCTTAATTTCCTCCCTCCTTCCTACTCTCGTGCCTACTCTGGGCTTTCATTGTTTTTACTGATAGTTTTCTATTTTATAGTTATTAATTTCATATGGTGTATTTTGGATGTGCAGTATTTTATTAAAAATTAACTTGATTTTTTTTTTCCCCACTGAGATGGAATGAGGGTGCTAGGGTTTGAATAAATATGCTCTGAACCTTAGTCACTTAGGTTTTTAAAACATCCCACACCTACAGGAATGGTAGTTTGAGAAGACATATCTTTTACTCAGATACTTAACTACCTTTTTTTTTTTT
>VWZG01006450.1:3517963-3591226 GCA_013396735.1 Grallaria varia
TTTAATGTTATCACCAATAATTAGTGGCGGTTCCAGATATAATGAAATTGTCAGAAACTGTATGTTTAACTTTATTTCATACCTCAGCATAAAAAATCCTGAGTTGTAATAATTCCCAAAATTTCCTGTATCTATCAAATTAAGCTATGTAACTTTTAACACATACTCACAGTGTAGCAATAAGTGACGGATGTCATCCTGTTAATAATAGAAATGATGTTTCTGACTTCACAGATCCAAAGTGAAATAGCTAAAACATTCAAACTGTCCGCCTATGTGGGGTGTGTGTTTGTTTGTTCAAAGTTCTAAGGAGTTCCCTAGTTTAAGGTTAACATACGGAGTTGTATTCTGACATATATTTGTAACTAGTGGCAATTATATGACACTGGTTTACACTGGTCTGACACCCTAATTAGTAAGATAGCATTTAAACTATGCCCTCAGATCAGTTATCAAAGATGAATTGTGCACTGCCAAGAGAGTGCAGTTGTTTGGTTGCAAGTATTCAGGCAGTTTTCTTTCTCAAAAAATGCCTTGTAATATACTCTAAAGCTCAAGGCATAAATTCTAATACATATTCATACTGATTTCTGTATTTTGTTCCAAAATGGGGTTAATTGCTCTCTTTGTGATACATTTTCAAGTTGAATCTGGTCTACATTGGTTTTTATGAGCTTTGTTATATATGTTGTTCAAAGGGCAGCTCTTTGTAGCATTATGGAAATTAGAGGGAGGAGCATAAGTGACTTCTTTCAAAATCAGATCAGTCTTTTTCCTAAATTTCCAGTGGAAAGGAAGAAAATAGATTTTTGTATATTTTTGTGTGGATAATTTTTTTAATCAGCATTTACTAAAAGTTGAAATAAAGTCCCATTAATTTTTTCATAACCACCTACTTTGTAACAAATGGTTATCCAAAATATATTGTCAACTCAAAATTAAGGACAGTTTAAAATTAACAAAAGCTAATAAATAAAAAAATGGCTTTTTTAATGTTCTATTTCTTCATCTCAGTTTTATGTCTTTGACTCGACTGAATTCCCTTTAAATTCATTGAAACAATAGTAACTCTTAATAGTAAGTTTTTTCCAAACTTAAATCCTTATTTGGCAGTTCAAACACATTACCAAGAACTATATTTTAAAGATCAAACCATTCCTCCTGCAAAGCACTTTTATCTTCGTCTTCTATAAACACAAAAAGTGCTGTTGAGGGATGAGGGGGCTGACAGTGACAGATTACCTCTGGTTTTGTTTTCCTGTTTAACTTAGGTGGACCCTGTGCAGTGCCATGTTGTGCTGTAACACAATCCCGTGCATTCAGCTCCCATTGTTCTTCTTCCCAGCAGTTCCTATTCCTGTACCACGTCGGGCTGTGGCATGAAACAGGCAGAGGTATCTCAACCAAGTGTTGGTGTCATTCCTGTGAAGAATCACACAAAGCCAAATGGACTATTGGAGTTCTAGTAAAAAAACCCCTGCCAAATCCAGAAATAATTGTGGTCTCTAACTTCTTCTGCTGTGCTTTGCAGGACCATGAATTCCTTTTTTCTCTGCATTTCTCACACAGTCTGAAGCTTGTTCCGTCTCCTTGTGTGAGCAGTGCTGCCTATTTGAATGAAATGAGAGTGCAGTGGTTATTGAAGCATGATCTATGAAACCATGATGTAATGGCTTTTACAACATCTTTTCTGAGGGATCTGTTTTATTTATCTGTCATTTCTAAAAAAAATAAATTATCAAGACATCAGAAGTGCAATGTTATAGTGCTTGAAAAAGTTCCAAGCATTCAAAGGGCAGTTGAGTGCCTACTTCTTACTTGAAAATTAGCCCTGAAAGTTGGATGTGAAGTTCCTTCTTTGCCTTTTAAAATCTGGATTACTTTTGTTTGCTTAATGAAAGACCTGTATGTACATTGAAAATTGCTGTTAAGGAGGAATAAAGGGAATACTTTGGAATTGCCCATGTAAAGACAATACAGTTGCTGGGAGATGTAAGTAGAGGTGTGATTATGGGAGTAATGAACTCGGGCAGGTAAACTGGGAAAAGGACAAATGGATAAGGAAGCTGCTTTTCCAAGAAACCCCTCTGTGATTTTTTTAGAATCAGGTCCTCTCGTTTCCTTCTTCCCAGTTCTGAAATTTCACATTAGGAACAGATGCAACTTCCTGTTTCTCCTTGTTTCTAGCCTAGTGAAAACATACATCTGATACAGGTGTAGTACGGTGCCTATTGGTTTGTCTCACACACTGTAAGCATTGACATTTTATCCTCACGCTCACTTCCAGCAGAAGACTTGATCAGATGGAAAATTCAAGGTTTGATACTCAGATAAAATGAGAGAAAGTGCTTGGTGGGTCAGAGTGGTGAGTGGGGTGTGTAAGAACAGCCCCCACCTTGGTGTCCCACCCTTCATGGCCAGTGCTCTCTGCTCGGGGTGTGATTGGGCCCTGCACATCACTGATCTGCATTTGCTTTTGGGGGAACCAGAATGACCCAAAGTGCAATTTCATGCTGTTTTTTCCTTCTGAAAGGATTTCAGAAGGGCTTGGTTTTTGAATACAGTGCAAAATATACGTTCATCTTCAAGAAGTAAGCTATAAAGATGCTTTTGTAAAAGCAACTGGAGAGAGAAATTTTCTGTCAGCCTCAGACATACAATTTTTAGGTAATATTTGAAAGTCAATAGTGACTGAATTTACATGTCTGTACTACACTACTAGCTTAGACTTACAACTCTGTTGTTGAACATACAGATCTTAAATTTCATGTGTATGATCCGTATGTCTTGTTTTTAAAGAAAAATCTTTAAAATACCAATAATATTCTGAAGTTTATTTTCTAAGATACGTGCACATCCATAATGGATTAGCAGCATGTTTTAACAAACCATTTATTTGCTATGGGAGTGACAGAGAGAGGCTGTTTCAAACAGGATCTCTCATCACCGTCTATCTCTAGTCACCTCCTACTGAACTTAAGGTTGAATGCTGGAGGTCACGAGGGAAAGAAAACAATAATTAGAAGGAAAAAGTTGATCGAGCTGTTTTTTTTCTCCTTCAGTATGATTAGCATGTAAGAAACTGGCTGAGTCCTGTATATCATTAGTTCAAACATTTCTGACTTGATTTAACTTTAATAGTAACTTTTTAAGTAGCATTTCTGTATTTTGTGGAGAACAGCATAAGTAGTAAAGGCAGTGAAAGTTCTCGTTAGAAGGTCTTGTTTCTATAGATCTTAATCTTGGAATTCTGTTAGATTACAATTGGACTGTTTCTAAGGAATCACTCCACCTCCCAAAAGTTGTCATGAGTTCTTTTATTAAAGCTCAAAAATTATTCTTAGACTAACAGGGGTGGGGAGTAAGTCAGGAGTGTTTACAGAGCTCACTTCTAAATTGACTGTGATAAGTGGCAATGCAATGTATTATGATTAGAGGTTTCTGGGAGACTCTTTAAGAAGGTTAACTGCGAGGCAGCTCTCAAAAGAAAGCATTTATCTTAGTGGTCATCCTTCAGTGTTTTATACTACTGAGATTTTTTTGTGGGTGGTTAGAACCATTTTTTTGTGTTTTATTAGCTGTATCTTGAATACCTCCTACAAGCTGAATGACAGTTTAGGGTTATTAAATCTGTTCTTAGTACATTTTTTTATCCTTAGTTAATCTTGACTAAATATATGCTAGTGAGCAACACTTTTTTCTCAGTTGTTGCCCATATTTGTTAAAGAAATTATTCCATTTGACATTTGTTTAGGCTGAAGTTTGATAAAATACTGTATACAGTATACTCTTCCAGTTTGGTATTCAGCAGAGACTTTCATGGATTTATTTCTTCTTGCATTATCTTATCTTCCTTTCTAGCATGCTAAGACTTCCTTTTCATATTAAGTAATTTTTTTTCACTCTAGGACAGATGCTCTCACAACTGCATACTCTGGGTCTGTATTGCAAGAGATCTGTAAGCTGTGATTTTCAGGCGTTAGGTAATGTTTATAGTTGAGTTGCCTTGGGATCTGCTTTCTCTAATCCTATGTATGGTAATTTTCTTTAATTCAGGTTGTTCTTTGACACTACTTCCTGTAACTTTACTAAAAGATTTGTATTATTTTATACTTTTTGTTTGTGCAAAAGCCATCTCTATTGTCAGATTAACAGTTGATCGGTCCTCCAAGGAAAGGCATCTCTGTATTTCACTATCACTAAGAAGTGGCCTATGCGGTATGAAGTCATTCTTATCTGCAATAATGATATTAGACATTTTCACAGGAAACTGTAATATTCTTTCTTACTATAGAGGTAGAAACTTAAATGGGTTGCTGCTAAAGCTGTGCCTTGCAGTAAGGCCAACTATACCCAGGTAATTTGTAACATTTGCCTAAATTGTTCAAAAAGGCTTCCACTGTCAGTGACCATCTTTCCTCAGCCATTTCTTCCAGTAATCAGTTGCTATTCGTACTTAGCCTGCCATTATCATTACACCTTGACCAGATACTAGGAGCAAAAAAGCACAGCTTTCTTCTGCAACTTACAGACATTACTTCTGTTTCTGTGTGCCATGAGTATAGGAAAAAGTTCTATTTCAATGTGACATGGCATTTCATGTTCCCCACATCATGTTGCCACTCATAGACTATGTATTGTAGTTTTCCACAAGGTTTTCTTGTCAGTCATTTCTCTGACTGTTTTTTTCCACATTTTTCATGGAGTAGTGGATGCAGTGTTTCTGCTAAGATCTTTCCTGTAGATAAAAAGACTCACTTGTGCCTTGCAATTTTATTTTTGTTTATACTTCTCTTATTCACAACAGATCCTTAATATGGAGTTTTTACTTAGTTTTCTAAACAGTGTCTTTGGTTTGTAAAGACACTTTAATTTCTCTCTTCATGGCACTTGAAAATCCTCCCATTCTCAAGCCTCATTGAAATGTAATGAGTAGATTTTCTAGTCCATCACTCATGTAGTCAATGAAAACATTACACAGAGTGGATCCTGAATGGCTTTGTATAGAATACAACTTGTGTAAATAAATTAATTCCTGCCATTAGGAAGGGAGAGTTTCTTTCTTCTATTCTTTGGTATTTTAGTATGAAGTGTCATTAAATATAGTACGATACTTGTGCAAATTTTCTTGGTACTTCTTAGTGGAAGCATCAGGACCTCAAGCCCAGATGTTGCAGCTGTGAGTGTGCTCATTAAGGGACTGTTGTATTCACTGGCTCTGTATTAAGGAGACTTTCACGAGCTAATAGGTTGCTGTGGAATAGAGTGTAGTCAGTCTTTGCCAGGGGAAGAAGTTTCATTTCATCAGTTTTGCTTTTCAAGTTCTCCTTCTCTTTGCAATAAGCAACATATTATAGTGGAGGATATGTAAGTTGGGAATCATAGGAATTCCTTTATGTAGTTCAAAGGAAAATGTGCAGAATAATTATCAAAGTGGAGCAAATGCTGTTAGGTTTANATAACAGATTAGTTTGCCAGAAAAAGAGAGGAAAAACTACTAAGCGCAAAAGGGATTACTCTTTCTAAATATTACTGTTAAAGAATGTCATTTAATCCACTGCTCCAATAAATTATTTTAAAATGTATTTTATTGCCATAATTTATTAAACAATAAGGAGACATTTTGGCTGCAAATAGTGATAACATCTCTATAGAACTGTATTTGGATAGTAATTTTTTTTTCCTGACACGGTAGATAATTAAGAATTATAAATTATGCTTACACTCTTAGGCATGTTAGCTGGAGAGTATTTTTGGCTGTATGTTGTTCTTGGTGCCAGTTCAGGTCTTGATTTTCAAAAACTGTTTCACTGAAGCACATGATGAGTTTCATTTTCTAGCAGCAAAGTGGGAGTGTGTTACTTACCTGAGAGATTTAGAGGAAAACCTTGCTCCTGGTTAACATTTTTGAATGAAGTTTATTTCACGTTTGTAAGTGAGAAAATCATTGTTGGCAGATGCTTTGCTGCCATCTTAACCATATTCCTAGTGGTCAGATAATCTCATTTCAAATGTTTCCTACAAAACCAGTGATGTTAATTTTTTAGCAGGGTCACTGGATAGCTAAAATAAATGGCTTCTGTTCATGGTTTTGTTCTTCCATAGGAAACTTGAAGGATGATGAAAGGGTAGCATAACAATGGGGGTAAGATGTGGCTGTGCAATAAGTAATAACTAGGATATGATAATGTAGATATCCCAGTCTGTCCCAAGAGGCAGCACCATAAATCCTTGGATCTCTTCACTCATGATGCCTTACTAGCATGGGAAAGGTATTTTTCAACCTCTGTCTTCCAGGGACTTAGTGGAGGCTGGATGCTAGACCATGCAGAAGTAAAGGACAACACTTCAATTTCCTTAGGTGCTCTGTAACACCATCTTTATTTCGTACTCTGAAAAATAGTAAGAAAAACTTACATTTCTCTGTCTTCCCTCTGTACAGAAGTAATTTAATTAAAGATGTAAGCAACCAACATGTATCATTTGGTAGAACATGCAGTCCTGCTTTGCTGAACTCTTCTTAGCCCAGATGCCTGGTTAAATGCCCCTGGGTTATATATTTGAGGTTATTTCTGTTCGGGTTACCTACGATAGCAAGCACAGATAATGTGCCGAGATATGCCAGGAGTGTGTCTGTGCAGACACCTGCTCTGCCCACACTGCACAGGCTGTGGGAGCCACTGCCAGTCTGGAAAGCCATCAGCACGTCGTGTGGCACTATGCTCGAGCTAAAACACCTCGTCTCTCAGATAAACGAGGCTTTACGGCTTCTGCACTGAACCTGACTCACCTTTGGGTGGCTTCAGGAGTGCTGGCAGTGGGAGTTTGCATTTGGTGTATTCATCACTCCACGTCGCTGTGGAAGGACTTCAGCAGAAATCCCCATCCTTGTACCCTTGCACAGTTGTCTCTTGACGTTCATGGGTTTAATGCCTCTCAGCTCCACTTAAATTAACTATACAGATAAGAATTAAAAATTTGTATCGACAGTAATTTTGTGGGGGCCAGTTCAAACCTGTATGTGCCGTGGGTTGGATTCAGGTCTCAGGGCGTCTCAGTGGTGTCATCTGACAGCAGCTATTTCACATGACTGCGAACCGTTATTTCCTGGAAGCACTTGATATGAGTCATTATTTCCAGGAATTAAGTGTTTGGTTGCATATTTTCCCAAGATAGGAAAATCCCCATTAGCTGAGAAAATACATGCTTGGGGTCTGCAAAGTTTTGCGGGTTTGGGGCTGCGGAATGCAGATTTTTCAGAGCACATTGACTGGCTCTCCTGTCCCATGGAAGGTTTCACCTCATCTGCTACTTCAAAGCTGGAGTAGAGTGTTGCACAGCTGAACAGTCATGACCACAAGAATGTGGGATCATTTTGGCTGGCAATACAAAAAATATGGATACAAGTGAATACTATTATCAGATGCTGCAATGATACCAAATAATTCAGTAGTTCTGACTCTTCTTACTCACTAGTCAGGTTTGTGATATTTTTGGTGCCAATTTTGAGGCAGGGGAGAAGTAAACCTCTGGGGAAAAGTAAAATTTCAGTATTGATTCATGAAGTTTTCAAGTTAATGTGAACCTTTTATCCTATTTTTGGCCTTTTACAGCTCTAATATGTGTTATTCATGATTAAATAACTATTATTAAAAACCTCATTGATGTCAAGTACTTACTGTGAAATTTGCTATTAGAGAGCAGATGTATTATATTGGGTCTGGCTGGCATGGCGTTAGCTTAAATAATTTAAGAGTTATGGTTATATCAATGTTTATCTTCGGATATTAAATAAGTATATCTTTGCAATGGTTATTATGGTATAAATAGATTTATATTTTGCTGTTTACCAGAGGAACCTATTTTACAGCCCAAATTACTATGAATTAAAGATTAGGATTTAATCCCACTGGTGTTAATTGCGGACAGGGCAAATCTTTTCCCTACATATTCTGAAATCAGAGGAACATTATGAAACCTATTTTTAATAACATCCAAAATAACAACAAAATTGTCACTTGATGCAAGTTAAAAGTAGGAAAATGTTTCTTGATGCACTGGAACATTGTAAACACTTGTGACTGACCTTTCTCTCTACCTTTAATGCAGAGTGCTATCAGAAAACCTGTAGAGGAGCCAACGTAATCTTTATTTCATTTGAGAGAACATATTTTATGTCTATGTGCTCTATGCTGTTTCTGTTTCTTTGGCATTAAAGTAACAGAATACCCATTGTTTCTGCCAGAGAATTGTTATCACACGTGATATCTGTGAGGGTGGGGAGGCCCTGGCACAGGTTGCCCAGAGAAGTTTGGGATGGCCCATCCCTGGAGACGTCCGAGGCCAGGCTGGATGGGGCTCTGAGCAACCTGGGCTAGTGGAAGGTGTCCCTGCCCATGGCAGGGGGTTGGGACAAGGTGGTCCTTAAGGTCCTTTTCAACACACACCATTCTATGAGTCTATGATAAATTGTGTGCTTTCTGCAGGGTGAGAAAAATTGAGTACAGTAGCTTTCTTCATTTTCAGTGCATTAAAAAGGTACCATTTTAATGCAAATATTATGGAATTGATATTGCATTTGGGCACCACACATGACAAAACTGAGACTCTCTTACAAACTATGCATTTTTATGCATTGTTATGAGGTTTATAGAAAAAACAATATACTTATATCTCATTTCAAATTAGAATTATCCATATGCAACCCCCTGATTTTTTTTTTTTTAGTGTTTAATACTGGTTATTTAAAATAATTTGTACCTATAATTTAAATTAAGACTGTTGGAGTCTTATGGCATTCTCTTTTAAACACCATTTAACTATGATTAGAATAAAGGGGAAAGAATAATGAATGAAGCTGTCTAAGTGTATGAATAAAATGCAACTGTTTATCTAAAATTGATCCATGTCGCATAACTTGGAGTAAAAGAAATGGGTTGTTTTTCTTTTACTCCATCAGAAATATTGTCCTATAAATATTTACATTAATACATTAGGAACTTTGAAATAAAAGTGAAATAGCTTTCTTGACATTTTTGCTGGCAAGCAAAGGACTATGAGAATTCC
Organism: Grallaria varia; assembly: GCA_013396735.1. Taxonomy (NCBI): domain Eukaryota; kingdom Metazoa; phylum Chordata; class Aves; order Passeriformes; family Formicariidae; genus Grallaria; species Grallaria varia. Next base: position 3,527,030 of record VWZG01006450.1, read on the forward strand.
AAACTTTTAGCTCACCTTGACTGTATGAAGTTCATGAGCCATATTCTTACATTTATTAGCAGTTGGAGCCTAAGCTTAATTTATGATTCATTTATCCATGTTTATTTTTTAATGATTGATCTTATATAGTTCTGGAAAAAGGCATATGCCATAACATATTCTGTTCTAAAAGCTATTAGGTATTATATGCTTTTTCTTGGCTGATAAGTCATAGTCTGTCATTGAATGCCTTGCAGAAGGGGAATGTATTTCTTTTATTTATGCATTTAAAGGACAGATTATGGCCTTGCCAACACGAGCACTTTGGAGTATAAGATACTTCAAGATCTGTGCTTCCAAGCGCATGTTGTAAAAACCGCCCTTGTCCTGTGTCCTCACAAGCTATTTATGGCGTGCCCTTGGTAGTGTCTGTGTAATCCTATATGTTTCTGAATATTGTATGGTTCTCTTTGCTTTATGGAGCCTGAAGGGTCAAGTTTGCAAAGGAAAAGATCTCATGATTAGTTATATCAAGAAACTTATTTTCTAGATATTGTATCTTACTTCTAGAAATACATTTTTGTGTCGACACAACGAATAATAACAAATCCATAGGAAAACATCTAGGTAAATATGAAGAAGTTGTCCAGAGATGTCTGCATTGAGGTTTCTAGGGTACAAAATTAACAGGATAATATAAAAATTTGTTTTATCTGTAAAACTTCATTTTTTATTGTTCGAGCTCTATGATTTGAATGAATTACAACAGATTTATGTAAGATATTCTAGAACTCAGGAAAAAAATATCAAAGATTTTTAAAAGCAAGAAATTTCACAGAAATATTGTTAGATATATTGTAATAAAATAGACTGAGACAAATATTTTAAGAAGTAAATAATAAAAAATCAATAATGAAAATTTTTTTGGCTTATTCAGTTTATTTCATTATTTGGTTGGACTTGACAGTGTTTGCTTTTTAGAGTGTTTGGAAGGTAGTTGATCTCTTAGGGATTGAAAGAAACATCTTGCAGATATAGTAGTATATGTTCTGTTTTAATGAGAATGTAACACTTTTTATTTTATTTTATCAGACAGGAAGCTTTGCTTGCTGCAATTAGTGAAAAAGATGCAAATATTGCCTTGCTTGAGCTGTCTGCTTCAAAGAAAAAGAAGACTCAAGATGAAGTAATGGCTCTTAAACGAGAGAAGGACAGATTAGTACATCAGTTAAAACAGCAGGTGAGGAGACATTAACTTTCATACTTTCATGGCAACAGAAAATTGACATTGTTTTCATTTGTACTATTTTATTTTGAGCTTATGTTGGAAGTGTTCAAGCCAGGTCTGACATGTGACAGCAGTTCCCAAAGGCAGGAAGTGTTCAGTGCGTTTATTGCTCTTCTGTAGTTGCTAAGTGTTTAGCTGCATGTTTGCTGGGCTCATGTTATATGCAGCCAATACATTTTCTGTTTTCCCTCCTCATGTAGTTTCCAACCTTCTTACTTATGTGAGAGAGGAGAGGAGATGCTCTTTACATAAAGCAAATTCTGGCTGTTCTCTTGACTCTTTTTAACCTCCTTCTGTTCAGTTATTTGCTTATCTGTTGTAAAATAGTTGTGTTTTCAGAAGGTTTCAGGCTTTCTGAGGGGGGTTATCTGGAAGTCATGATTATTCTTAAAATAAATTCTCAAATGAGCAAAAATCACCCTGTCTTCAACACCATAAATCATTTGAAGTTTGTATAAAACCCAAATAGTTAAAAAAACTCTAGAAATAGATACCATAGCAAGCAAATTTATATTCTGCTTTTTTAATGAGGAAAATAACCATACTAGGCACAGTACAGTTGCACCAAACACAGTACATAAGTTCTTCTCTGTCTGGTTACAATGTTTGAAAATGTACGTGCTGTGCAGTGGCTGCTCCCCCTGAATTTTAAGAGGTCATAGCCAGAACAGGGCAAAGCGGCAAAGGCTGGTCTGATAACCTGGGTACTGAAGACCTGTGCTGTGTGTCATGTATGTTGTTAGACACCTTTCCTCTTTCAGAATAGGTGAAAAAGATGAGAAAGATATTTTCTGACAATGCCTGCAGGTGTTGTGTGTAATGGTTTCTTTTACAGAGTTCTGTGGTTGTTGCTGGAGGAGGAAGAGAATATAATCAGCAAAATCATTCAGGTCTCCTTAGCCTGTCCCAGTAGCTACTCTGCTGTCAGGCACGGTGCCACCCTGCAAATGAGCATGTTGTGTTAATAATCATCGGGCCAGATTGCAGAGACAATGTTAGGATTCTTCTGAATCACACATTATGTGCTGTAGAACTCCAAGCACTCAACGACAGAAAGTTAAGGAAAACCCTTGCTGCTCTGCTAAATTACCAATAGCTCTGACATCATGTGTCTAGTCATTATAGCTTTTCCCCACAGGTCTAAAAAAATAAGAAACACCCCCTGAGCATGAACTTATCATCCAGTGCTGATGCTGAATTCAGCTCAGATATTCCAGCCATGATGCAGTCATGTCTCAGGTCAGTCAGCTGGCCAGGAGACGTTTCACCCAAAATTTGTACTCTAAATAGGCAGACATGCTTCATGCTGTTTAGCACTTCATCCCATGGTGCTGCACCAGAGCAGGTCAAGTGAAGTTCCAAATAATTTTAGGGATTTTTGGTTTGCTGTGCTTTGGAAAAGAGAAGGCAGTCATTTTGTTTTTTAGGTATCTTTTTTTTTCACCTTCATCTTATGTTACTGAAGAGTAAATGAATACACCCCTTTGCCATGTTCCATGATACCTGTCATGGATATTTTTTAAATGTTCATCAGAGACTCTGGCAACTGTTTTGTTGTTGGTTTTGATTTTGTTTGGGTTTTTACCTTTAAGGTACTGCTCAAGAGTGTTCAAAACATTCATAACTTTCTTCAGACTGAGTTAAGGAATAGCAGAAGAGGATTGCTAGAGAGGCATTGTTTCGGATAACTTCAGTTAGAGTTGTAACCAAATACTTCAAATACCTCCATTATTTATAGTGATAAAGATCTTCAGTAAAGCTATTTAACTAGATTAAATTGATGCCAAAATAATCTCTCTGTTATCTCAGACACCACAAAAAAAGAGACACCAGGAACAGGAATGTGGTTTAACTAGGTCACCACTTTATTACACTTACGAATTATCTGATAATAGAGGTTGTAGACATCACTCATACTTCTTTAATCCCTTTGGGAAGAACCACTGTCAACCCCCAAAGCTTTCACATGTGCATCCAACACAAAGGCTTGTTAGTGCAATTCTTCCTTGCTATGGCTGGGCCTGGGGGGAGTGACAAATTCCACGCTGTGTGATATATCTGCCCAGGTCCTCAGTTTTTTGAGATATGCTGTCTCAATCTATTTCTGATTGACTAGAACTTCAGTGAATGATCAGCTGCAGTATCAATTTTTTTTTTCTCTTGGTCTTATTTGTCCCGTCCTCCATTTTCACAGCCGTTGCACTGCTGAAAGAGAGAAGAAAACAAAGCCCAACTTCTCCGTTCTAATGTGATAATCAAAGGAGAAATATTTATAAATATTAGAAGATGACTCACTAGATAATGGTAAACGTTAGACCCCCTAAATCCAACCCTGTTCTATACTATAGGAGGAATTTTTGCCTTGAGAGGCAAAATAACAGGATGATCCATGATAAAAATCTATATTCCTCTTATATATATATATCCAGTGTGTTGCAGACAAAGTCTTCCTTTCTCCTTCATCTGCAATTCAGACATTTGTTCTGATATATATGCAACCCAGAGGAAATCCCATTCTTGGTTTGCATATCAAGTAATGCATCTTTTGAACATAAAAATTGCTATTATGTCTGTTCTGTGTTGCTACAAAATTTCTACTATTACAGGTGCATTAATTTTAGGAGATGTCTTCATTAAATGTAAAATTATTTTCCACTGTGTTTTAAAAGATGGGTTTTTTTACTCCATTTATTTTTATGTGCTCCTTTTGTAGTTCCTGTGCTGCTACTTACGTTCTCCAATTTTTTCTGAGTAGTGTTCTCTTCAGAACCAAACTTTCCTTTAACTGTCGTGTTAGACCTGCAAAACCAAAGGCCCTTTTTGCAGTGTAAACCAGAAGTTAATGTGGATTAACACTTAAATCACGTAGCCAAGGAATTGGGAAATAATTTGCATTATTTTAGTGTGCTAACTGAAGTTAGACACATAATTTCACCTTGCCGGGAAATCTACATGCACTGTCATAGATGTCAGCAAAGCTCATATAGAAAAAATGTCCAAGAGTTGCTTTAGATAATTGTGTTGTATTTTCCTCATTCTACTGTAGACTTGATGTGATGACCCTGCAACTCATCTGCTCATTGAATCTGCTCTCCTAAGCACCATCATATCTCCCAAGAACATCTTGTTTTTCAAAGAGTTGTCATTTCAGTAAAGAAGCAATAATTTGAAATTAGCCTCCAGTGAGGATAAGATGGACAATTTGAAATAGAACATATTATTTCAATCAAGTTTATTTTGGGACTTTTGTAGACTGCATCATAATATATCTGTCATCTTGATTAGCTTTTGGCTTTTGTTTGCAGTTTGGGAAGTTTCTATGTCAGAAACTCTGGTAGTCTGTTTCTGCTGCTGTCTCTGTCAGTGGCATCCTAGACTTTGTTGATAAACTTCAGTTCCATAAACTTCAGTTCCATAAACTTCAGTTCCATATTTCTAGCAATTTCAAATGTTGCCATACTGTGGATCATATTCTTCCTACTCAGAAAGGTCTGATTCACATGAGGTCATTGTAGGCGCCCAAAATCTGCTTCATATTTCAAGAGATAGGGCACAGCGCGTAGGAGATGTCTTGGAGGTTCAGGGGTCAGCTCTGTTAAACTCAGTGAAATAACCCAAAGTATGGAGGTTTCTTCTGGAACCTCTTTGTTCCTGGGTTACAGCCAGGAGAGCAGACTCTGTCCCTGCCCTGTAATGGTTCACAGACTCAGCTGAGATCCAATGGCCAGATGCAAACGGAGCGGCTTCTGGACAGACCTGCATTGTGGCAAACTCCTCTGTCCCTCTCATAGAGCCCTGACCCACCCTGGTGCATTCTGTGTTTCAGCTGGAAGCTTCCTGGCTGTCCAAATGCTGCCTTAGGGTTGCTTCAGAAGTGTATTACCATTGTGTCATGGGCCAGGAGCATGAAAATTCCATGAAAGGAAGAAATATACCAAGAGCTTTTCAATATCTATGAGAAACAGGCTATTTTCTAAACAGGCCCCATTCTGGCAAAGATAAAACAAATACAGTGTACTGCCTGCTTAGGCATGAATATTCATCTTAGTGTATCCATGACATAAACTTGATGTTATTTTATGTCTTTTATTTTTCATGTGGGTTGTCTTACAACAATGCAGTGAGTTATTACTCAGTTTGGAGGCCAAGTATTTACTTCCCAAGGGTGTGACCCTCTCCCTCCTGCCCCCCAACTCAAAAATACACCTTTATCTTCTTAATTAATCAATTTTTTTTTAAATCACAAAATGTCAGTGCTTTTCACATGGACAAGTGTACTGAATTCCATTGCTCAAGAGTGCCTGCAGACTGACAACAGACATACTAACAGTAATATAACCTGAAATAGAATTAAATCAAAAATAGAATGTGTTCAAAAAAGAAAGTTTAAAAAAAGGCTCAGTTGCGAATTTCAGGCTTTTTTAAAAAAAAAGTATATATATATATATATAGCTCATGACTTAAATAATACTTGTAGCTTCAAATATATCATTGAATGTCCTTATCCAATTTTTCTGTTTTAATGTTCTGGCCTTTGGGAACTTCAAACACATTGTAAACTACTATCAAGACACTAATTTTGAAGTAATTTGTTACAATTTTTCACACTGCAAAAGTGAAAGAGGCATCTTAAAAAAAAGAAATAGAGTGCCTTTGTAAGGAAATGAGAACGTCAATGATTTATTTTAAATAAAGCTACAGGTAGGAATGAGTTGAGTTTAAGTAAAACTGCTATTTCTAAGCTGGGAGAGGAGAATTGTTTTTATCTCAAGTGCTGGCTTACTTTTGCAGTTTTTTTATATTATGTTTTGATAACCTAGGAAAATTATTTGTATCCAGCTGTAGCATTGGTAGTAATGATACTGACCTCTGTGTTGCAAACACATTCCCATGAGAAACAAACATATTTAATTGGAATGATTTAAATACAATTTAGCAGCTGCAATCTGTCACTTAAATATTTATTGTTTAGTGCTTTAAATAAATGGGAAGCATAGTAATGCACTCCCAGCAAAACAACCACTGGAATTGCTTTGATTCATACACCAAATGCCGTATTTTGAGAGCCATAGAACTTTTGTAGTAGGCTTTTAAAAAGCTTTCACAAATACAGTATTAAACAAAATCACCATGTGGGCTTGGCTGAGTGATTACATAATATGTATAATCACCCTGGCCAAGATTCCTTTGGAGAATTCTGAGACAGCTATTTTTAGACAAATTTGTATAGTGATGCAATCCTTCATGAAATAATTAGCTTAAAGTCCATTTTTAGAACCTCTCAGGAGATTTGGGTAAGCGCAGAAGACACTGCTATGTCACTGATTCATTCTCAACTTGGATACTGTGAGAAAATTTCCCAGTTGTCTCTTTTCACTTTTAGGATACCGAGCCAAAAATGTAAGTGGAGTTGGCCAAAGTGCAAGGTCTTCTAACTCCTTGAGAGCATTTTATTTTTCTTCTCAAAACATGAAATTAGAAACCTTTCCCGTGTTCTCAGGACTGCAGGTGTACGGAATACTCTGGCCAGAGGCAAAGCTGGTGTTTGGCAGCCTTCTCTGGTCTCTTAGTTCACTGCTCTGTATTTCATCACATGAACATATTGCTAGTGAAACAAAAAGGGTGAGAAACAATCAAGGAATTTAAAAAATGTGTGGAAGCACAGTTTCTCAGCAAACTAACAGCTCAATATTTTCTCCTGTGTGCAATACACAGAACTATTTCTCACTAATTACCGTGTAAATATTTTCAGCAGCAAAGGAATAAACTGGAATTGAAGGCAGGATGTTGCATTACATGTACTGTTCTAGTTAGGTACATCAGAAATAGTGCTGCTATGATATGATGGTGGTGATAGCAAGCCTTCATGGATAACAAAATACCCCAAGTTGTGTTTTCCCTGATAGATTAATTCAGCTGTATTGCACTGTGTATTTTGTGACATTGAAAGTGTTTATATTACTGTATGAGAAAAAGAATATGATAAGAATTTGATGTGATTATGATCATTCTGGCAGCCCAAAACATTATTCTGCAACACTGTGAATTAATTAATTGCATTTAAGCTCTCTATATGTTTAACACGGGTGGGAACCAAAAAGTCTTGCAATTCATGCAGTGCCTGTAGACATTATCATCTGTAGCACTTGGGATCAGTAGCACTGCCCTGCTGTTGTGTTGGTTCCTCATCACTATTGCTGCAGTTTCTGATGTTGTTAAACCAAGTTATTCTTTCTAATTGCCTCGAATTTTCCATGGCAATATTATAGGAACATACTACTACTACTATTATTGTTATTATTATGATAATTCTTTTCTACATATCTACTTCAGAAAGATTTATTGTAGAGCTCAATCTAAGTATTACTGCACAGTAAATAGAATCCATGGTATGAATTTGTTCACAGGAATTCATTGCTGGGGAAATTTAAGTTGGATATTAGAAAAAAATTCTTTACTGAGAGACTAATCAGGCATTGGAATGGCCTGCCCAGAGAGGTGGTAGATTCACCATCCCTGGAGGTTTTTAAACTGAGATTGGATGTGGCGCTGAGTGCCAGGATCTAGCAAACTGACTGGAGTTGGACCAAAGGTTGGACTTGGTGATCTCTGAGGTCTTTTCCAACCCAATCAATTCTATGATTCTATGATTAATTGACTTCAGACATAATCGACGACTATGCTGATTCTTTTCTTCAGTTTATGATCTTTAGTATCACTCATGATACTGGTCTTGCTCAAGCTTTAAGTACCTAACTTTGAAGAAAAGAGGAATCTGAGACCCTTAAGCTTGAGTTTCTTTGTTATACTTAAGCTACACAGGTTCCTTTGTTTATTTTGGACAGGTAAGAATAGATGTTCCAATAACTTCATCTCTTGAACTCTCATATGAGGATAATCAGGCTGGTAATGTTTTTCTTTAAAAGTTCTCAGAAGTTGTTGCTCTCTGATTGTGACTGTTCAGATCTCATTTACATCAATACAAGCAGCCCATGCATTCAATGGCCTTACTATCTTAAACATCCTTTTAGTTTATGCTTTTCTGTTAATAACAAATATAAAAATATTAAAGTATATTTTATATATTTTTATATATAATTAATTAGGAATATTTTTGCGTGTCTTAATGTTGAGGTTTATTCTCTTAATTTTTTGGGCTTTGAATTTCTTTTTTTGAATGTGAGTCATTACAGTCATTACAATTGAGTTTACATCTTAATTTTGCAAAGTACAAGCAGCTTAGCTATAAACCCAGTGCAGGCAGATCTCTGTAGGGCTGAAAGTACAGGATGCCTCTTCTGCCTATGGCTTAGTGCAGCAGGCTCCCTATGGAAAGAGAATGTGTGTATGCAGCTAATAGTCTTTGCCTGAACAAACTATTGATTGAAAAGACATTTTCTGTGTTGAAAAAATACTGAAAATGTTGGCAGTGCTCATGTAACACTTTTCACGTATTCTCAGTAAGATTTGACAATTTATATTATAAAAGTCAAAGGCCTTGAGTCATAAGTGGATATGGCATCACTTTTTCCTCCTTATGCACTTGGGATTCCAAATTCTTTTGGATGGTATTTTTACACAAACATTTTCCAATGAGAGGGGCTTTTTTTTTGCCTTGCTGCCTATAGCAGTCAGCCCCTGAAGGCACCACAGACTTGGTACATAAATCCTTTCCTGCCTTTATATCTGTTTCTGTTTGAAAAAACTCTGAGCAGAGAACATTCTAGAAGAATGTACATCCGAGCTCAAGCATGGCCATGTCTCATGGCAGCCTTTTCCACTGCTGATTATCTCATTGTGAACTCCTCCTAGAACCTGTCAGTAGCTATACTGTCATAATGCTCTTTGGTCAGACAAATGGTTTAACTGCACTGAGGCTGAAAATCTTAAATGGAAAAAGTGGGTAATGCAGATATCAAATAATATATATATTATCACTGGAACTTTTGTAATTTTGCATCTGGCTTGCTGAGTTGGTGAAAATGGGTATTGAGTATCTCAAATAAGAGTAGTGAATATCTCTGTTATAATGAACGGAACTCCCAAGCCAAAAAGGATTTTTTTCTCCTTGGGACATTTTTCAAACAAATCCTGAAGTTCTGCTGCAAAATACCCCATGATATTAAGGCTAAATACAGTTTAACAACTGATCTCAAATACAGTGCTCAGTAGCTAGCTTATAAAAAAACTATTGTAAATATTTGGCGTCAAATCTTTCTGCTGCTGTAGTGGTGGATGAAACTTGTAATTTCTACAGTCTAGCATAAAAAAGAAAATATTTATAGGTAAAGTGTGTCTGTGAAACATATCAAGTCAGTGTTGTATTGTTTTCTCCATTTCAGCCTGTATTCCAATATACTATCTATGTGGTGAAATTTATGTTTTATTTATCAGTTTTTATTGCATGCCATGGAAAAAATGTAGTAATTGCAACTTAAGGTGTATTTTGTATATGATACAGACAAGAGACCTGGGCTTGGTACTGAAATTGCAAAAATTACAGCTGAAATGAACTATTCACACATTAAAGATGCTGAAAAACAGCCACTGCTGCTAACATGAGATTTGCCGTTTCAAAGGTCTTATTTAGCTGCTGAAGTTTCTGATTCATGTCTGGTTTTAAATACTTATTATGGGGAAGTATCTTTTTAACGAGTTATTTCCTGTTGTAAAAAGGGGCAAAGAGAACACTACTTTTTCCATTGCTTATCTGTTTTCAGTAGGACTTGGCCTGAGATGTCCTCAGGCAGCTACTGTTTCAGAGCTTTAATTATGCTTTTTAACCCACTTTGTGTCTATGTTCTTACATACCTCTATGTAATTACCAAGGTTAGTAATAGGACTCAGACAAATACCTTTAGCATGACTTGAGCCTCTACATTACTGAGTACGCTGCACTATTAAAAGATATTTCCTGTGCTTCAAGCCATACTTTTAGTTCACAGAGCTTTAAAAGACTTCAAAAACACAAACTCTAAATGCAGAAAAAGCAGCTAAAAAGTCAGATGGGCCGTGTTCAAATCAACATAACTCTGTTTAATCACAGGTGTCAGGAAAGTTGAAATTTGGCCTTAGTACTTTAGGTAAGTGTCTGCTTGGCACTTGGAGCTGCTGCCTGTGTCCATCTGCCAAGAGTCCAATATCCCAGCTGGTGTTTGTGGGACTGTTGTCCTCCAGCTGGTGAGAAGGGAGACACCGTGAGCTTTAACTTCCTACAGGGTAGGTCAGTCGCATTTGGTAGTCTTGCAAAGCAGCAGGTGGATTGCTTGTTCCTATCAGTTAAATAGTATTCTCATTTAAAAAGAATAGAAATACCTGTAAAGCTTTTATGCTCATATTCAATGCTAAATTATCAGCTCCAAGTCTTTGAAAAAGTATACATTGGAAGCTACTTTGCACTGCTGCGCAGGAGTCAGGGTATCTAATTTGACAAGCAATTGATTTTTTTATTTCACCTGGGAGGAATGTTGGATTTAATGAAAACTTGGAAAATTCTCAGTACTATTTCTGAATTCATGTCCTGTGATGGCAGACAGAGGCTGAAGGTCAAGTGTTCTGATTACATCCCTGGTACAGATGATAAGAATTGTAAGATTTTAATGTGAAAACAGCGCATTAATTGTATAGTATATAAATATCGATGCAAAAAAGAAAAATTTATATATTTTCTTAGTATAAAAACTTTACTGTGTTCCTTACATAATATGGAACAGTCTTATCATTAATTAGGTAAAATATAAAGAGTTAAATGCAGAGTAGCCAACCCTTTGTCCAGTAAGTTCTCATGCACACTTTTAACCTGCATGCATCCTGTCTCTCACACTTTCCAAGACAAGTCATACGCTGTAACAGGAAAAGAAAAACATGCTTATTAGCCCATTTGGAATTGTAGCAGGGAAAAATTTGTGTTCTTCAAGGGAGGCAGGAAACAAAGCAGCAAACTCTATGTTAAAATGTAGTTAAGAGTAAGACTATAAGAACAGATGACATTACAGGGATGTTATAAAAAGAAAATGCATAATTAAAGCACTCACTAAAACATAATTCTACCCCATAGTGATGCATTCCAACACTCATGCGGTTATGATTATGGGAGTTATTTAGCATTGGGAGTTCCTGCTTAGTTAACATACTGTAATGTTTTCTATTGCTTATGAGTCCTTGCAAACTTAGAGTCTTCATAACCTCATTCTTTTTTAATTGGAATTTTCTTGGTGTCTAAAACCTCACGGCATAAGTAACAAAAAAGCCTGGACTGGATATTATTGTGTGTTTCTAAGCATTGAAGACAAAATTATAATTTACTTTGGAAATAACTAGCATGATGTTGTTAGTATTATGCTGTTAAAAGTGACTTGAATAACTAGGATAACACAATAGAATCTCTGGAATAATACTCTGAAGTATATTGAAGTCCACTTCTTCCATGCTGCTCTAATATTGGCAAAAGATCCTTCAAAGCAATAACTGATTAACAGATCTTTTGGCTTGTGGAAAAATGACACTTCTGTCAAAATAACGGTGGATATGTTTTAACAATTTGTCTCATTTAATCATGTGGATCGAAGAATGTGCTACCATTACAAAGAGAGAGGTCTCCAGAGGCTTTTTAAGAACAATAGCCTTGGAATATTCCTTTGTGCTTCAGCTAAATAGTGAACAAGTACCACAAAATCTCTAATTATATCAAGAAATTTAAACAAAATTTAAACTGAAACTTTATGAAGGAATCTCTCCTAAGTCTCTTTTCTAGATGGCAAATTAATCTCACTCTTTGGCTTGTTATCAAATCACTTACTCAGGGCGCATAAGCTCGAGATGCTGAAAGCAGGTCTAACCAAAGGACAGTGAAGTTGAACATGATCTTTTAAAGGCTCCAAGGTTGGAAATTGGCATTTTTGATCTCAGAAAAATATTTAATGATGATCAGACAACAGAAGAGAAATAGAGGAAAACTTGTTGAAGGGGGTTTTTTTCTTTAAAAGAAGTCAGCGAACTTTATGAAGTTCTAGAAATACAGGCTTTACATGGCATTTATTTTTAGTTTTCAGTGTAGCCTGTGATGACTCCTTTGGTACTAAAAGTCACCATAAGGGTTACTCAGAAGCACAGCATTCTGTGTTGTCTTCTGAAATACATTTTGTAGCTCCTTTTCAAGACCATCTTCCTCTGTTACATAAGCATGATAGTCTACACTGCAGAATATTTTGTATTTTTTAATGAACAAAGGCATTTTTTTTCATAAAGTCGTTGTATTTTGCAAATTGTGGTAGCCCCTTAACAGATTCTGAGTGACAGAATTCACAATCTTGAACTTTAGGGATGGTCGAGGTCAAGTACAGCGTTTGTTGTCTAACACTTAATTAACTGTAGCTTATCAAATAACAAGTCCACTATAAATTGTATTCTGTGGCAGTTAGCAACTTTTGTGTTGTGCAGCAGTAGAAATAAGAAATTCTTCCCTTGTCTTCAGATGATAAAAGTTTTCAAAGAATGTGTAAAAATATTGTTCTAACATGAAAAATTAAGGCAGTACAGAGCTGGCTTAATGAGCAAACATTTTGTTAACTCTCAGTTAATGGAATTCAAGCCTGAAGCACTGGATTAATACCGGAAAACTAATTGCAGTTGCACATATTTTCATTAAATCCAGGTTTATTCCAATAAATTTATGCAACTTCTGGATAAATTTGATGAACTATATAGTCTGAAACACACAATTTTTTAGATAGTTACATTTTTATGTTTTCTAAAATATTGTTTTAGGAGAAAAAACTCAAATAAAAATCTATTATTATTAAAAATCATGAAGACTAGAACTAGATGGCTGCCACATGAGTTCTCAGGGTGTTTTGTGGAAATACTAGATTGCTTATTTTCAGACAGTGAGATTGCAAGAAACAGTTTCTCTGTCATTGAAGAGAAGAGGTCATTGCAGAATCAAAGCCAGAACGTGGGTCTCTAGATTTTAAATTGTGGTTTAACAATTAGACCATAGGATAGCTCCTGGATAGCTTGTAGGCCTTATATGTGTCTCCTTCTCATATTATATTTGGAAAAATCCTACCCTATTGACAGTGAATATTCTAGAAATATTTCAAATTCCATTTAGTGAAGAGAGATTGAGAAGAAAATCCAAAGGAAAGTAATAGCTATTGAATTGTATTACACCTATATCCCAGAGCAACAAATCTTACTATTTTTCCTCATTTGAACCTCATTCATGAGAGTTTTGTTGTTAACTTGATCCAGATGACAGATCAAAGCATAGTTCCCTATTGCCACCTTGCTAAAATATTTTTTAAAAGACAGTTTTAATATTATAGTTTTACAGTTACAGATTGCTGTTAAGCTATTTAGTCTGTTACCAGTCAATCAAAGACTTTCATTTTGCTTCAGTATATCCTTACTTAAACTCAACAGAATTTTAGGAGGACATGAAATAGCTGTCATTTTTCTTACAGTGCAAGATCATAAATTCTTTGGTAAGTGGGTTAAAAATTCAGTTACACATACCATTCATGACCTTGACAGCTTAGCAAATAGTGACACTGAATGATCAAAGACAACTGTTTCAAGCCCTAAGGGTTAATATACCTGTGCACCTAGATTTAAGCTGCTTTTAATGCCTTGATCATTCCTTTATTTCAAAATGGATGCGATATTTATTGAATGTAGTCAATAAATTTGAAGCATAAAAATCTGAGGACATTGTTTAGGTTTGAACTAATAAGTCCATTCATAGTCTGTAGGAGATGCAGTTAATTAATTTTTGCTTTTTACAAGTTAACAAGTTTTTCTTTTCTAGTATAGATCCAAATGAAAACCTGCTTCTTCTCAGGTGTGGGCCTGTTATTCACCAGGCATTTTCAAAAAGAACTGCTGGTATGACCATGTTGTTGTCAGAGCTGTAGTGATGTAAATTTTGGGAAACCCTGTTTTCAGGTTTGAAAGGAAAATGTGAGTAAAAGTTTGAGCTATGCAATATAACTGTTTCAGATGCGGAGTGACTTATGCAGGGTAACACATGATTCACATCAGATATGGCACAGTTTAAATGTGTGTACGATCATCACTCTCATTTTCATTAGTTGTGTATTTCAATATCCAAGTTTCCCGACCATCCAGGAAAGTCATATTGAATAACCTGTTGTGCTTTCAAAAGTAGCATAAGGAAACATCTTGGATGTTCTTGAATAGGAAATTTTCAGGTATGCTGAAGATGTTGCAGGAAGGGACAGCATTGCCAAGTCAGCACATGGTACTTTCCCCTCGCAGACAGTACTGAAGCAGAACTGAATGTGTTGATATGGGACCAGACTGTGGGGATTTACTGTCTGTCTGACACGTACACGCCTTCCTGTGTGCCTATGTATGTGCTTGTATGTAGGGGTAGGGGTGTGAAGCCCTGGGGTCCTGAACAAATTCCAATGTGGTTAATTAAGTTCTTCCTCAAGTAAAAGTATGGCTGGCATTTCAAAGCCTGCTAAAGATTAAAAGTTCGCAAGGAGAGCAAACAGAAGTAATGGTACATATTTTTGTTTAGAAGGACGTGAAAAGGATTGCACTGTTCCTCAGAATGGCTTTACTTATGTTCATCCTACAGAAATCTTCCTTTTTGTCCTTCTCAAAAGCCCTGCTTTTAAACATTTCAAATCATACCATGTTTGTACTTCTCAAGTCAAAGCTAAGCATGCTTGGAAAATACAGTCTAGTGTGGGACTGCAGTGTTCTGGCAGTATCTGAAGTGAAGACAAACAGAACCTCAAAAGCTTTCTTGTTATCACTGTGAGGAACTAGCAAATAAAATCAAAAACCTTTTTAAAATTTTATTTTGTGAAATATTTAGCATAATTTTAAGAGATTAATAACAATCACAATGTGAAAGTTTGGATGGTTCGATGGTCACTTGGGTGGAAAAGAAGTTCTTATTTCACATCTCTCATGTATTTTGCTTCCAGAACAGGCACCCCAAAGGAGGGCTACTAGAGCATTAACATTTCTTTGTGCACATTTTACTGCAATCTGGTATCCAAAAGGAAGAAACATTAGAAGTAGTTTATTTATATTTCAGCACCAAATTAGAAAGATGACATCATTCATTTACAGTTCTTATCCCATGACATGCCTAATCCCCAACACCTCATTACAGAGGACACTTTTAGGATTACATATATCATCTTGTTTAACTTTTACATTCTTTTATGGAATACAGTTGAAAGGTAGGAAATTTAAGGCTGTTCATTGATAAGAAAATAAACTTATAAAATGTTAGGAGCTTCCCTAAAGAGCTAGGGTATTACAGTGTTTACAACAAGTGGCTTATTATTTGCCTATTAATTCTCCATATTTTCCACTCTTTTCTTCAGAAGGCCTTCTTCTTTGAATCTAAAGACAAGCAGAGCAACTCTGATGATTCAGATTGAGATGGTCTTTTTAGCAAAATTGGTAAAAAGTCATAGCTGAAATCCATACAGCTGTGTACATCCATCTTCTAGTTTGGGCGGGAGAAAATTTCTAACTGTACAGATTCCTCTTATTCTGTAACACGCTAAGACAATATTCTTCCAGTGCTATGGCGATGCTCAGAAAGTCTGACAGTGCACATCTCGTTTGTGAATTTTCCTGTGTCTTATTGCTGTGGATGCCTTAAGGTTTGGGTTTGGTTTGATTAGTTGTTTTTACTTGAACTGAGTACAGCTCCTCTCCTGTAAAGTAGTTTTCTCTGACCTTTCTAATGGACATCATGTGAAATGCTTGAGAAGCATTGTGACCACTGAAAAGAAATTAATCACTGGAAAGACACCTCGGCATTTCCTGTGATTCTGCGGTTACTGTGAGTTTTCCTCACATTAGATTTTGTTATACTTGAAATATTATGTAATATGAATACTGTTTGTTTTTCTCCCCCCAAACACCTTCTCAACTTTAGCAAAAAAACCCCATTAAAATTGATGAATGTAATAGCAATCTGTTAAAATATACCTACCAGTGGAATTTTCCAATCAGAGATTTTGATATGGGGTTGTTCTCATAGGAAAATCAAATTACAGTAGTCCTGGAAGTAAACTCACCACACACTAGCTATGGGACACCAGCCATCTCATGGGCACTTGAAATTGGGAGCCAGTTAGACCTGTCAATAAAAGAACATACCCAAACAAATTAATTGTGTTTCGATTCGTCTGCTTAAGTTGGTCCTTTAGTACGCATGAGTTTGGGCAAAGTCCTTGGGCAATGTGTTTAGCCAATATCCTCACTGGAGTTGGCACACGTCCTGCTGCCTTTGAGCAGGGCATTAAGTGTGTTAAGGCTGCTATCTTTCCTTCAGTTATGTATATGATGTTAATTTTATTTGTCTCTAGTTGATTATTTTAATTTTGGAAGAGCGTTTTGAGAGTTGACAGCATTTTCTTCTCGGTTTCATTAGTGCAAAATGAAGTAAAACTTGATTACAGTTTAACAGGTTTGCCTGCAACAGTCTTCAGCTCTACTAACACAAGGAAATAAGGAGTGTCCACTGGTATCAGACAATTGGTAGTAAGATATTTTTGGTGTTATGAGCAAGGTTTGAATTATTCCAGTCCATGTATTTCATGGGATGGAATAACTGTAATAGTGATAAAGAGCAGTGATGTATATTGCTATCTCATGGTGACATAGATTTTATTATCTGTACACAGCTGTAGCTGAAGTGTTGATCTCTTTTTCAAGATCTGTATCTAAGACACCCATTCAGTAATGTGTCAAGTTCCATAATCACTTATTTTTCTAAGTGCCTGTGTCTCACTTAGTTTTCAGATTCATTTTAGTTGTGGTTTATTTGTGGCAGAGTGATTTTGGTGTACTATTAAAATAAGTAAGCCAAACTAGAACTTTTAGCATAACTATTCATGATTGTTGTATACAGGCTAGCTGTAAATATTTGACGTGCTCTTAAGATTCCTTTCGGTGAGATTTAATTGTTAAGATGTATTATTAGACTGGAAAAAATAGAAAACTGTTCTAAATAAATTTAGAAAAGCTGAATGTCTTTCACACTTCAAAACCAACATTCTTGATCATTTACTTTTCTGACTTTGTGCGATTCTGTTGATGTGAAAGCTGAACCAGAGGATGTGTTCACATACTTTATTTTTCTTTTTCTGTTTCCTTTTCCTTGCAAGCCAGCAATCTCGACTTCTATTCTTAAATCCTTGCAGCTCAGAAGAAAAGAGCCAAGATCTTCCTAAAACTTTAAGTCCTGTCAGAGCAATATGTTCCAGCTTGTAATAGAATTGTCTTACTTTGCATCTTGAACAGACACAAAACAGAATGAAACTGATGGCAGATAACTATGATGATGACCATCACCACTACCACCACCATCACCACCACCACGATCACCGATCTCCTGGGAGGCCACAACACTCCAACCACAGACCCTCTCCAGATCAGGTTGGTCATCTCGTTTTTCACCTACAGTTTTATCATTCTGCTATTTTGCTATTTCAAGTTAAAATAAATTTTACAAATAATTAATAAGCAAGTGATGTGTTCTTTGAACTGAAACGAATGGTTCTGGAATTTATTTACATCCCTGAAATAGTTTAAAATCTTGGCTCTTTGTCTGGTGCCTTATTTATCTGGAGTAGGAAAAACTGTCTACAGAAACAAGTAACTAATTTTCAAATGGGCAACCCTGAGGAAAAATTAAACATTGTTTTAATGTGAGAAGTCATTGTTTAATACTAAAACAGGTTATAAGTTCATAATGTCTGGGTAGAAATAAAAGGGAAAAAATTGATGAAGTTACAATGGGATTGTATGATAGACTACTTAATCGAGAAGAGGAAGCAAAGAAGCAAATGATGCTTTTTTTAGAATGATCAGTTAAATCGTATTAAAGGCAGGAACTGGTAAGTATGAGAACATAATTTCTTGGACACCAACTCAAAAAAATAGTAATGTAATTAACAAGTAATGTAAAATGAATAACCATAATAAAAGCTGTAACTATAAATAGCACTTTATTTAAATAATAAATTTATTTTAAATAATCATCATGAGATGGGTGTGCAACTGACACAAGCAACCTACCACAGACAAATTTTCTGTAGCTCATTGTCAGGCAGGAGGGCCAGTTACAGAAGGGTTCTAAAGAGATAACTCCTTTATCTGCTTCTGTGGAGTGTTGTTTTAGACATTAATCCTGTGATGAAATAGAAAAACC
Source organism: Grallaria varia (assembly GCA_013396735.1). Lineage (NCBI taxonomy): Eukaryota > Metazoa > Chordata > Aves > Passeriformes > Formicariidae > Grallaria > Grallaria varia. Next base: position 3,545,509 of record VWZG01006450.1, read on the forward strand.
ATTAATATTGTTGATTTTGAATCAAGCTGTAAGAAGCTCCAAGCATAGCTCCTCAATGAGCTGCTCCAGTTGATGAACTGGAGCAAGTCTAGAACAAATAATCTGAAATTTGGTGAAGACTAGTCCACTTATAATAGAGAAGTCACGTGTAATGATGAGGTAATAGCATAGAAAAAGGATTCTAAACTGCACAATGGAATACCATTGCAATGAAGTTGGATCTAATTCTGGGATAGATATAATGCTGGCAAAGCAGCAGGAAGCAATTATTCTGTTCTTTCAAGCACTGGTGAGACCTCACCTGGAATGCTGTATACAGTTTTGATCAGCGTGCTTTGAGAAATACAGACCTTCTAGAAAGGGACAAAAGGAGAGCAACAAGAATGATAGAAGTTTTAGAGAACATGACCTGTGAGGAAGGCTTAAAGAACATGGTTTGTTTAGTCTAGAAAGTGCCAAAGGGGAGACATAAGTCTTCTAATACATAAAATGTTGTTATAATGGGGACTATGATCAATTGTATTCCAGTGCCCAATGGAGAAAGAGTAGGAGCAGTAAATTTAATTTTGCCAAGAATAACTAGGCTAGTTAGGAAAGAAGAAAACTTGTTCACTTTGAGTCTAATGAATCTGTAAGTGGAAACAAAATGTGGACATTCTTTCATATATATGTAATGGAAGGTCTTTCTTTGAAGATTTTTAAGAACAGGTTAGATGAATAGAGCTTTATTTCACCTTATGTTGGACTCGGAATTAGGTGTTCTCCTGAAGTGCTGTCCTCCCTAAGTTTCCACAGACTTTGTGTGCAATGGATTAGCTCAGCATATGTTTACAAGGAAGTTGTGCGTATTGTAATGTAAATACAATTTAATTTAGTGAATGCTAGGGGTGGGGTTTGAAAGTTTTGTCACAATTTCTGGAGAGATATAGTTCAATGTACAGTGTTAATCTTGAAACGTTCCTGGTTTCTATAGATAATACTGGATTTTCTGATTTGCATGTTAGATTTTTATAGAGAAATACATGCATGTTATTACATATGTCTGTAAAAGTGTGTACATGTGCACCAGAGTACACATATCTCTGTACCCTTTTTAAAGAGAATGGTGTACCGCCAGTCAAGTTTCCAGCCAATTCTTGCCTGAATTCCCTCTTTTTTACTCTTCTCTTTAGGGAGAGGCATAGATCAGTGACCTTTTTTGCCCTTGTGTGTCCTTGTCTGCACCTAAACTTGGGTGAAGTTGTAAGAACTTCACACACAGTAGCAAAACTCTAACTCTCCTCTGCCCATATGCATGGTCATGTTACAGTGAGTCATGATGTGATCCCTGGTTATGTTGGTTATGATTTTTATTTGATACAAATAAATTTCTGGGGATTCAGTGCTGCCACGTTGTTGACACTGTGATATTAACCACTTCTACCAGTCTTTAAAAAAATTGGGGAAAAAAAGATAATTTTAAAGCTTTGCACAGAACCAACTTTTTCTCTTCAGTTTTTGCTTGAGAGTTGGCAATCTTTCTTCAATTCCACCTGGAAACATTTTGGCAGTCAGTGTGTATCCTGAAGTGTGGGTGTAATACTCCTAGCATGAAAATGAGCTTAATAAGCATTCTGTACTAGCTTCAGTTTCCAAGGAGTTGTAATATGCAGCCCCTTGTAGTGCATTGGAGTAATCTAATCTGGATCGTCGCATCCAAGATCTACCTGGAACAAAAAAACCCCATGGCTAAATAAACTTGAACTTCCAGATTTAGAAGCTGTCCTGCCCCACAGCATAGACTTCACCACAAAACCTCTTGTCCAGCTCCCTGTCTCTCATGTTTCTCACCACTACGCGCTCAAACCTTGGCCTTGGCCTTCCTTGTATGGAAAATGTCTTGAAGGACATGCCTGTTTGTGTCACACAAGTGGCTGTGTGCTCTTGAAGCAAATTGCTATTGCTGTTGCTGTTGGAAGTTAGGAATCAGCACAGCTATATTCCCTGTAACAGCTGCCTTCCTTCACTGCAGCCCTTCTGTCAGCTCTGTCCTCTTAGTATTGGGACAGGCCTGTAAGTTCCTGATCGAGAGGGAATTCACCAGTCTGAGACATCCCGTTCCCTTTGGTTTCTGATCTCAGGAGCCTCTCTGCCTCTTCCTATTTGTTTCCTGCTCTGTGTTTCAGGCTCTAGTCACCCATATTCACTTACTGTTAATTTCTGTGGGCATTTGACATTCCTGCTGAAAGTCCTTACTAGCACATATGACACATCTCTGACTGTAGGATGTTCTCCACATAATGAATAGCATTCTCTTGCCATCACCCAGGTCTCTCTTCTTCAGGTTCACAAGAACTTTGCGATGTGGCCGAAGGTCCTAAGTTCGAGTTCGTGCTTAGTACAGTTTCTTCCTTACTACATAGTAAAAAATCATAATTGACTATTTAAATTAAAAACAGTATCTCTACATGAAAAGGGGACTTAAGTGTAGGTAATTTATAACATGCACATGTCTTGGATATACGTAAGTTGGTCTGATGGCATTCTTAACAGGAAGTTAGATCACTTGAGAGTTTGAATCTGCATCCGTGCAGAGGAAGGCTGAAAGTATAACATTCAAAATTTTTTCATACTCTAAGACTTTCATACTGCCAGACCTGATTATTATAAGAACTATCCAATCTTTTTACTTCCCATAGCACTGAAGGTTTTTAAAGACATAAAACGTACAGCATGTCTAATCTCCTGAGTCTCCTGAATTCTCGAGTTGTAGTGGATTCAAAGCTGAATGCCTTACTCTGTGGTCACCAAGGCTACAAATATATTTTGATTTTGTTTTATGATGAGAGATTATGTTTTCGTAAAAAAGAATCTGATTTCTAGAAAAATGTGAATATCATAGGGCGTGCCACAAGGCTTTAGGAGCTGGCTGTTTTCCAAAGAGTTGTCCCTATTCTTAGAAGCTGTAATTGGGGATGGAATGTCACATGGTGTCTAAGCATGTAAAAAGATGTCCTTTTACATCTTTTAATCCTGTCTGGCTGCATAGAGATTTTGTTCCTACTTAAAACATTTTTGATGGCCCTTCCACAAAGTAGTGGTGTTTAGAAGTAATTTGTCACAAACTTACCAACAAGTTACTTTGAGGTCTCAGCAAGAAGGCCTAAAAGGTGGCTCAAGATTTCTGAACTATCCTCTTATCTAAAGGAAAAGTCCTCCTTATCAGGACAGTGGTGGAACAGGACTTTATCTCCAGTCTCAAAGCCAACTGTTAAAGAGCTGCCCTATAGCTGTCTTAGTATTACATGTGTGTCATTTTAAAACAGGCTTTTAAAAAGTATGCTGGTAAACTCACTCATTTGAGAAATGAAATCACAAGCAGTGATGCATGAAACTTGACAACAAGCTGACTGTTGCCAAGTAGTATTAGTTTTAGTTTGCCGCTAAAAACTAGCTTTTTGAAGAAGACCATGTGCTCTCAAAAAATGTGTTTATTCTTTTGTAAAGTGGTGACTGCTCTTGGCAACAGGTCTTTGTTCATCAGCTGGATCTGCTAAATGTCCTCGGAGCTGCTGAAAGATGATATATGAAAAACTCTGAACAGGTCAGATGGGATTTTGTTTGAGGTGGATGACTTTGAAATCAGAACCGCAGGACAGTCAAGCAACGATTATTATTTTAGTGTCTGGATCCTGATCTACAAATCACTGTATTGATCCATATGTAGTTTTAGGGGAAGGGAGAGCATGCTACTTCGTGTATTTTGGCAGCCCTGGCTGTTAGCTTAATGCCTTATGTTCTGTGTCCACACTGGAAAACTGCCAACCTCAAACTCCTGAATAGGCCTCAGGAATATTGAAACTGAGATTTTTCATTAAAAAACCCCAAGAACAAAAAAACCCAAACAACACAACCTAAAAGCCAGACAAATATAAACCAAAACAGGTTATTTTAGCTAATGCGAATAACCGTGGTTATTTGAAAAGCATACAATTCTTTAAACTCCTTGTCTGTGAGTAGAATGTTCAACCAGAGCAGAAGTTTAGTACTTGGAAAACTGAAATATCTTGTTTGGGAGTTTTCTACACCATTGAAACTTTCTTTTAGTTGTTCAGGAAAGAAGAAGAAAAAAAAACAAAAACGGGTGAGGACAACCCAAATCACCACTGACATTGTCGTATTTAAAAAGAGTGATATGATGTAGCTGTTTAGTGCAAAAAACTGGAATTATTGGCTTCCTCCCTGACCCAGATTTTGTTTAATATTCTGTGTGTTTCTTTATCCTGTGTGTTTACACATTGTATTTGGGCAGGTGTGAGCTTGCTCTTGTCTGTTCACTAAATGTATGTGAACTTGTTCTGCTGGTGCCTCAAGCTGCAAGGAGACACGCAATTGCATTAGCACAGAGCTGAGCCTGCACTAAGCTCAGTGGAGTCACATGGATTTATTTAATTTAGGAATTTGGGCAGGGCAACGTTTGCTCGTCAGTACATTCAGTATAAACAATCCCAGGCATATCCACTGTAAATAACTAGTATTGGGATGAAATAATTAGTGTTTTGAGAACTCAGGAGTGCAGTGCAAATTAGTCATATAAATGCTTTCACATTTTTAAGTATTTCCCCTAATTTTTAGCCTTTGCTACACATTATTCTACTGCAACAAAGAACCCGTGATTCACATCACCCATTGTTCAGACTTGTTGAACTGAATGCAATGAAATCCTATTTGTGTCACCTATTTGTCACCTTTAAAACATTCTTTTTCCAGTTAAGTTGTATGCAGTTTATCATAGCTGTATTGTTTATTATAAACATGCTACCAAATGGCAAATTATTCTCTTCTAATGAGGATGTAATTTCTGTCTAGGCATTTCCTAAAAGTCAGTAAGTGTTATCATGGGCTTATTTCAGCAGATATAGAAAATATTTCCCACCTCTGACATCTGTCTATGTATTTCTCTCTACTTTACCCTCTGAAGAAAATGGAAATAGTCTTCCGCAGAGGCTTGCCTACATTTTGAGGTTAATGTGCTTGGTTTCAAACCTGAGGGTTATTTAAGTCACGTTGTCCTTGTGATAGAACGAAAGGAGGAGCCTTGAAATTTGGAAGATTCTGCTGTGAATTTGAATTTATCTTTGAGGGATACTCTAGTTCTGGATTTTAGTATGCTGCCATTTTGCAGTTACAAGCATTTTACACTACTCAAGATTTCTTACTGAAAGTAAAAGCCTAGACAAATTAGTAATATTTGTTAATTCTTTTGTTATTCTTACTTCTTAACTGTAATATTATTGTAGCCAGATAATTTTTCGTATACCTTTTCATTATACTAAGTTTTTAATTTACTAAAATACCAGCTAAATCTGAGCTGTATTGAAAGCAAGAAGTAGAAAATAGGTTTTGCTGTCTATGATACTCAAGGAGATGGATTTTGTATATTGAAAAGTTATACCTCTCCTTTGCTTACAGAAATGAATTTATTTTATGTTTTGAGGTTTAATGAATGTGATATAAATGTATACACACTGCTCAGTGTGTATATTTATATATATCTATATTTATATGTTAGATTTGCAGTCCTTTCCACATATGGAAGAATTTTTTGAGATCATGTTTAGCTATAGAAACCTCTCCCCCTCACTTCCCCTGAATGTGTGTGTTATAATATACAACACATATAGAGGTTTACATTTATCTTATATTTCTTAGTAGAAAAATTATCTGCCACCATCATAGTCTAAAATAGGTCTTTAGACCAGCTGAAAGCCAAAAATGCATTTCTGGGAGACAGTAACTTGATAACAAAAGTTGCGTATCTGGCACTGGTTACTTAAGTGAGATAACATGTCACAGGCTTTTACTACAAAGGGGACCATAAATTTTTGCATTGCAAATCTGATTTCACGGACCACTTCTTGTAAGAAGCATTGAGTTTCCGCTTCATCCAGTGGTAAAACTTTAGAATTCATGAGTATCTGGTGAAACATCTTCTTCATGTTAATGCTGGTCTGAGTGCTGTAAAGTAAATGGTCAGAAACAACCTTTCACTTACCCCCATCTCCAGTATTTGTGATTAATTTTAACCTAATTATATACAAATAGAACAAATGGTGAGATGGGCTTTATGGTCATTTTCATAACTGGGTGATGCATGGTTATTTGTGACTCCTGCTGTTATGGATAGCTGTGAAAAGAGACCTCTGACAGAGATACATATTGCTGGAGCAATTTCTAAGATTTATTCAACTTTTCGAATATACAAATGGAACATAAAATAAAGACCTTCTAAAGCTCACCAAGGACTTAAATGAATCCACTGTTGGTCTTTCCACTTTTCAGTTACAGGCTCAGTTCTTCAAATCACTCATGCACAAAACTCTCCTCTAGTCAATTGTTCTGTGCATGGAGAGTTTGGGAGATTAGTCCTCAGCTATGTTGGCTCCTAGAAATTGAGTCGCACATAAAAGTCCATCTAAGCTCTGAAATATTCTACTTTTAGACTAAGTTCTTGACTTGAACAAAATGTCATTGCTTAGCAGGTAGATTTCTTTGTAATAAGGGGAAAATAATATTTGTAAACATAAGTATTTGCTGTAAGTAGGACACTTTCACAGTTCAGAGCCAGTAGTTACATGTTTAATGACCCATTAATAGCCATAGATAACAGGGAGAGTAACGTAAATCAGTCATCAGAAAGTTAGTTAAAGAGATGAGCAGGTTATAGGTAGATTTATTTAACCCAAGTTAAGACATTAATTCTTAACATGCAGCACATGAAAGGGAAACGTGATGAGCCTTTTCAGGAGGGGTCTTCTGTTGTGGGAAGAGAGCCAGAAAAGCTTAACTCATCAAGTTTTTAATGTTGCCTGCATTGTGAAAGCTTTGGGCTAAAAGGAGATTAGAATTGTTTTTTTTTCTTTTTTTAAGAACAGATTTAAAAAAGATACTTGCATGCCACAAAAGTGAGGAGAATTGTGCTGTAACCAAATTTTACACACATCTTTTTATGAGCTGGCCTGATAGTAATGCATGTTTTGCAGTCTTGGAGTGCACCTATGTTAGGGTTTTAGTTCTTTTCAAGAACGCAGATTTGAATCAAATCCTCCTCATCATCCCCACTTTCTGCACTGTGATTCATATCCAGAAGTGGTGTTGGAGTGGGCACCGCAAATTCCTTTTTGATTAAACTTAAGTGAAAGATCCATTCCAGGAGGTCCTCCAACAACATGAAATTGCTGAAGGGAATTCAGCCTTGGAGATAAGGCAAAGTTAATACAGAATACCCCCCGAGGCAGGTGTATTGTACAGAGGCCAACTCTCAGCACGAATTTTATTTGCTGTAGACCTGTGGCTGTTGCAACATACTGCTGAATACAACCTCCTGCAACTGTTCCATGCTTACTACAACGTGCAGAATGGTTATGGATAGGCTGATGATTCCTGGCATCTGACTATTAAAATTTTGTAGCTACACCTAATCATGCAGACAATGATTAGGGCTATCTTTTGTTTCTAATCTACTGTGTTATGTAGCCCTTGTTATCTGAAAGGCATGGTCTCAAATTTACTACTGAAACAGGTGAACCTTCTAGAATTGATGGCCGAGAAATGTGCCTGCAAAACTTGCATTGAGATACACTTCAATAATAAAACAGAAGATGTCTTTATACAAGCCTTCTACATCTCTGTGTAGTGTTTTCCAGGCACCGTTCTTTAAATTCCTCATTTTGCTACTTTAAAGCCAGTTTTTGAGGGTTTAATGTTAGGTTTTTGTGGCAATTGGGTCAGAACAGTAAATTATATTCTGTAACAGCAGATACTTGTTTTTAAGATGGTAAGCAAATATGACAAGGAGCGGCATAGAAAACCAAAGAAGGACTATGAAAAGGATGAAATAAAATCAATGAATTTATAATCTATTAATAGCTTATATACAAAGGCTTTGATGATATTTGAGATTATACTGCTGTACATAAATGTATGTCCAAATTAGGTACTTGGATGCCAGTCCTAAAAGTTCATGGCATTCAATATTTTAAACACTTTGAATTGATAGTAGCTTGTAATAATCAAGTGTGAATACTAGTTTATCAATTCAAATGGTATCTCTCAAATTTAGGGTTTTTTTCCCTGTTTTGCATGTAATGGAATTGAGACTTAGCTTTGCGGTTTTTGTCACTGAATTGCTATTCTTGACCCTATAAACCAATGAAAGATTCAAGTTTAAAAAGCAGTTAATGTACACAAACATTAATCAAAAATTGCTTGATTATAGTTTATTGTTTGAAAGAGCCATAGATTAATGATTCTGTAGGATACACACTGATATGAAAAGCTAAGCATACTTCTGGAAGACTCTGATACAGTATTAATAAATGATAAGGTGTAACTGCAACTTTTATTTTGCTTCAGTGTGCCAAGAATGCAAAAATAAGTAATGAACTTCATTTTTCTCAGAAGTTCCATGAAGAATTCTGGATTCTCATAATTTTCTATTTGCATCGAAGCACCATGCCTTAGCTTCTTGATGCAATAATTTATTCATGAACCCAGTTAAAGATACAAGCCTGTAATAAATTTTTTGCATACTGAACAAGATCATGGCACACATTCTCATTGAAACAGAAGTGAGGAAGAGATGCTGGCAGATTATTTTAGATGGATTATTATTAATTTTATTTGTTGAAGTGGACCATGATGATAATCTGGACCTGACCGCTCAATAATTTCTTCATTAAATCTATACTTTTAAAAATTATTTTGGATATGAGTAGCCATATCTTTTAGGAAGTGTCTAAGTCTTCATACAAAATCTTAAGTCACCCAGAACTGATGAGTTACTGGAAAGTATGTACCATATTTGCAGTGTAACTATATCCTCAAATGCTAGAGAAAAAAAGCAGTCATCTTTTCTGTTAATAGTTAATAATGATCAGAAAATCTTTTAATGTTTTCTGAGTGATCAGTTAGGTTGAGTCTCTCACTACTAAGTTTATTTTTCAATCATTTTCTACCTGTTTCCTGATCTGATTACAGTCTTTCAGATATTCACATGAGTGTGACATGAGCACCAGATGTGTAATTCTGCTTATGGTCTTTTACTACTGTATAGAGATGCAGAAAACACTTTTATTTTTATTTCTCTGTGTGTATTTGTCCTGGTGAATTCAACATTGTATCACATGTCCTTGATCTGTAAAGCCCTTTTGGATATCACTGACCCCTAAACGTGTCCTGGATGTTTTCCTGTGATAATCCTGCATTCATGATTTCAGGCGTACATGTATGTGGCTGATAACCTTTATTTAGCGAATCCCAAAAATTCAGGCAGTCATTGTGAGGCTTTTCTTTCAGATCATGGAAATACGGAACAAGTTTGGGATAAGAAAGATACCTGCGGGTCCCCTTCTTTCTCCAGCAAACCTTCATTCTGTATAGAGCTAATTTTTCTGACACTGTGTCATGTGGCACATAATCAAATGTCTTACAGAAATCTCAGCATATTATTTCAAAGCACTTACCTTATCAAATAGAGTCTCTATGTAATTGGGAAAGATAGAAAGTTATTTTGACAGGACCAGTACTCAACTGAGCAACGTTGATTGACGTTAACTGAGCTCCAGCTTTTAATTTATTGCTTATTGTACATCAGGATCAGTGTCAAACTATGTAATCTTTGATTTTGCATAAAACTCTGTACAAATATTTGACAATATTTGATTTTTTTCATCTCTTCTAAAATTCTGCCAAAAAGAAATCACACAAATAATTAAAGTAAAAATGAATGCTGGCCTGTTAGAAGAATCACAATCCACTAAACAGCAAACCAGCTGCCTGTAGTTAGGAGGAGTCATTTGGAAAGGCACTGAGTTGCCCATTTTGTTGATTTTTGCTGGTTTTAAGGATATCACCCAAGATTAACCTAATGCATTGTGCTACTGAAATAGGATCAGACTACTCAGTGGAAAAGAAATCCTTCAGTCTTTCTTCAACCTTTACTCTTGCAAAACTCTTGTCAACTTGAAAGTCAGTTCAATTAACGTTACTAGTCCTGAGCAAGGGTGGCTGCTGTGGAACTTGGAAGGAATGACTTGTGTTTCCAGGGAGGCAAATGCAGCTCATTGGAAGTTTTACAAAACCTGTCCCTTTGTTTCAAAAAGAAATAAGAATATTCAGGCCTTACTCTGTCTTTGTGGGGTGTTTGTGCAGACCTTATAACTCAGATGTGTTCCAAGTTAACTGTAAAAAATTTGCCCACATTTCTTCTGTGTTAAATGATAGCTAAGTTTATAGTGGACTGTCAGATTTCTTTACTTAATTCAGCAACATGCAAGACATCTATCTTAACATCTGGTTTTTAATAACGGTTGACGTCTGGGAGCACTTTTTTATTCCAAGAATGGACTAGAAACAGTAGTGATACTGGCAGTGTATATTTTCAGGCTAAAATTCCTGTCCATTTCAATCATAATTAATTACTGTTCATTTTATTTTGTTTTTAGATTTAATTAAGTGTCAGCAATATACTACAGCAGCTAACTTTCAAGGTTTTGAAACTATAGAATGTATTTTTAAATGTTTTTAAAGTAACACTGGGTGAATTTTAAGGATATCTAAAATGAGATGATTTGATTTGATTTTGAAATGCTGAGTCAAATGAAAAACCACTGTGTTGGGCACCCCTGTGTTCTAGAAGGTGAGTATCACATCACTGGGCACAGCAGAACTTGTACATCTCTGTGTGTGTAGATAAAGAATCATGGTAAAATTGTAATCTTCAGTAAATGTATCTGGGGAAAAACATTTCACTCCTGTGATTTAGTTCATGCTTTTTATTTGGTTCTTATTAGCTTCAAGTTCATAATAAATGTGAAGAAAGACCTACTTTCAGCTTATCTACCATAAAACAATGCCTTTAAAAAACAGTTTATTGAAATTCTTATGAATTTTTGTATTTGCAATTAATGTTATTTATCACTAAAACTCTAAATAATTGAGTAGTCATTGTGGTCCAAAAATAGAAAAAAGGAGAAAAACTGTCAAATAGTATTCAACAATATTCCATGTTTAGTATTTGTTTAAAAGATAGAGTTAATTGATAGCATGATGGAAAGTGTACATTGCTAATTATTGATTATTCAGTATTGTACTTATTATTTTATTATTAATTACCATAATTATTAATTATAGTATTATTTATTGTATCTTGATTATTCAGCAGTTTTGTATCTTTTAACCTAGTAGAATGTAGGACAATTTGATTATAGTAATTACTTTGCTTACTTAAAAGCTTCAGTCTTTTCTTTGCTGTCAATGTTGGTTTGAATTGCGTGCAAATAAAAAATAGATAATCTTTTAATAGTTAATCTTATAATCTACTTCCTACACACTATTTTAACTGGGAGAAAAGAATGTTTATGTCATTGTTGTTGTTTTTTGGTTGCTATAGATGCAAGTTCTTGTGTATGTAACACAGACTTGTTCAGTTGTTTTCACAGGCTTATATTAAAAAAAAAAAGGTCTTGTCTTTAAGAAAGTTGTATTTCATATGCACCAAAGTAACTAACCTTTCCTTCTTTCGTTTCAATGCCATCACCTTCTCTGTGCATCTCTTAATGTCTGGCACGCAGGATGATGAGGAGGGTATATGGGCATAGCCGTTCCTAGAAACCAAAGTTCCAGTTTTGTTTTGAGGGGTGAGAAACTCTCTTTTCTATCTTTTTCAAGTTGCACTCTAATTTTTATGTTTTATTTTAAACTGCATGGAGCTGTGTGTTTCTTGACAAGTGTGTTTGTAAACCCACAACTGTGTTTGTGAAGATGTTTTCTCATGCAATGAAAAATGAGAAAATGTGTCTAATGGTTTAATGATCTAGTGGTTTAGGTTTTTCATAACTTATTGTGGCTAAAGGTGTAGGTAGGTACAAAACTTTAAAATAGGTCTATTTGTATCTGTTTGTATCTGTCTAAACAATTTTCTTTTTTCAGTAGGTAAGAGTTTCTTTAGTATTAATCTGCTGTATCATCTCAGCAATCCCTGTAAGAACACTGTAAAATATTTGCAGAATGTGTATGATACTTAAGAAAGTTTGCCACAGATTAAGCTTGCAATTTTACTGGAATAGATTTTATAGTATGCATGGAAAAACGTGACTACCTCTTAAGCTGAAATGTTTTAATGTAATTTTAAAATAAGCATCAGATGCTTAATAAGGAAAGTATAATCTCTCTATGCAATACAACACACATGCTCTTGGCCTGAAATAATATGATGGAACACCATCCATACAGTAATTTGATTGTGATACTTAAGACTACAAAGTGCAGCTTTGTTTGTTTGTCTCTCGGTTATGAGTAAATACTGTATTGTCAGTTATTGATTGACGGAGATCTGCTGTTCGGTGCTTGTCTCTGGAGCTGGAGGTGATTTGCAGCTCACATTCTCCGTGGTCTCAACATTGCTGGTGCCACCAGCGTTGGTGCTTTGCTCCTAGAAAATGTTGCTCATTGCTTCCTACAAGAAGAGTTTTATTTACTGCAATGTTCAACAGATCAAAAACTACTCACACAAGTAAATATTATTGTGTTATTAAAGCTTTTATATTTTATATTGCTTTGGCCCCATCACCCCAAGTCAAAGACTTTATGATTTGATTTGTTTCCAGCTTTGTTATAAGCCATGTTGTAAGTGCATTGTTCTATTTGACACGAATAAAATCTCCAAAATATTTTTTGTTCTTTGATGCTTGCTTTTTAGAATAGTTGTGAAATGCAATATTAGTGCTATCCATAGTGAATAGTTTGTATTTTGCTTTCAAAAAAATGTAAAAATTTAAAATTCCATCAAAGCGAATCTTAAGATTCAACAAATTTAAAATAAAATATTGGACACTGTGACACCACTGACATTTAAAAGAAATTAACCTTGGTTTATCAGAGTATAATTATAAGCCTTTCTTGGTTTTATGCTTTCTGACTCAGTCCTAAATGTTCGTATGCTTGTACAGGCTGTATGTGTAGGTAACCTCTGTGTCTATGGGCACACATGTTGCATGTGGTAACAGTAGGAAAGGATGTGACTCATATTCAAAACTTTTTCTAGTTTCTTTCTTCTTTCCTGAAAATAAGCAGTCTAAGAAAGAATTTGGAATTGTTCTTTTTCACATAAAATGTAAAAAAGGTTTATGGGCTTTCTTAGTGTTATGGTTTAAGAATTAGCAAATTCTGTTAACTGCAGTTGCATTGTATTTTAACAGCAGCTGATGGTGTTATTCTAAAGTAATGTAGTTTTCAACTGTTTGTCAGCATCATGCTTCTGTTTTGGGTGTGGAGAGCAGATCTTGTTTATTTTCTAGGCCCATATTTATTTCCATTTAAAGAACAGACATTCCTCTCTCATGGTTTTGTTCAAATGCCAGCATAGTTTATCTGGTATCATTATATATCAGCCCCTTGACAAGTGACTTGTTTGCTGTTTCTTCTCAAGGGGAGAGTCTGTGCAAAGAGAGTCTGTGTTTAACAGTGAGCGGGTGGCAGGCACAGCCAGTGCTGCAGGCTGGGCTGGGAGCACACCTGTTCTTGGGGGTGGAATAGCCGTGACTCCGGTGGAACTGCTGTCCTGAGGCGGAATCTCATGTCATAGACCTCCTTCCCTACGGGAAAAAGTAGTTCAGGTCCCAGACCTTTCTGAAAATACATGTGGGAATACTATATTTCCTCCTATTCACTGATAAGAGCTGGAAGTGTATCTTATAAAAGATACACTTAGTGAATATAATGGATGAATGTCTATTGTGCTCAGGCTTGAGAGCAAACAGTGAGCACTGGAGTTTACGTTCTCCACTCATCCTGCTCAGCACTGGGGGTTCCTCAGGTAAAACTGAGCTACCTAACACTTCTATTTAACCAGACAAAAACTGGATTTAGTTCTCGGAATTCTTCTTGAGGAGTAAAAGTTATGACATGAACTATTTTCAGGGTCTTTATTCCCACTTTCTGATCCTGAGCAGAGCAGTGGTTAAAAGCTACTTGGTTTTCAGATAGCACTGTGGTACTGCCTGCCACAAAAACTGAAGTCCTGGATCTGCTAAAGATATTAAAATTTTTGATAATTATGTTATTTCCTGTTTCTACTTAGAATAAATATTAACAATCAAAGAGCTGATACAGTTGAAAGTTGTAGGCACCCCTATAAAATATTTTTTTTCTTTTCAAAAACTCTAGACATGATAAATAGTTATGTTGTTATAGCTTTCTGTATGTTATTGGTTTTAGAATCTGCTTTATGATGCTATAGTTTTGGATAGAAAGGACTAGTGCCTGTGATTGAGTTTTGGAAAATTTTAATGATTTCTATTGCTATTTAAATAAGACACAAGACTTGTCTTGAATGCAGGTGGCTCAGGGCTAAGTGAATTTAATAGCTCAAATAGTAATCAGATGAAAAGAACTGTCTTGAATGTTGCATTACTATTTAAAAGTGCCATTGTTAACATGAGTAGAAAATTCAAGTGTTTGCAATAACTCCATTTCTGTGTAGAGCAGTGAAGCTCTAGGTATAAACTCATAGACATAAACACTACAGAGTGCTCCGTCCTGGTTTCTGACAGTCCACGTAGGAAATAAGGTGATGAAGCTCCCTGAGCAGTTTGTCCCCAGGAATCAAGGTGGCAGCTCCCTGTGGTGTGTTCCTTGCACTGTGGCTGCACGATTGGGCAGGACGGGTCAGCCCTCTGTGTGGTGGTAGCAGAGTGGATGAGTGGTCAAACTGGGGAACTTCCAACAATCCTGTTGGAAGAGATCTGGAGGCCAGATACACGGAATGGGAAAGAGGCAGAGATTCTATCTCCTTGCAGGAAGGAGCTGATTTCACTCTCCATAGTGTAAGGTCTCTTAAAACAGCCTATGATTCATGGGATTAGACATGTTACCATTCTGAGGGAAATCAAACCTCTTAGTCAATTGAGTGTATATTAAAACACAAACTTAATGAAATTAAATTGGGCTTATATCTATCTTCTTTAGAAAAACTTCTCTGTATTAGTTTTTTTACTGCACACATCTATCAAAAACTAATTGTGAATGTGAGAAAACCAGGAGACCCAATGAGAACAAACACGAGGGATATATTTTATATTAAAGAGGAAATAGAATTTTAGCAACAATTTAATTTTAAAGTATTTCAACCACAAGAATGTGGGTTTCTAGAAAAAAATCTTCACCTTACTGTTTATACTTTGCTTATATGCCATAATTTTTAGTTATACCATTTAAATTATGTAAACTATGGATGCAGCAGTTCCATTGCAACATGAAACATGTTTATGAACCAAGGCATGTTTTTGTCCTTTTACAGTCTCAAAGACATACTTAATTTGGTTGCAAAAAACTTGTATACAAAGTGTAGAATGATTTTAAAAATTGACTGTCAAGAGACAAAGGGAATCTTTCTTTAGCATTTATTACAGTAATGTAAAATAAATTATATGCTTTTGAATTGGAGTTGGGTTTTTTTGAGTGTTTTTTTCCTACAAAATGTATACCAAAATGTTTAACTTCTGAACTTGTTTTCTTCCAAAGCTAATTGTTATGGTTGATTTATGCAATCAAAGCTTTCCTGAGGCCACGAGGTGGTACTGTACCTCACTAAGGATAGTGTAGGATGGTCCTCTAATTATGTTTAAAAAGTTGTAAGTTAAAAAGCAGGAAAGTCCCTTTAAACTTTACCCCTTCAGTGCTCAAGTACTGCACAGGAGTGACATGAAATGATGGTGGAGATACAGAGGCAGGACGAGAATGTGTTGTAAGGTTATAGAGAGCTGGTTACTCATTAAGGAACAGACTTAGGTGTTCAGGGAAATCTCACTGGCCAGCCAATTGAGGAGCAAATGTAGCTGCACTGCTTGAGTCTTGTTAGAAACAGGATCTCTTTCCCTCTCCTCACATTTACAAAGGAAAAAAAGAAAGAAAATCAGAGGTGATGATAAGTTTTAAGAATAAAGCCTATATAGCAGTCTGTCATGGGTAACTGGAGCCATGTGACCTTCCAAAAATATGTTTTGTGGCACAGCTGGGAGTGCAGGTAGAACACAAGTCTTGTTTTCCCTTTCCAGTTCCAAGCACTGAAGTTCAGCAGACACTGGAAAAGCAGCTGGGACTTTGCCACAAACTGTGTCTGTGAGAGAAATCAGCACAAAACCTGTTTGGACAGTATTGTAGAGTTCGTTCTTTGTCAGGTGTGAAGTAAATCGGATGTTTGAAAAGATGCTTAGGAGTGTTTGGACAAATTTATTTTCTGTTATATCCCTAGAATGGGGGTTTCTTCACACCTGATACAAAGAATGACTGGAGCTTGTGCCTGGCAGCAGATGATGTCCAGTGCTTTTGAAAATAGAATCATAAGACTAGTCTGCTAAATCTGGATTTAGGAGCAGAACCTAAAGTCTGTCATTTTAAAATTTTACCTTGGTAGACACTGTGGAGGAATTCTTCAGGAGGCATCAGTATCCTTTAATAAAAGACTCCTTCAAAGCAGAAATTTCTACAGCATGGGCAAATGAATAGTGCTCAGGCAAATCTTCACTGTGCACTTCTAACTATTGGATGCCTTTTAAATGCTTTGGGGAGGAGAAGGCTGTTTTAAAACAAATGTGGTGCCTCGCTTTGTCTTTGCTGAGATGTGGAGACAGTTCTCTTTCAAGATGTCCTTACTAACAGCAGTATAAAGCACACAGAATTTGGCTATGTTGCTATATAAGGATATGTTTAAGGACATTAACTCTTAGCAATTGTTCTGCTTTTTGTTTTCATTATTTCAAGTCATGATTTTTGGAAATAATTTATTTTTTTTAATGTTTGGGTATTCTGTTTAGCCTGTTTTGGAAAAAACATGTTAATGTTGAAATGAGCCTCAGTAACATGCAAAGCAATGGAAAAAGAAGGAGCATGACTGTTTGCAGTGTTCATTTTAATTTTCTCACAGAGGGTATGAATACCAGGTCTATGCTTAATTAGCTAAGTGGGTGTTGCTACATTGACTGGAGCCCAAGGGCATTTTGGATTTGTGAATTTTTAGGCATAGTTGTTTTACTGCAATTTAGTTTTTGCTAAATAAAAGGAGGAACCTTCCAAGGAATGTTTGTTTTGCTGACTATGACCATGGATTTGTGACTAGACTTCATTCCTGTTAAAATGCCTTTATTCATAAGAGAAGCTATTATTTTTATTGGGAAATATTATATTAGTTCAAAAGTTACCTTTGTTTTCTTCTTAAAGATGTCATTGCTACTGCTAGTATTTTGGGGTATTAATTGTCCACTGCAGAAGACAGAGAAGTACCACCTGGCCTAATCAAAGGTCATATGACCTAAACTTTTGAATGTAAGATTTTACAATTGTATACTGAAATCTGAAAAAAGCAATTTTGTATAAATGAAATTTATATAAATTGCTCTGGGAAGTTTATGAAAAAGTACAAGAGAAAATGTTCATTAGAGTACAGAAAATATATACCTAATTAAAATTATTCAGTATCTATTTTAAATATTTCCTTAGTTACAGTGTTATGTCACTTTTAAAAAAAAAAAAAAAAACAAAAAAAAAAGGTAAGAAAACCTCTCTGTGCTGACCTGTTTAAAGTCAATGAAATACCAGTTGTCATTGCATTTGTCATTTGATTTCCTCAAAGAAGAGCTCTGATAGGTGATGACTGCTAACACAGATATCCAGTCCTACCAGCCACAAGGCCTGGAGCCAGTTTGGAGTCACATCCCTGTCCCTTGTGCTTTGTGCTGTTCTGGCAGGTTCTCAGATCACACACATGCGATAATGGGAGCAATTCATCGAGGTGTGGTGACGAGCTCAGACTGAGCTCAGTGAGGTGCAGATGCAGAGAAACAAATAAACAAAAGTATCTGGCTGTTTCAGCAGGTGGATACTGTTTCTATATATAAATAAGTAGAAGAGAGAAATCTAAGAAAAATATTTATTCATGTGATTTAATTAAGTCTGGTGTCCAGCATCTTGAGAATGTTGTTTTGACAATATTAAGCTATTTGTATACTTGTACTCTAGTCGCAAATACTAATGTAGCGGATTAGAAATAGTTAAGAAATGCCTGTTAATATTCCTCATTTCATTATACTGTCCCACTCTTAATCAGTCATCCGTTTTGGCATCAATATACTCATTTGTTTAAAAAAATCTGCTGTGCCAATTGCTCATTTCAAGGGACCACCAGAAAAGAGCAACTTCAGCTGTTGTGATGGAGTAACACCTCGTACCACAAATGGCAGAGCCTTGCTGCTGCATTTTCCTTCAGTTTGGATCTTTGCTTTATAGACAACTAGCTGGTGAAAATGTGTACAGGTCTGTATTCCTGAAGAGCAGTGATGGTTTCACTGGCTCCCTCTTGGAGCCTTTTGGAACAGCTGGCTGGCCAGATCATCTGCTCTTCAGCCTGGCTCTGAGTTCTACCAAAGTGAGCCAAGCCAGCTGAACATTTTATGTACTGGTTTTATTTTAAACCAGATCTTTTTGACTAAAGTGAGCAAACTACTCACTTGAATCTCATTAATGGAAGATTGGAAGAGGTAAGAGTCTTGTAAGGGAGAGGGATAAGAAGCTGGAATCCTTCAACAGCATACCCCAATGTAGATGAGGACACCAGTTCCTAGCCTTTGGCCAGAGCTCTGCAAACAGCTGCCCCACTCAATGACATTCTTACAACCCACTATTATCTGCTGATGACTATTTTTCTACCAGAGATTGTTACCTTCCCAGATCTCTCAACAGAAGAAATCAATCCCCTATCAACTCCAAGCAAACTGAGCCAGGTTGGCTTAAATAATGATGAGAACCCATTCATCAGGCCAGCCTGTTTATCCTTGTGTCCTGTGGATAAGAGAGCACGTGGTTTAGTGGTAACATCCAGCTGATGACTGGTGAAGGAAGAGCAGCTAGTGGCACTAACATCTTCAAGTGGAAAAGCTTAGTCTGGAAGAGAATTATATCCGTAAGTTATAAACAAAAAGACTCTTACTGAAATGGCTTTATCTTCAAAGGCTCTAGCACCAGTTTAGGTAATCAGATTATTGAAATAATTTAAATTTATCCAGGGCAGTTTTCTTGCTTAACTAATCAGAATCAGAACTTCTTTGTTCATTTTGCAGATAGACTTATTTCTACCAGATGCAAGCATGGAGATCAGTAAAAAATTATATTTTCCATGGAGTTACAATTTTGGATAGTTAATCTGTGTTAAATTTTAGGAAAACCAGTTCTTCTGTGGTTTTTGCTGGGTTTTTTTGATAGATCTTGCAACAAGCTTTTTCTGAGCCAATTATATTAATTTTATTGCACATGGCTCTAGGACCTTGAAACGCATTAGGTGATAAATGTTGAATAAAGCTGCAAGCTTACAAATGCCTACTGGTCTCTAGTGTGGCTGAGGCCTAAACCTGTGTTTGGTGGGGCCATCAGAGCAGCTCAGCACAGTCACATTCTGTGCGTCGTGTTTTACATCCGCTGGCCTCGCCTGCCCTGCCCAAGAGCTCATCATGAGGATCTGTTTTAGTTCTGAGTGTGGAGAGGGTCGAGTGTAAACACTGAGGTAAGGTTTTAATGACCTAGGAATTCTGTTAGCTAACATGATATTGATTAGGGCAGTTAGAAGCTTTACCTTGGTTCTAGAGCCCCTGTGTAAGTAATAACAGATCCTCACATTCTGATTGAATTAAGTTGCATTCAAGCCTTTTGCATGGAAAGTGCTCTAAGATTGACCTTTACTTTTTTTTTAAAGTAATTGAGTATTATATCCTACCTGCATTAATTGTAGGGTAAAAAAATGATAAAGGGGAACAGCTTTACTCCTTTTGCAAAAAAAATTTTTTTTTAAGTAGCTCCTGGTCCAATGTTGTGCTTGCCTTCAGTGTCATAGTAGTGAAAGAATTTTTTTACCAAGTCTCTAAATTTTCTTCTGTTCTTACTCTGTGCTAGAGCTGTGATTTAAATCTGTGGTCAGATTTAATGAAAACATAATTCCTTATCCACCCCATTTAACTTACCCACACTCGTACTCTGTCTGAGGCTGAAAAAATTATTGAGAAATTTCCATAGATCCTGCAGCACCCATTTGTAAAATATTTATGCATGGGTAGGTCATTCTTTTAAAAACTTATAAAACTGCTTAAAATTTGCTAGCTGTTTTTTTTTTTTCACTAGATTTCTTTACCAGACCACATTCAGCTTTTATTCCATCTATTACACAATTCATCTTCTAAGAGTACTTTTTCTTCATTTGTAAATTTGCTTAATTTCTAAAGTCAGTGACAAAAATTTTAATAAGAAACTGTTTATTGTTAACTGTTTTATAATTGAAATGAACTATTTTACAATTGCAATGTTGCAAATGAATTTTTCTTGAGGCTTGTACTCTTTCACCGGTGTGTAATTAAATGGAAAATATTTAGAGTATAGATTCCCATTCATATTAAGGAAAATTAATAATCCTCAAAAATATCTACTAGTAGTAATAGTCTTAGAATTGAACATGTCACCAAAAAAGCCTGCAAGAGAGAAAAGGGTTCAGTCTCAAGAATGTTATTTTTTTTTCAATTATATCTCTTTTACTTAATAAGTTCCTTCATTTTTAATTAGCAGAAGGGAAGGCTACTTGTTCAAAAATTGCAGTGTCTTAGAGTACCTTCTCTTCTGGTTTTGTAGGAAAGAGAGACCTCGCTATGAAAAATACTGAAGTTGGGTGTGAATCCTCCAAAGATACAGTCTTAGTGCTTGAAGGAAGTTTGAGAAATTTTATCTGGAAATGTTCCTTTGATGTAAGAATCAGAAGAAAAATACCCTTTCTTTCTCTCTTGGAGGCAGCGTAGCTTCTAAGAATGTATTTTAAGACAAACTGAGTGAGAAAACCCTGCCTTAATTACAGAAAAAAGATACTTTACAGCAAAAAACCATGAGCTCTCTATTTGACTGCTGTTAGCACCAGGACCAAATGAATACTGTCAACTGTACTTTTACCAATGCCCTCTGTTTTTCCTCGAGGATTGATAGGTTTAAATGTACTGATTCTCTCCTTGAGTCTGTCTGTCAAACTTTGATCTGATGTTGAAGTGTTCAAAAGCTGCATGAGTTGCAGGGTTTCAGCAAACTTGATCTTACAGGTTTAACTTAAATATTGTTTCCATTTTGAAGTCTGTCATGGGGGTGTACCACAAAGAGTGTTTGGTTTTAGCCCTGATGTCTTGGGTGGTGGTATGCAGCCAGTAACAGAATACTTGAAATAAAGAAAAATCCTGAAATGAATCCCTCCAGCTATGGGCCAGTTGAGAGCCAGAGAGACAGGATGTAAAGTAAAACCAGTATGTTTCCCTTTGATCAAAGGATAGATTCCCCACCACCACCCAGCAGGTGATTAACACATAAGTACATTTTCCCCTCAGTGGGCGGATGGACAAAGCTGAGTATCTCCTTAGCACCCATAAAGCAAACGTCAGCTGATGTACTGATGGTAGAAATATTTCAAATGCTGCCTTTGTGCTTTCAGATTCATGGTGTTACGTGATCTGATGCACAGAATTGCTACTAAACTGTCAGAATATGAAATTCTCTAAAGGAAGGATCGCTAAGCACCTTATGAAACTGCATTTTTATTTTCAGGAAAAAATTAAAAAGCCCTTTCCACATGTAAATAGTTATGTATTTTTCACTTGTGTATGCTTTCTGTATTTGGAGAAATCCATTAATAGTCAACTGCACTGTGACTTTGGGCTATGGTGAAACAGTCCTGCAGGGTGTGGTGGTCCATGGTTTTCTATGGAAAAGCTGCTTGGAAACAGACTGGACCAGCTGGAAGGTCTGTAAGCCATAGACTGTTTTTACTTCCAAAGTAATGACAGTGGGTGTTTCAGTTTTTTCTAGAACTATAATACTGGGTTTAGAAATCTTGTATTTTCTCATGGTTTCATCATACTTTATCTATTATATGTTGAATACATGTTTAAGAGGAAGAACAAGGCACATGAAGCTTGTGCTGTCCTGAAGATTTTGCAGTGCAGTAACACACTAATGTCAGTGAACTCTGTCACTGTCCCACTGACTTTTTTGAGGACAAAATTTCACACCAGAACTTTTGGAGAGAATTTCAGCTCTGCTGTTCACGTTTCCATAATTGTGACTCACTTTCCAGTACAAATCAGAATACAATGACCAAAATATAAATATGACACTTCTGCTGTATTTCACTACTAGTATGATAGAAAAATCTCATTAGTGAGTGTCTTTTTTGTAAGTAGCTTCACTTGAGTTGCCTGCTGGAACATAATCTTAAGAAAAATTTTATTAAGAATTAGTTGTAGCACAAGTAATTTTTATGTGAAAGATAATCAAACAATCTCTCTCATGGGAATCTACCACATATCATTCAGAGGAATGTATTTCAGAAAATGGAAAGCAGTGAGCTAATTATTAGGCAAACTATTTTTTTCATAATTTTATTATGAGATCAAATGTAGGTATACATATAACCACAGATGGTTTCTGCTAGGATCCCACAAACAATAATTAAAGTATTTATCCAGTTACTCAGAGCATTCTTTTAATATCATGATTGAATTTTTGGAAAAGGCAAAGATGCATTGCCAGATTTTAAAGTTACATGGAATAAATAAATCTCAATCAAAAGATATACCAACATTCCAGAAATAATGTGTGGATGTGGTATTCTAGAAAATAAAGCTTCCAAATCTGGAAAAGCTGTACTGAGTATTGCCTTTGTTGCAGGACTGCACTGCCATTGCTCTACAACTGTGTGCTTTGCTATTGGTATTACAATGCAGTTTTAGCAAGCTTCTGTATAAGAGAAATATTGCTTATCAGCTAATCACTTTTCCTTAGATCAAAAAGGAGTGGTTGGAATATAAAACCTCCAAATATGAAGGTGAGGTGTTTGACAAATTATTTAATAAAGTGGAATAATACTGGTTTAAAATGTTATTTACGTACTGTTTTTCTATATTCTTCTTACAAAAGGTGGGTAGAGAGTGCAGAGTTTGCAAGAACCTAATATTCTCTTGTTTCAAAGGTTAATGATCAGGTAGTTCCAAGTGTTGTTTTTAAATGATTACAGATAAAGGCTTTGTAGCAAGGGAAATGCAGAATGATTTATTCTGTGTATTTGGGGTTTTTTTTAACAGCATAAAAGTGTCTTTCTTCTCCAGTGCCTAGTTTTGTATTGCTTTATGATTTTAGGCAACAATTCCATCTTTTGTGACATTCTGCTCAGTCTTGTCACGGCGCAGCTCAACAAAGCCCTGCCGAGCGTCCTGATGTGCAGCCCTGCTGCCAATCCCTCGGTGCCGAGGCAGAAAGGCGCAGTCCCCGCTGTCCTCGGGGGCCATTCGTGTTTGCATTTCCTTTACAAAACCCCGCGGTTGTTATTGCACCTGCTGGTGTTCGGTGTCACTGACCTCTCACCTCAGGTACCATCAGGTGCTCCTTCTTAACAGGCAATCTGGCACCCAGCCCACTTCAATTAGGTTCATTTGTCATGTACTCCTACCTGCCAGCCAGCAAACTGGGGAAAAAGAGGTCAAAGGAGGGATTTTTCAAAGGTAAATGTTTCCTGCAAGCTGATGGTGGAACTTAGACCTGTCATTCAAAATGCAAGTCGCTGCCTGCCGGCTCGCCCAGCAAACTAATTGTCTTTTACAAGGACTTGCCTCTCTCAGTGTCTTTGCAAGTTTTGTCTGAGGCTGTTGCACGCATATTCTTATTGCCAAATATTGTTGCAAGCAATAAATAAATCACTTGGCTATATTTAAAGCATATTTTGCCCAGATGCTGCTTTGAAATACTGGATTAAAATAGAAAAAAAAAAAAGTTTTGAACTGCTTACAGGAAGTGGGATCATGAAAAAGGCTGGTTTTGTTTCCAAGTCCCTTGTTACAACCAGTGCTTTTGTACTTGGGATGTGTACAAATTTATATTACAACATGATACTAAATCTACATTTTAATTTCCCCCCTTAATTCTTTTTTGTTTTCATTTTTCTTTTTTGTTTCTTTTGGTTTTGTTTGTTTTGCCTTTTTGTGTTTTTGTTTGAGTTGTTTTTTGCTTATTTAGTCACATTGACCCTTATGAGTAACACAGTAAGATGTAGATTCTGGTAGTAGATGATATTACTTCTTTTAAAATTTCGTGGTAATTAACATCCTGAATATTCTGTCAAATTACTGAATTGTTTCAATGACTCTGACAGCCCTGGTAGTAGGTGTAGTGATCCTTGAGTCAAGGTTATTGCCACAAGACACAGCTGTCCCCAGTAACTGAAATGGAGCAAGATGAGCTAGCAGAAAAGTTCCTTTCTGCCTTGTAGAATAATGATTTTAGTTTTGCCATTCTTATAAAGGAACTGAAAATCCATCAAATAACTGTATACAGTTGTACTTGGGTCACAATTGAGCAATATGGTCTAAATAATGTGCTGTCTTTTTCTTCTGCTTTTTGTATAAACTTCTAGATGAGTCACAACACAGTAGTTTTAATACAAAACAAACTGCCTGGGATTTCGTATAGATGGAGCACACACATGCAGCACACGCATGATCCTGTCAGCCCACAGAAGAACCTTCTGACAGTGTTCCCAGTGAGTTGGACGATTAATGCATTAGTTACGTTGCTGCAATAAAGCATATCCAAAACTATTTAAGTAGCAAGAAATAGTCGTAATTGGCACAGTGAGGTAAATTATCTTCAATCATATGCAAAACAGAGTGCACAAAAAAAGTAGCTGAAGGACTAGTCTAATCTTGAGGAGAAAAACCCCACAACCAACAGTCAAATTAAGAGTGTTGCAACTGTTATTATTTGTTTCAGGTGTGGAGAATTGCATGGAGAGTGAAGTCAATTACTTTTTCTCTCAGTGTGGATGGATCATCAGCACTGTGCTTTTCATTTAAAAGAGCCAGGGCCT
Organism: Grallaria varia; assembly: GCA_013396735.1. Taxonomy (NCBI): domain Eukaryota; kingdom Metazoa; phylum Chordata; class Aves; order Passeriformes; family Formicariidae; genus Grallaria; species Grallaria varia. The sequence continues at coordinate 3,570,476 of VWZG01006450.1, forward strand.
TGTCTGCCAGTCATCTTTTGTACAGAGACACTTCAGGGCTGGTAACTGGCAGGCTTTCAAGTCCATTTCAAATGTAGCTCTTTCATAGTAATGCATCTTCTCCCTCCAAACAAACAGATGCACTATAATTTCTGTTTGTCTATTTTCCTGTAGAATATGGAGAAGAGATTTTAAAAAGAATCTGTTAATACAGAGAGCACGGTATAAATTTACTCATATGAAATCAGGAATTACTCAAGATTTTGGGTGTGCGGCAGAGGAAGGCTTTCAGACCCTTATTGCCAATTTCCAAGGCAACTGCTGAAGTCAGTCTTGAACACTTGTTCTCACTTTGGCAGTTTCTGGCAGAGACAATGTTATATTGTATAGGACAGCTTATATGATATCTGAAACAGGACAAAAATTTGGAAACAATGGGAGACTTTGGCATTTATTAATATGTAGGGTGTGCACATATTTTAAATAACTTTATGATGTGAACATCTCTGTGCTTTAAAGTCAATAATCAAAGGCTTTGCAGATTTAGCAGAAAGAATTCCATTTTAAAACAAAATTAAGATGTCAAAAAAAACCAAAAAATCTCAACATGATACTGGAAAGGCTTACATGTCCAAGTCCTTTTATGTTTCCTTTTCTGAACACAAAGCCCAGTACATACACACAGATTGAAAAAAGGAATCAAATGTAAGTCAAGCATCGGTATGTTTGTGCACATATTTTCGTACCTGTATTTGAAAATATTGATTCCCTTAAATTAGTCTGACTCTGTACATTTACATTTATTACCTTGTTGTTTTACAAAATGTCATTGACAACAGATGAATGGATCACATGCTTACAGGAACCAAGAAATAACATACCCTTTTGGCAGCTGTATTTTTATAATTTGAAATCTAGAAAATTTCCCTTTTCTTCCAGTTTTCTTAGAACTGTTCACTGTTTGCATTACTGTGGTGTAAGAAGTGTATCATGGTAAAGAACATGACCACAATGTCCGTACACCATCAAAGAATTCCCAATGCTAAAACATGTGAGAGGGTTTGATTCACCAGATTTAAGCTGTCTTTGTGTTCGGGCAGAAATCAGCTCCACCAGATTCCAGATCAGGTCTGCAGTGTTTTCCCAAGGGTTTGCCACTTAGTAAAAAGGCGACTTGTTGTGCAGAAGTCTTAAAAGTATAAACTCAGCTATTTTGGTTTTGTGGTTAGGACAGTGCTGTTCATTGAGTTTCCAGGTAGGAATCTGCTAGGTTATCTAGCACTCAATAAATTACAGTATGGCCATTGAGCTAAAAAAAAATCACGATGCCTACAGTGTCATCATTGGTAGTTAATCAACTAGTCAATCTGCTTATTTAAAAGAATGTTATAAAAATTATGATGTGTTCTGGCATAATTTCCTGCTTCTGTAAGGGCTTATTTTAATTTGCTATTCCTATTTACAACAACTTCAAAGAAAACTCATTAATTGCCTTGCCATATCTGCTGTGGTTTTTGGTTTATTTTTATGTTTGTAAGCACACTGTAAGGCTGAATTGTAAATATATTGTGCTGATTCAATTAACAGTTTTCTAATTATTTTAGCTTCTCAATGCTTGAAAGTTTGACATGCATTGAAAAACAAATGTATCAACATTTGGGACTGAAAGAATACATGTCATGGCTCTTTCTTTATTGAATAAGATATATTTTTAATGGACTATTTTATTATCCTGACATGTCCTAGGAAGTCCAAATCCAAATTCCTTTGGCCGGTTGGCTTGACTCTCCTTCCAGGGGCTGAGCAGTTGTGCCAAATTTTTTAATTCATCCTTATTTACACAGAGTGACTGGATGCTTTCAGAGTCAATCATTCCGATCGCTCATACCTGAACCGAACCCACATGAATGTAAATCCATCTGGCGTTTACCCAGCCCATTTAATTTGCATATTTAGCTGTATGGTTTGTGTATTTCTTGCAGGCATAGTCAAACAGTGTTTATTATTTTGTGAGACCGGCTTGACCAGCATCCTCCTCTGCGAGCCGGCGGAGGGAGGCAGGGGCTATAAAGGACGCAGTGAGCGCAGTGCGGGGCTGCTGCCCCCGCAGAGCTGGAGCAGAACACGAGTGTGCCGGGGCGGGAGGCGCTGAATGGCCCTTTAACTCGCTGTGTGGTGCGAGGGCCAGCGGGATGAGGGCGAGCAGGCCAGCTTTCCTTCCCAAAGGAGCTGCTTGTTCGTATTGGCAGGAAGTTTTACTTACCAAAGTGGTTAGTGACTGGCAAAGTGAGCACATCCAGGTCTGAGGTATTCCATGCACACGTTTCTTCATGGGAATTTCGTAGGTTAACAAAGGTACAGTATGCAGTGGGCTTAATATTCTGTTTTATTTATCAAGGCAAAGAAACAACTGTACAAGTAAGGTCAATATACAGTAAAAGTTATTTTAGGTTGAAGGTCAATATGTTGGTCCTTGTGGTTTGTTGTTTAAATCTTTAGAGATTTTGTGTATTAGCAGCTATTTCCTGGAAGCAATAGGAATGATGTGAAATCCTAGAAGGATTTTCACTTCTCATTTTCCCCGTCTTCCTTTTTGGGGAGAATAGTTCTCATCCTCCTAAAATTAGTTCATTGCTTAGTTGTAAAATTTATATAACTTTTGTGGACTTTAGTATTTTGCATTTATTAAAGAAAATGTGTGACTATATTTAAAAAAGTACACAAATCTCATTCATATAAAAACTGAATAAAATTAGATCAGTTGAAGTGTTATGTTTATGAAAATTTTGCTCTCTTCTCATCTGCACCAAATAAAAAGCTCCAGAAGGTCCTTGTTTAAGTGAGCAAGTCCAAGGAATTTTTTCTTTCCTTCCTCTCATGGACGTGATGTCTCAGTGCACTGTCCTGCCATTGTGGTGATTCCTTTTGACTACTGCATTTGATTTAGAACACTGTTTTTATGGAAATAACTATGTTTTAAGTCTTTTGCCTAAAGGAACATGTTTCTCCAAATAATTCATTGAACAAGCAAAGTTAATGTCTACATTTATTTAAAAAAAACCCCCAAACCCACAAAATTATTGCCAATCAAAACAAAGAAACACCCCATACCAAATATTAAAGGTCAGTGGCTTGTTTATTTTAAAAAATAATTTTTGTTAGTATTGTTGTCAACATCATGACACACAAGACTTTGTCGTAGAGGTTTTTGATGGGGCAATGATGTATATAGTAGTTAGTGATCATTATAACAGCCAGGCTGCTGAAAGACCATCCCTGTGGTTGTCTGGAGGAGGTCAAGGTGCATCAACTGCAGAACAAGGCCTTGTTTTGGCTCACAGCTGTCCTGGGAAAGGGAGCACAAGCCTTTGAAAGAATGTTCCTGCTAAATCCATCCTTTCACCTCAGTTAGAGGCGTCCCTGTATGTGGAGTTTCGTGGGAGATGAGTTCTTTCCACAATGAGCTCCTGTGTTGGCAGGGTTTAGGGCTGGCTGCGTGTTCTGCTATCGCTGTTTTCTCAGTAGGGTGACGGCAGCTGCTCTTTGATTGAAACATGAGGAAAGATGTGCTGAAGGCAGATAAGCATCCCTGCCAAAGCAGCTTTACCTCCCAATTTGCTCGTCTTTGTAATGTGGCTTGTAATAAGGGATGCTGAAATTGAGCTTTGTACCTGATTTGAATTGAAATCTTACAAGTTATGTAACTCTAAAGAAATTTTACTTCATGTGGCTCTGCTTCTGGAGACAGTGTGTACTCATGGCATTGTGAATAAAAGGCACAGAAGAAGAGGACATCATCTGAGTGTTAGTAGTAGTTCAGTAGGATTTTTTCTTCTCATTGCTTATGATTATTATTTGCCTTTTTGATGATTTATTAGTCCTTTTTTATTATTATTTTTTTTTATTCTGCAGTGATTTGTGGTTGGCCAGCAATGGTTTCTTTTATCTTCATTTCCAAAGCTGTGCTTGTAAGACCCCATTGAGCAGCAGATTAATTCTCAAATACCTTGGTTCAGCTTTCACAGTTGCTGCCAAGGAGGCCTGCTTTCAGAGACCATTTTGTCCTTTGTGATACTTGTAATTAACAATTACTTATGGCAACTTTGCTTCTGTGTCCTGCACAATGAAAAGTAAGCCTTACTGATGCAAAATACTAATGAAGATAAGGAACATGAAAAATTACAGGAAACTTTCTCTCTTATTTTTAAATGCTTTGAAGTATAGTGGGCAAATAATCTCTTGGTGATATGATCCCAAGTGCTTTGGCAGATACTGAAGATTTTTAGAACTTAAGTAGGGGTAAAGAAATGTTCAGATCTGGTTTCTTCTGATCTCATTTGATTTTTGGTTATGTACAATTATGAATGGCGTTCTTTTAAAAAGAGTATTGGTTCTGGTATCTGCTTAAATCCACTGATGTCATATTAATTGCATTAAAAATAAATGGGTCTGGTAAAGCATATTTCCAAACAATACATCAGATGACAAACTAATGTCCAAGCTTTTTAATGACTTTAAAAAATATGTATCATTGCTAAATTTTCTTACCATAAGATTGAAAATTTTACTGGTTCAATCCATCTCTAGACCAAGTTTTATTACATTTGAAATTGTGTTTCGGTTTTAATTCAACAAATGTCAAAACATTTTCATAATAACAAAACATCATATTCAATTGCAGTTAAAAAAAATTGAACTTATATTCAGTAGGGTTTAGTTTCTCTCCATCTAACCTTTCTACTGCAATTAAAATAAGAAATCTATTACGTTGGTATTTTAAATTTACAATGCTCTCAAATAAACATTTTTTGACATTTGCCGAAGCAGGTTTTGAATTTTGTGAACCACTTGACATCTGTATTGTTACAGAAAACAACTGTACCTGTTGCTGTACATGGAGATACCTTTGACCATGACCCCAAGTGTATTTTTGGCCCTCAGAATCATTAACTCCTACATTATCTGTAGTCTGAGATAAACTATTCTCAGGGCTAAAACTTTGAACAAGGCACATTTCTTAAGAGGATAACAACCAAAATCCAACCATATCTTGCAGGAGGCTCCTCTTATAGCATTGTATTTATACAAACTTTATACATCACAGGAAACTGAATGGAAAATCTCAAAAGCATGCTCATTTTATGCATTGGGAATCTTTTAAGCAACAGGATTTCAAATTGAGACTTCTTCATGGGCTTTGATCCAAATATATATTACATAGTGTATTTATAAGATCTTTCAAAAATATAAATAGGAGTTAATTAAAACTTATTCACTGATAAGAGGACTGTTGTGGATCACTAGTAAAATTTTTATGAAAGAAATGCTAATGATGAGAATTTAAAAAAAATGTGAAGGTACTGAGAGAGCTCTGAATAGAAAAAATTCTGCTCAGAAAACTAACATTAAAATTCCCATTACAGAAAATATTAATAAGTAGAAAATTTCCTTTCCTGTTTCCTCCTATCTCTGCCTGTGCCCTATTGAAGAGACCTGTTGTGGTGTCTTGTGCAAGTTAGATGTGATGATTCACAGCAGTAGGAGCAATCATTGTGATTTTGCTACTTCTAATAATAGTAATAATAGCAGTAGATGCTTTTCTTCCGTAAAAGATGCTCATTTCTGCTAACATTTGAAAAGCAGAGTTTGTGTTACTGTGCCAGAGCCCTTTGCTCTGAGAATGTACCCATTGTGATACTTTAAAGGGACATGTCTGTGTTATTCTGTGAGCAGCCACCCCAAGCAAACCTTCTGATGTGGGCCCTTCATTCTGCTGCTTGCTGGGGCTCACAGGCCCTGTGATCTTAAAGAACTTAATAGTGTGCAAAGGCTCCAAGGGGAATGAAAAGGGGGGATGAATTTGAACCTCCATAGTGGGAAGATCTTGAGAAGTGTTTGGTGAAATACTGTGAGATCGTTCTAGGAAAGCAAAGAATTTACAATAAATTTAGAGGATATAAAGAAATTATGCTTCATTTTAAATCCTTTAAAATTTTAGTAAGACTGTAGTTCATTTCTGAAAAGATCCAGCGTCACTTTCAACCAATTAGCCTAATGAAAAGCGATTAGAACACCTCTATTTGCAAAGACAATTTTCAGACTAATTTTTTTTTCTACATTGTTTTTACGGAGAGACTCTAAAATATTTTGGCATAGCTACACACTCACTGTATCCATTATAACTCTTTCTTTTACGTATTAGTGAATGTAAACCAAGACATTTTTAGCCTCCCTGGTTTTCATTCAGTTTTTCAAACAAAGTGGTAGTGACTAAAACAGCTCTATCAGCCCCTCAAGGAGGCCAATTTAAGCACTGGCAACTTGCCATAAACATAAAAATACTATTTATTTAGTTAGTTATGAAGTGGGGGGCTAAGATGGAGCAGTTCCCCTTTTTTGTTTTCTTAAACAAAAATAAAATTACTCATAGCTTAAATCTTCTTCAATAATAAATAATTGTTTTTCAGATATGAAATTTAATTAAATAATAGCATAATTGAAAGTGTTGAAAGTAGATTGCTAGGTTGAGTACCCTAAATCCATTGTAAAGTATGAAAGCAGGTCATACATTTTAATTACATTGTATTTATATCCCAGTGGTTAAAAAACCCCCTTTATTTTGTTTGCATAGTTTAGCCTAAACAACAATTCATATTACTATTGATAGTTAGCACTCACATCCTGTTCTAATAAATGGCTGCTTTGTTTGCTATTTCTAAAGATGAGTCTGTGTTAGAACTTAAGGTTGAAATTCCATTTGAAATTTTGTGGGTGTGTCTCTGACTTTGCCAGCCACTTTAGGTCCATGGCCCTGCTTTATTCCTAGGGATGATGCAAGTCGTGAGAAGGTCTCTTTCCAAGTCCTTATCGCATTTGTATCTGGGCAGCACTTTCTGGGGGGATAAATTAATTCATCTCAATTTCAGAAAACAGTTTGCAAAATCCCCCCCTGATTTCTGAATCCTGCCCATCAACTGCATATTTGGATTGACACCTGGTAATCATTTTGCCCTACTGTGAATTAGTCAAAAGACTGACACCTCAGCTGGTCTCTGGTTTTTATTTTCCAAGCTGTAAATAATAGTGGTACTTTTAAAAAAAAATATTCTCAGAAACATTGATATCGCATTCATTTGCTTCCCCTTTCTTTGCATTTTCCCTAGTCAAAAATATTTGTGTCTCAAACTATGAAAATAAAAGTCAATGAAATCAAAAAGGCATGTGTTCATGTTAGTAGGACCATCTATGATGTTCATCGTTTAGCATAATTTTGAAGCAGTATGGTGTTTCCTTTGAAACACAAATCAGAGATTTCTGATGATTTAACAAAGTGTACAGTATGGAGGAGTGAGCGATAAAAAAACTTAGAAGCAGATGTGAGTTAGAATACAGAAACCTTAAGTATCATGGATAAGTTATTACAGGGATCCTTAGAGGAAAGCGATACACTGTTGATTTTAAAGGTTAGAAAAGGCATCCTGCTGTATTTTATACGTGTGAAGTTGGTGTAGCTGCACACACTGTGCAGACTGGGAACTGGTCCCCGTTCTTATGGAATAAGTAAGGCATCTTTAAGTATTACCCAGAACCCCCTTTCCCTGTTCGAAGTTAATGGAGATGAAATTGTGTGACACTCCACAGAAACCAGTTGTCCGGAGATGTTCATCAGTTTTCAAAGCAGTGCTGCTTCTGATGGTGGTGGTCAAACATTCCGATATAGCTTAATATTGCTGTTACCTCATGTTAGTTAAGTGTTCCTCCGGCTCAGGGCTGAAGCTGGGTTAGCATTTTGAGCTAGAAGTAGTCTTGTAAATAGTTTCAGGGGGAAGATTGTTTCTGGGGCTTAGAGCTCCATGCTTATACCGAGAGCATCCCACTCCCTGATAGGAAGTTGGTGTAGTATTTTCAAATTACTTCTAGAATTACTATCTAGAGGACACAAAGTCTGTACTGTGGGGACTAGAAGAGCCACAGATAAGGAGAAAGGTAGGATGTTTCCTAGTGTGTCAAAAGTTGCTGCTTATATAGTTTAAATGATGTTAAACAGCCCCAGGGCTGCACACTGCTTTAAAGAATGCACGAGTGTGTAACATGCATGAGATGAGAGAGACAGATCCTGGTTACTGCTCTGCTGATCCTACCATGAAGAATTCAAACCAGCTCTGTTTTATGGCAATATATTGCTTTACTCATTGTGAAATCATTATGCTAACACTGCTCCTAACAAAAAAAGCGATAGGTTGTTTGCTGTCATAAGAGGAGCGTTACCATTTTCAGCTTGTCTCCAAATTACCACATTTTTCACGAAAGTAGAGCTCTTTAGTTTCGTATCTAATTTAGGCAGTCATTTTTTTCATATTCTGCCTCACTTGAAAGTCTCTGTTGTACTTTTTGCTGGAATCAGTATGCTTTAATTTTTTTTTCCTAAACTATTAAATTGCACTGCTAGTTTTATTTAACTTTTGTTGATTTTACCCAAAATGAGGTGTGGCTTGAAGTGCCTTGATTCAAATATACTTCATCTAAAGGGTGGATAGGTATCTGGATGACAGATGTTACAAAGATAAACTACTGTCATATGCCCTAATATTGTTTCTGAAGATGATTTATCAAGTGATTAGCAGAGGTGTCAGAATTAGCTTATATTTAGTTCCTAGTCTAGAAAGCTTTTTTTTTAGTCACCGACTTGTCTCTCTTTAATTTGGAAATAGGAACCTCTACTGGTTCCTATAGGGAGACAACACAGAGAATTCTGCTTCCCAGGAGGTAGTTTTTGAGGCATGAATGCTTCAACTTTAAAGAGTAACAGTAAGAAAAATGTCAGTGGAAAGGATTTCCTAAGTTAAAATTTGAAAAAATTCCACTGCAGCAGACATTATGGCATATTTTAGGTTACATTGTGGTGTAGATACAATTCTTGGGAATACTTGCTTTTAAGTGATTAAAGATATGATTGGCCATTTGATTGGTTTATGCTTTTCTCTGTGGAACCTTAACTAGTCACATTAACATAAAATGTCGAGTTGATATGCGGATTCCTGATTTGAAGTTTGTCTTGGAAATAAAAAGTTTTCTGTGTTACTGTCAGTAAATACTTGGACACATGATCAGTGTTAATGCACAAAAAATGAGTGTTGGAGTTTCAGATCTGTATTTTTTACTTTAAAAGAAAAGTTGACACAATTAAAATAAAATAATTTGGAGCTCTAGAGACCTTGTTTTAGTGGTTAAACCTTATATACTTTTTCTGGACGAAGGATCTGAAGTACATTTTTAGAGACAAAACTAAACAAAAATAGATTTTTTGTGTTATTGTTTTTAATGCATTTTGTTTCTGAGTTTCTGTCCAAACATGAAAATGTGAAAGGTTTAACTGAAATGGAATGAATCCCTCTTCCCTCTAATGACACATTATAAAGGTGGTTTAATCTTACACTGTGAGTGAGTGTTCTACTGGCAGGTTCTCATGTGAACAGATTAGACATCCATCTGAGACAGTTTTATCGTATTGATTCATTCTCCTGGAAGAATGCAGGCTTTTACTTATTTTAGAGATGACTCCAAGTGGCTTGTTGAGATTACATCTTGCATGTGAATTTGAGCTGGGATTATGTTACATGGGAGTGACAAGTTTTAATAGGCCTGGTTCAGGTGGTACTGCAGCAAAGGAGTAACTCAGCCTAATGGGAAGGGCTAAAATACACACACACAGCAGCAGATCCAGGGAATTCTATATATACTGTACGTGAATAGTGCACGTGTACACACAAAGTAATATAAAACAATTACTGCTGGTTAATGCTTTCAGAGAATAGGCAGCTGTACATAAACCATCCTCATGTCTGGGCACTTCATGACTAACAATCAGATGATTGTTAAAGACATATTCATTGATGGACAAAAGGGAATTAATATATCCTGAGCCCAACCTGATTGATGCTCCATAGTGCTGTAACACTTGATCCCATCCACACAGACTTCAGGGATATATCAAAATTCTACATAAAGCTTAGTAATTAATATTTTGTATAAATTTCCCACTGTATCACAAATAAATTTTTATTTAGGATGACATTTCTGCTTGAAGCAGCACTGACCTCTTTTCTCTATTTGCAACCCCCAAATTTTGTCTTCTCTGCCTTGATTTCTCTCTTTAGATTGCTAATCACGCTGTACTGGCCACCTATGTAGTGTTACTTAGTGTATAGTAAGGACTCAGATCACAGATGATAGTAACTAATTCAGTGTTATCCAGCTATAAGGCTATTTGATTATAGTAATTTTGCAATAATTGTTAATATGAATCCATGACCTAAAGAAGAGCTATAACTTCCTTTATCAATAGCCTGCCTTGTACATTTTTCTAGCTTCTTAACATAGAAATCAAAGAAACTTGCAAACTGCCTTAATTTTAAAGATATTTTATAGGAGAGCAAGGCATTCTAATTAAGTTATTCTAATTAGTTTATTATTTTATGGCCATGGGATATGAATAACAAAAAAAAAAAATACATCCCAGAAGACAGCAATTATGTGTGAAAAAGCGGAGACAGAACAGTGTATATGGAAAGTACGAAATATCCAGAGGTTTTTTTTATCATCTGTGAAAGCTGGTCTAAGTTGGTGCTGCTGTGAAGGATGCTCCTGCCCTTTCCTTGACTCAGGGGTCTTTTTTTCCAATTATTAGTACTCATGCTCAGCCTGCAGAGCTGCTGTACACTAACCCTTACCAAAAAAATAAAAAGATTGCTTTGTTGGATCAGTGAGTTCATGCAGCTCACCAGTTGCCAAATGAAAATTCAAGCCAAAAAAGGTCAATGATGAGAACTGCATGTCCGTGACTGGGAGGTGGGAGGCTCAGGGAGAGGGGGCTTAGGAAGGCAGGATGTCCCCTTTTAGCAGGAGAGCAGATAAACTGAAGGCAATTGTAAAATTACGTCCATTGAAATATTCATAGTTGCTGCATGTTTTATGCTGTTTTAGGAATGTGCTGCTAAAACAAACGAACAAGCAAAATAGTCCCAGGAGTTTGGACTATTAATGTGTTCAACCAATATGGGGTTTTGGTTTCTTTTAAACAGTTCACTACATGAAGTTATTGCATTTTACCTACATAACTGAGTCTGAAAGGTCAAATAGAAATTCACCCTGTCATGTCTTTGCTGATTCAGCATAACAAAAATGGAGTTTTTCCATCATTGCCAGCTGTAAATCATACAGACTATTCTTTCTTTGGATAGATTTCAGTTGTCATTTCTTACATATAGCACTTGAAAAATTATTTCTAACCAGAAGCTGAACTTCAGTAACAAAGTGCCTATTCATTAGACATGATATTTCCTGGATATCAGAAGGGTATCTGCAATAGCCTTTTATCAAAGGCAAGATAAGATTCCTCTTTTCCCTGTGACTGAGCCAACCCCAGCAAGGAGCAAAGAGGCGAGTTCTGTAAGAGAGTTTTGTATTGTATTCCAGGTAGTTAAGTCAATTACTTTTCAGTTGGCATTAATAAAATATTTCTTTCAGTTGCAGGTTAATCCCTGGCAACAGATGTCTTTACATAGAAATGCATTAAATACTTTAAAGTTTAAATGTGTTAGATGCTTACAATTGAATTAGGATTGGATTTAAATATATATTATTTTAATCACATAGCAAGTTTTTGATTTGTCACAACTAGACCATCATAAATATGTACAGCCTTTGAAGGAAAACTGAGCAACACAATGAGTGAAGTCAAAGTAGCTGGAAATAGAATTAGTTCTAGATAATGGACCATACCAATTGTAGAAAAGAGGATTTGAAACTTGAACAAACCAAAAATATATAAATAAATGACAGCCATTGGTCTGCTATAATTTACATCCCAAAAGGTGGCCTACACTTTAAAGCCTGGCTCCTCCAGAGCTCAATAAAACAATAGAAGTCACAGCCAGCTCTCTGGTTTGCCATGACAATCCCCTAACATGGAAGAGAAAAAGGCATCTGAGATGATGCAAACTGAGGAAGCACTTTATTATGACACTGAATTTTATAGGTCTTACGAATAACAAAAAGGCTTTTAGAAAAAAAATGCATTTTACACAGATTTCTTTATTTATTGATTCTTTTCTCTTAATATGACAGAACTAACTCTGATTTGAGATGTTTAAAAATAGTCTCAAAAATTGCAGTTGCTTTGCTTAGATGTGTGAGCCCCACACTCAACTCATGATATTTTGCAAATCTGTAGGCATGAATTTTGCATGAGGTTATTCCATGTGTTCTTACAGGAGAGTGACCAAATGGTTTTGCTTTGGTTTTGTTTGATTTCTAAGTGGTTTGATTTAGGCGTTGTTTGCTTATTAATGCATCTTTCCCCGGGGCTGATGTTAGAATAATTTATGCATATTGCCTGTATAAATACCTGAGTCTTATGTGGGTTGACTTATATCTCATTTTTTATCCTTAAGATGACAGTTTATACTTCTAGGTGCCATCTACTTTCACCTCCACTCAGTGTGTGAATAACACCCTTCATTGCCTCTGAATGGAGTAACAGTGCAAAAATGTCTTAAGTAGCATAAGTGGGTTTAATCATAATATTGGGGGATAAAGAGGAAAAACTCTCAGGAACATGTGTTAAAAGTGGATGTAGAGAGGGTGTTCACTTACATTTCCTTTCACATTTCTAACTGCAAGGTGCAGTCAGCACAAGTTCTACTTCACTGTGCCTGGGCAGTCAAAAAAATTAAAAATGAAATGCTGCTTCTTTTTTTCCCCCCTAGACTTTCCAGCCTCTTCTAAAATCTTATATTCAACCCTACTGTAATTATACTGAATTTTATTTGGTACGCTGTTGCATTGTTTAGATATTTGCATTATTTGCTAATTCGGGTTAGTCTGTCGTAGGTTCTTTATCACAGAATCATAGAATGGTTTGCATTGGAAGGGACCTTCCAAGGTGTTGTCATTGTCCCTCTGCCATAGGCAGGGACATTATCTCCCCTCTTTACAATTGCAATGTCCTCATTTAAAAGCCTGAGGATTCCCCTTGGGGGAATGTTGCAGTAAGCAAATTAGTTTGCACGTTACTTCGCATTATTATAATATTGTTATTTCTTCTATATTGTTTCATATTCCCTATGTATTAATTTGGTTTTTATGGTATTAATATCACTAGCCTTTCATTAATTTAATTTTACCAGTGGCAAGCCAGTTAGAAAGAATAAATAAATGGAAAGGAGTATCATTTCCAGGATAGGTCAGATTTTAGGCCTTTAAAAAAAACCCAACAAAGCAACAAAATCACCACCCTATAATTCTATGAAGACATTACAGTCTATTAAGCTTACAGTGTAAATGTTTATTTAAAGAATAGTTTTTTTAAAAACTTGTCAGTGGCCCAGTGTGATAAATAATCAAGGCTGGATTAATTTAAAAACTGTACCCAGCCATAAGCCATAGGTCAGAAGAAGTTTATGTGAAGAATGCAAAGCCCTGGTCTCAGGCACTTGCTCTGTGGAGCTTACAAAGCAGCAGGATCCAGCTCTTACAGAGTTTTGACTGGATTTTGTCATATACACAATTGGGGAGTGCTTCAAAAGCATTAACACTAGCACTTTAGTTGGGATTGTGTTGCATGTGCCAAAACGTCTTCCTGTTTTCAACATTTTTCCTCACTTAATTTGGCAGTAGGAAGGCGCACGGGGCACACTGTAGAGCTGCTGCTAACCAGAAGAGATGAAATTAGGGGAAAGGAGTGGCTGGCCTTCCTTTAATGTTTGAATTATAGCTGGTCTGATTAAATTAAGTATAAAACTACTGTTCTAAAACAAGAACTTGCTCTGTAGAATGGGGTGAGTCTGACTCTGTGTCTGCTGGGAACGTCCCTGGCAAAGTGCCTGGGAGGGAATGGAATGAAATGTTCTCTGTCTCCTGGAGGGCTCCTGTGCCCTGTCTGGGATCAACTGGGCCACTGTCACTCTTGAGCTTTAGGAAACCCGGCTGCATTTGTTCTTTAACAAGAAAAGGCGCGGGTTTGGTACATTTCAATCTGAGTTTCATGAACACAAAGTCTCTACTGAAGAATGCAACACCTGCCCTGCTGTCCCTCATCAGAGCACTCACCATGGTGAGTTGTGCAGTCCTGTGTGTGTACGAGGACAGTTACATTCTGTGGAGAAATAGGACGATGTGTACCTTTCAATGCACACAGACAGTAGCATTTGATCTCCTTCTAAAGGGAACATAAACGATTGTTTTCTGCAATAACATCTACTAACTCCTTACATATAAGATATTAGTTTTCTCACAGTCATATTTGTTGGGGAATTTGGAAGAGAGGGTGCTAGGAATATGAATTCTTTCAAATCCTCTCTTAAAGAGTAGATTGAAGAAGACTATCTACCCCCAAAAAGCAATTTATTTATGGGAAAACAAACACATCAGTGTTCCAGTGTGGACTGTATCACCACTTGATGTTTTATGTGCCTCAATTGTTGTTTTTTCAGATTGTAAGCCCCAAGGGGCAGGGACCATGTCTTCTTTTGTTTGTACAGCACTGAGCCCACTGTCAGCACTCTATAAATAAGAAGTAATTATGGTATTATGCACCCATGTATTTTGAAAGCTTGGATCTCCTCCTGTTGAAATCCAGGGAAATGTTTCCCCTCTTACTTCAGGGACAAAGGATAACATACTGTATTAGCTAGCTGAATTTGTTTTCCATTGTGGGGAGGGTGTTTATATGAGGAAAATAGACTAAAAACTATAATGCATCCTTTTCAACCAAGCTACTTTATTATATGAAGCTGCATTTTGATTATGTTAAATGAATATATAAGAGGTGCTGTGAATTAAAAATACCATTTCAAAAGATGATAACCAGTTTTCCAAAGCTAATGACTTAGGTTATTAATGTGATAGTAAAATAAGAATTGAAACTGCTACCTACTATGGAAAATTGTAATTAGAATGGAAAATTCCATCATTCTACTCAGTAGGCACAAAGGTTTTTCTGAGTGCAGAGAATACTCGAACAAGAATGGGAAACCTGTTTTGAGCTACTGTGTAATCTGAAAGGCACACCATTTTTTCTAATATATGTGAAACATACTTTAATGCTGAGACCTTGTGTGTTAAGGTTCTGCCTGAAGTGAAGTTTTACGGTCAATTTATAAGGTCTTGCAAACAGGAGTTTACAGTGGAAACAGTGACTCTTACCTTAATTGTAGCAATGTCAATAGCATTGCTGTAATGAGCATCTGGCTACATTCCATGTGTTGACCACACCAATGGGTTTTGTGCATCATAAAAGAAGTGTTTTCCCCCCATATTTGATTTTCCACATGTCAGTCCCTCCTACGGGCTACAGCCCTCTCAGTTTATTGGAATCCCAACATGTGAGCTGTGTAAGTGAGGGAGAGGGGTGTCTGCTCCCATGACAGAGACACGCAGGCCCTGTGCTTTCTCAGCTGCATCCCTTGCCCTTGTCACTTCCCCACTGCCATCCAGGTCCCACTAGATGCACATGGAGGATTAGCCTGTCAGTTGTGTGCGGCGTATTAGCTTATGGATTTGGAGAGGAAGCGGCACCATGCTGTACAGGCACGAGGTCTTGTGGCAGGAGAGCATGAGATGAGGCCAAAAGAATGAATTTTGTGTTTAGCACGTGAGACTGGGCAGATCTAGTTACTGGTATGTGTTTGGGAGCAGCTTGCATGTGCATTTGTATAAGGGGAAAACTATGCATTTGAAAATGTTACCAAAACCAAACTGCGCAATTTTAAATGAATGCTGGGCAATTTCAGCTCCGTCACTTTATTATTTGTTTAATAGAAATGAGAATTGAATAAATGGCCCTACTAAAGTAGGTAAATCATTTGGAATAAAATATATTTTGCATGAAATACAAATAAAATGTCTTTTTGTATGAAGCAAGTGTTGCCCAGATGTGCATGTAAGGTTTCACCGCAGTACATACAGCCACTCTTGTTCTTCAAAGGTATGTTTTCTTATTACTTGAACTTTTAATGGGTGATCTAATCTCTTCCAATATCAGTGGCTCTTCCATCTCCACCAAGGTGTGATGCTGAGAATATCTGAGCTCTTTAATGCAGTGACAAACTTGCCACTTTTAACTTGCTTGGTGCCTGGCGCACTTATTCTAGGTACAGAGAAAGTAGTGTCTCAGGTTGGAGAATGAAAGTTGGTCAGTAAACTTTATCTTTGTGGTGCTCAGAAAAGTATGGAATAAACCGGATTTTGGATTTCACATCTTCAATATCAATTTGACTCCCTACATTTAGATCCAGTATTCCAGGGCACAATGTCATTGCCTCCTTGACTGCGTCAGGACATCCATTGCTGTGTGTGATGCAGCCAAAACGAGACAGGCCTAATATATTCCAATTTATTACATACTTTGTTCGAAGTTGTTGGAGAAACGTGTGTGCACATGTAGAAGTAGTGTTATTTGTAGAACTGTAAATTACTAGGAGTAATTTAGATATGTGGTTTGGCTCTTTAGGCTTTTTGTCTCCGAAAGACAGTTTCTTTGCTTTTCTTGTTCATAGCAAGAAGATCTTTAGCTTGTATGTTGTAGGCACACTAAATGTTTGCTCACAACAGAAGATGTCAGTCCTTATCTAATAGACCTTAGAAGGAGTACTAATTTTTTGAAATGTCAGAGGAATACTGTAATCATAGCTGTGATTGTGAATAATTCCTCTCAGTGAAGGTGACTGCTTCATGAGAAATGAGGACAGGAAAGGACTATTGAACCAAGAGGCTGAACTCAGTTCAGATCCACAACCTAATGAGTGTTACTTGGCTTTACTGTATGCTCTGTGTGTGCTGTGTAGTCACAGCTGAGCTATTAATGTGTAGTTTAGATTACTGAGCATGTTGTTTAGTCCTGGATAATTTTGTGCCTCCTCTAATGATGTCTCCCACAAAGTATTTGATGTGGGAAAAGCTTCCAGAATTTAGGAGTGGAATTTTTTTTTTTTTTAACTTGTTACTGTGCCTGCCTCATAACTGCAGATAATGGCTCTGAGAACGCAGGAAGCTAACCAGGCATGGCAGGAGTACAAGTGATTGAGAAGGCCAGTGCCTGAATGCATTCTGCAGATCTTACCTGACCATTTGCTTTGTAATCCAGCCTGTGATTGTTGCTCTTCCTTTCACGCTGTATTTAGAAAGAGAGAAAAAAAAATATTCTAAGTTGATCAAATGCAAAATATGAAAGAAGGATGAAGATGTACATCTAAAGTGCATGATATTGACTTATAAGATGCTTCATGTGTATAGAGAGAATTAAAAAACATAGTACTGTTGTGTGTAGTGGCTTTCATTTTCCTTGTTCTAGCATCACCATGGTATTGTAAATATTATGTTTGGATTCTTATTGTAATGTACCTCAGTCAAGTATTGTTGTTTTCTTCTTAAAGGTCTTAGGCACAGCATTTCAAAGTTGGGTTATTTATTTATTTATTTCCTTATTTTCCTTGATGTACTCAGAGAAGATAAGTATCCAAAGAATCAAAGACTTAAAAGATGCTTATTCTCACAGCCAAAGGTTTTGGAGTCTTTGAGGATATATCTCTTGGAACATCAATAAAGAAGTTTTATTTTATTAGAGCCAAAGTATTTTTCAAATGTTGGTAATTAAATTGAGTCCATAAAGATATTGATATCAAGGATGGATATTTCAGTATTAGGAGACGCTGGCTTGCAAGATTCATAATTAGTAGTGTGATTCAAAACTATCATAGCTCTACCTTTAGCCTACAAACTGTCATGATCCAAACCATAAGCCAGAAATCCCCTCATACCCAGGGTTATTTCACACCAAAAAAATTAAGAGGGAGTTAAGAGAGAATTTTGTAACAGGGAAGAGAATCAAACATCAAAAAATTGTGGTGGATTCTGTCATTCTGGAACCTTCATTTAGGATACGTTGTTCCAGCTAAACAAAAAGGAATCACTTGAAAACATATTACACACAATGAGGGAGGGACTTTATCAGTTTTTTCTCCTGACTTTAACCATGAGGGTAATTATACAACGCAAAGGACCTGGAGAAGTGTGACGATTCCATTGTAAAGCAGGGTCCATTGAACTGGCTCACCACCTGCACGCTGCTGTCCTCCAGGATCAAAGCTTTCCTCTGCACATGCTCATGCACAAATGCACACTCAGTATTTCAACTTTACACACATTTTCAGAGTTGCTATTACTAAATATAAGGGAGTTGTGATTAATTCTACAGTTGTGGATAGTTCTAATTTAAATTAGAATTAGCAGGTGATTTGAAAAGTTCTGGAACACTACGTTTAAATGACTGCTGCAGTCCCTTTTTTGTCTTAACAGTTGTAAACATTAGAGAAAAACAGATTGTGTGTGTGATACAGGAGAAAGAGCAGAGGAGTGAGGAGAAAACACGATAGCTGGGTTTACCGTGGAGGTAAATAAGGCAGTGTCTGATATCCTCACTTCCCAAAGGAAAAGCTGGAGCAGTGGTGAAAGTCCAACAGCCCAGTTCTGATCTGATCTCCCATACCTGGCATTTAGGGTGAGGTATCTGCACAGGCATGACCATGGAGAAAGTGATTGAAGTGCAGCCTTCTTTTCTTCAGGTAGACCTCTGTACAAGTTTTGTGGTATAATTTCTATCATAGAATTAAAAAATAGTTGGATGCATTCCTAGTCAGTAGGAGATCAGTTTGTGGAATGAAAGGGCTTTCATGCTGTAATATTTCACTTGGTCCCTACTAGTGCTGGAGAGGTAATTATCATTGGTACTGTTTTCCAGGTTGACAACAAAGGGGGTCAAAAATGCTTTTTCTGTCTGATAATGTGCTTAACTAGCTTTCAATGAAGTTGTGTATTATGGTTCATTACCCCTGAATTTTTTTTTTTTTGAGGCCCTAAAGTGACTGGTTTTGTGACTAGCGGTAACATATCAGTGCAGATCAGCAGCAGATAATTTAGTCTGATCTTGTTTGATTTTATGGGTCTCCTAAAAACTTTGTTTCCACATACCTACCAGCTTAAGGGACAGACATATGATTTCAAGCTGCTGAACTTCAAGGACTGTTGTAGAAGGGGCAAGAATGCATGGTGGAGGAAAAAAGGGTGGAATTAATGCTGGGAAAGAATTTGACTCTGGCTTGTACTCTGTTGCCTTTCATTTTTAGACATGTCTACACTGAATATTATACATTTCTGCATCTGTTTGTGGTACAAAAAGACAGAAATGAGATGACTAAATTTTAATAAATAAAAATGTTTTCAGATGTTCCTCTAAGAGGAAAAGAGAAAGTTCTTTACAATTCTAAATATAGCTTAACATCTACAGCAAAGGGATTCTTGAAGTAAATGTCTTATGCCTAAACACTTTAAGAAAATGGAATTCTGATGCAGAAATTAATAGGCTAAAAGTCAAGGGAAATGCAATATGCCAAGTTATCCTCCATGCACCACCATCCTTGGGAGCCAACAGTTTTGAGTTTTATGTGAGGCATTAATTTAATGAGGTTGAATTTTCACAGCTTCCCATAAAATGAAATATACAGTATCTTAGCAAAAGAACAGCCATTCTCAGGAGCCCAAGGAAGATAAAATGTGTTTGTGTTTTAATGAATGATATTTTTCCTAGAAGATAAGGTAATACACTTGCTGAGTTCAACAGACAGTGTAGGCAAACATTTTCTTTGGTCAGCAAATAAATCCGATTTTAAAGTATCTTATATTTTAATCTTATAATTATATGCTGAAAACTGGCAAATATTTATATTTCACATATCTGCAATTGCTGTAATTTTTTCTCCTTAGTTGTTTTTCTCCTTTTATACTAAGAATTCACATTCAATAAAGTAAATAATAGCAAGTGACCATTACTTTCATTTTAGGCAGGATTAATTTGAATCCAATTTAATGGTGGGGTGTGTGTAGAAGGAGCTGAAATACTCTAACAGAGATCTATCTGGTATTAACCAGGGATCACAGGGTCTCACTTTTATGTGCCTAAGAGCTTGGTGTATTTATGGAGTGTAGGATAGTGGATAGTTTCCTTTCAGGTTTTTTTACAGTTAGACAAGGTATTACTGGTATGATCAGGTATTTCCTATATGCAGAGTAGGAAATACTGCTAATACAGTTAATAACCCAGCTAACAGAAGCAAAAAAATTGGAAGGAAATGTTTTAAGGGCCCTCATGGTACACCGTAGTATTAAACACATGGCAGCCCATGGCCTCAAAATAAAACCTTACAATTTGAGTGTGATGTCACTGGTCAATTATTCGACTGTGGTAGCAATACTGATAGTGATATCACACCTATGAAAACTGAAACTCCTCCAGCTGTGTTTGAAGGTGTGATTGACAATCCATCAGTGTCAGCTGGAAGTCAACCATTCCCTTTTACACCAAGCCATAAAACCCACTTTTACCTTCTCTGCCAAAGTGTGAGGGTGTTGTGTTATGTATATAGTTTATGCACTGTGTTCCTCTGAGAGGTCTTTGAGGTCATAATCAATATCTGGTGCTAATTGCTGCTACTAAAGTGTTCTCTTTTTGTTAAATGTAAACTTTGCAAAACAACTTGTAAGGAGGAGTGATTATATTTCCCTTTTTAGAAACTGAACTATGAAGACATGTACACAATTTATTTGGTATTTATCTATTTGCATTGACCTGGTTTGTGACTAATTATGTTCCTAATTTTATTGTAGACACTAATATCTTAAAAAATTAAAAAAAAATTAAAATTATTATGATAGATTTAA
>VWZG01006450.1:3591305-3676469 GCA_013396735.1 Grallaria varia
ATATATTAATCAGCTGTAATACAGTAGCTTGAAAGTGTTATATATCCTTTTTTCTTCTATTGAATATATGGATACAATAATTTCTTATTCCTATTACATTTAATAAGAAAGACATTGAAATTATATAAATACAGGAAACACATATCAATATGTAATAAATAGATATAAAATTTTATCAATGCATTTTAATAGAAAATTTTACAATATTTATTAAGTTGTTCCACTGAGTTTTTAATAGAGTTTTCCAGCTATTTTAATGTAATTATCAACCAAAATTTCCCACATCCTTTTTGTTTTATAATTGCAGCACTTCAGAATTTCCTTTCTGACAGCAAAAAAAGAAATAAATGAAATCAGTTATTACAATAAAGCAGTATTATAGGGTTTATTTATCTGCATTCTATATTCCCAGTTTACAGACGTGCCTAGTATTCTTTCTTCTTTTCGAGGTTGTCTGACCTTTCCCATAAAGAAATCCTTTCTTTTAGCTGATAATTTTATAAAATTACTTGGGACACTTGCCAAGTGAGTATCTGTCTGAAGAGTTTATACTCTGCACAAATGGTTCCAGGTGTTCAGCTGAAAAGTCTCAACTATTTCCAACAAAGAGAATACAAGAAAAAAAACCCCAACAAGCCAATAAACAATACAAGTGGCAACTTGTTTGAAAATATTTACTGCTCCATTTGCTTCAAGATGGTCTCTTGAATCTTAGCACTTGGATAGTATTAATTTCATGGATGTACTTTTTGTTGTCCAAGAAAATGTTAAATTTGGTTACATTGGAAGAATTCCACTTTCCATGAGATTCTTAGGGAATATATCCCATTAGAAAAGAAAGGGCAAATCAGAGCTGAGGTACCTGAGCAGACAGGTGCGAGGGATGGTTGGTGGCTCAGGAGACAAGGAAAGAACAGGAATGTGCAGGAGGGAGTGACTGGTGGGCAGGGTGGAGGTTGCAGGACACAAATAGGAATGAATGTGGAAGATGGAGGGAATATTGGAACTGGCTGAGCAAAATCCCGGATGGCAGGGGAAGAGAGTCCAGAGAGATGAGGATAAGTGCAAGCTTACCAAGCCGTGGATTCTGACAGCCAGGTAAACGAATGCGATACTGTCAGAGTAAAGGATGCCCTAGAAAAGCCTCAATGAACAAATGGGTTGGTTTTGAAATCAGTTTTGGAACAACATTCAATTAAGCAACTTAAAGATAACATGTACCAAACATCCTGGCTCGGTGGTCCTGGGCGAAGGCCTGGCATTAATTCTGGGTACTGACTGAGGCTGGAGTGCTGGGGAGAAACAAAATATGCAGAATTAAGGACTGTGTCATAACTAATATCTAATAAGGTGCAAAATTCAAGATGAACAGATAATCCTAATCCTGGAACTTTTTTCATTTTGCTTGTTTCAACTTGTACACTGATAATGTTGTTATTCCGTAGCAGTTTTTTCTCTGTGTGGAATACACATAGAGTAGATTTTATGCAAGATAAAAAACGTGATGAGTGTCTAGGCTTTAATCATGTTACATGGTTTAACACTAAGGTGGGTGACAGAAAGAAACATCAGCTTCTCAATATCTTTTTAATCAGTAAAATATTTGCTTGTACATCCCTGCAAGAGGTTTAAAATACAGCAAGAAATTTGCTAAGTAATGTGAATTTCAGTGTTTGATTTTCAGTATGTATACCTGTATCAGTCAGCTTTTTTTTTGATATTTTTAGTAATTATTTTATAATCAATTGCATTATTCTGCTAAGACAGTTTCCTTGAGCAAGTTGCAGAGCCTGAAAGCTTTTAGTACAATTCCTAAGTGTCTCAACATTGACAAGTAGTTCTGTTACCTTTTTTTCATCTACAAGATAAAATCTTGGACTCAAAAAAGCAATAAATAAATAAATAAATAAATAAATAGGCTAAATGAGACAGCTGTGTGCTTTTGTGTAGAGAAACTGTAACAAAGGATAAATCAGAAAGCTGAGGATGATGTGTTGCAAATAAACCTTGGTACATATGACAGTTCCCTGTTTAGGATTTTCTCATAAAGGTTCAAGGTAGAAAAACTTAAAGGTGGAACAGAGTACTGTCAGAATATTTGACTTGGCCTGTAGGCAGCTTTTTGAGGCAGTGGAGGTATTTGGTTTATCTAAATATGTAGAATTTATTGTCCAAGGAGACAAGCTCCATGAATCAGCACTGTTTACAAAATAATAGTTGTCAGACTGCATGATGGGGTTTTTATTTGACAGGATCTGGTCAGTAAGTTAGTGCTTAGAGTAAACGTGACATGGAATGAAATTCAAGAATACTGTTTTGTGAGTGGTGCAGAAGCCTGAAGTCTGCAGTAACCAGGAACCACAGCTTGTCTTGCTAGAAAGTTAGAGTGTGTTTTACTGTTCAGAAAACTGATGCTGATAGGCTTGCCCTTGATTTGGGAAATTTTCTGTGTGTTAATTATTTTTTATGTCATCAGCGCAGCATTATGCACTAAAAAAGGTACACAACTCTAATACATTGCAAGCTATTTCATAACAAGTCTTCAAAGTATGTTTGTGTTATTCTTTTTTCTAATAAGGAGATAAGTACTTATCGTAGTGTAGGAATCCAAGCGTTTATGTTAATGACCAAGTATAACTCTACAGTTCTATCCAGCAAATGTGTCCCTCTGGCTTTCAGCAGAGGTTGAGGAAACCTTAAGCAGTGTTTTCCTCTTCGCAGTGCTGCTGACACAGCTCTGGAGCACCTGTTGTTAAGACAAAGGCTGGGTCCATCTGTCTGAACCTCACACTGTTCCAGCCTGCAGTTGTTCTCTCCACTACAGTTCTTTTCCAAGCTCTATGCATAGATTGGATGCTGCATAAGCACCATGTGCAGTACCACCTGGAAATATTGCCAAGGATGGTCGATGAGGGAGCAAAAATAATCAG
Organism: Grallaria varia; assembly: GCA_013396735.1. NCBI lineage: Eukaryota > Metazoa > Chordata > Aves > Passeriformes > Formicariidae > Grallaria > Grallaria varia. Next base: position 3,594,236 of record VWZG01006450.1, read on the forward strand.
TCATGGGGAGTTTGGATTCTGTAGAAAGAATTAAGTAATGAATTTTTAACTGGATTTTATAAAATCTATGTTTCCAAGGGTTTTTGTTTTTTTCCCTTTTTTATTTAATATTTAAAGTATTCTTAAGGACTTAAACATGAAGATCTGTTTAAATAAAGGCTTTTGGTGGAAGAATAAAAAAAATAATCTAATACCATCTAAAAAAAGGCTTCAAAGTCAGTCTGTCATGTTCTTTCTGGCAGTGAAGCTCTCACATTATCTTTTTAATGTTGAAATCAGTTCAAGTCAGTGAAATTTCTTTAATGAACTTTAGGGCACATCTTCAAAGAAACCTGCAATTGAACCTGTGGAAAGGCCAATGCCTTTGAACTGTGGAAAAGAAGTTTATCCTAGATTAGCTTGATCTTTTAGTTTACTCTGCCTTCTAATCTAGTAAGAAAGATCTAAGCTTTAAGAATACCCCTGAACTGCAGTGACAACCTAAAAGTAGTGTATTGTTTGGGATAAATTCACTGCTTTCCTTAGGTAATGGCATTTCAAATTTGGAAGGATAGCAAAGTTGTTTATTTTCTACTGTGAACATGACCATTCTGTGTCTCCCTGAGAACTACATTATCTTTAGTTTTGTTACTACCTTATAAATTGAAAATTTAACTTCATTTTTTTTTTTCTTCTCCCGCTAACATTTCACTGTACTTCTATCCAGTTTAGTCTTTCATCACTCAAATGTGGAACAATGTACCTTCAAATGTGAAAGAAATAACAAAATCTGGAACAAATTAGGAAGTGATGGAGAAGGGAAATGCAGAGCTGTATGGAAATAAGCGCATTAATGCATAGGCTCTGATAAACATGAGTCTGTTTTGAAGGACACTTCATTTTTAGTTTGAACTTCTGCTTTTAAATTTTACTGTAATACGATATAACATTTGCTCGGGTGAGCACTTGAGGAACTTTCAGTGTTAGCAGCGTTCTTTTCTATAGAAATTCCATCGGATTTTGGATTTTGTACTCTTTCCAGGCTACAATAGGAAAAACATGGCAGAGATTTTTAATAGAAAAACAATGCTCAGTGGTTTGCAGCTGGCAATCACAATGCCTCTGCTGCTGCTTTTGTTTCATTCAATGGAACAGGTCAATTCAGTATCAGAGCTCATTGTGTTCCCTCTCTGATCGAAGTGAAAATACAGGTCTAGCAAAAAACTAAGTGACCACTGGTTTCTTCCTTTCCAACATTCTGTGAAATGTCTTTTAATGACCATCTCATTTTGTGGAATCAAGTAGGACAAGAATAGTTATCACTCAGCTGGCAATGGCAAACACACCTTTTGTCTGTAATACTGTTTTTCCCAGTGACGTAATTTGATGCCTACTTTTAATTATGGATTAATAAGAATGAACACTATGCAGAAAAACCTGTAGAAGGCAGATTCAGCTATAAAATCTCATTGAAGTGAAATAAATTGTATTTATAAACCTGGATTTTTAAAAGGGAAATTATTGACGAGAATAATAAAAAATGTAGTTGAAGGAACAGAGAAAAAGTGACAATTATAGGTTTATCCAGCATTAAAAACATAAATCATGCTATATTTTGTGCTATTGTATTTTATTTTGAGTTTAAATCCTTGACCTTTTTAGGTCAATGGGAATTTCACCACTGACTTGTTTGGCACTATTTCACCCTTCATCTCTGAGAAGCAGTTTCTGCTTTTTATTATTATTTCAAAATGGTATCCTTCCTTTTCTTCTCTCACTCCAGTTTCCTCAGGATTTATAATCTTTTGCATCAAAAGGGACCTTTTCCTTGGTACATACTGTATAGTTGAAATCAAGTACCAAGTAAAAAGCTTGCTGACCTAATGGGCTGATTCCAGCAGAGCAGACGTTTCGAATCTGGGCTTTCTTAGTTATTGAGGGTGCAGGATTTTGAATGCTTTTATCCATTTATTGGTGAATGCACTAAAGTGCATACAGACAGAGAATGTTAAAGTGGCAGTCAGATAAACTTGTTAAAGCAGTGGGAGTTTTTCCTTTCTTTCTACGTGACTTTATCATCACAGTGAAGTTAAAAGGCAATTAGCCCTTCAGCTCTTTTCTGGCCAGTTTATTGGCATTTTACACACAACTGTTGAATAGACAGTGCCATATTAAAAATTCCAGTGAAGCTGGCCTGGGGATAACAGACTCTAAATTTCTGGTTAATGTCGGTTTCCTCGAGAGGAACTATTGCTAAAAAGCTCCAGTGAAATTATCTAAAAACAGTACCTATGCTGCATGTACTCAGAGTTGATGGAAAATTGTAGTAGTCTTGCCTACATGCTGTGTTACATTTCCAGGGAAATATTTTTATAAAGAGTGTTTGATGAAAAAGTTTATTCCTTTAGTAATAACAGGCTACCCACTGTGTTACTTAAGGCAATGAACACAGTGAGTAGAACGAGACGTTTCCATCATCATAACAACAATCATACCTGTTTTGCATTTCTGTAATTTTCATCTGAGCTCATTAAAAGACTTTACAAACATGGATTGCTTATTTCTTTCAGTAAAAGAGAAGGTGGGGGACAGATTATTATGAAAAGGTTTTGACCAAATTTAGTCCAAATTTATTTTTGGTTTTTGTGGTTTTTTTTTGTTTTGTGGGTTTTTCTATGGGGGTTTGGGGATTTTGTTTTGTTTTGTTTTTTTTGGTTGAATGTTTTTAGAATTGTAAAGAAAGTATTGTGGGACTTTTTTCCCATTTTGGCATCAATAGAAAATCAAACATATCTCTTGAAATTTTTGCACCCCAAAGTATTAAGAACCAAAAAGTGATTGTAATATTTTTTCATGAGTGAGGAGAATGAAATACAAACACAAAACCTGTAAGCTCACTGTTGGAGCACAAATTGGATTTTCACAGTATTTCAGTTTTAATTTGCTCTTGCCAATGAAAATAGTGATAGACCTGAGACTATTATTGCATCTTAATGATGCATTCATTGCTTCTATGAAAAAAAATACTTACATTTTGTAGCTGATTTTAATTTACTGCTGTAAAAACAGATAATGAGAAATCCACTGAGGTCTGTGTGTGTGATTGAGAACCAGATGGTAAAAACAAAGAGTAGATCTGATATTTTTGACCCGACCATATACATTGCTCAAACTCCTCTGAGTTGTATGTCACCTGACTGTGATATCAACAAAAAGGCTCCTTGGAAGTCCAGCTGATTTTTTGATCAGATCTATTTCAAAGTGGGGAAGGAGGGCTAGTAGGTTTAAAGAATCTATTTTCAATGAGTTTTAGTTTTGCATGGCAACTCCAGAGGGCACTCAGATTTTGTTCTGAGGGCAAGTGATGGATTTATGCGTCAGTGTGCCTTAACAATAAACTTAATGAAATGCCTTCATTTGCTCATGTCTATAAGTCAGCAGCATTTTTTTTCAGTGCACAACACTGTGGTTTAAAGTCATACCAAATAACAACCAGTTTACTTTAAATGGCGTGTACCTGTATTTCAACTGTCTCTCTTAAAAGCCAAACTTTGATACTCACAAGTCATCATTAAAGTTTTCTCTTAACTTTTGTCTTTTAATACAGCAAATACATACTGCAAGTCAGTGGAATGGCTTCATTAAATTGGTATTAAAGTGTAAATTGAATGTCTGAAAGTTAGAAAGTGCCTGATTTAAAGTAGCTCATACAGTTTTTATTTGGGTGCCCTTTTGAGTACGTTACAGCACTTTTCCGTTATAGAGCCATTTACTGCCTTTTCTGTAGCATCTCTGTGCTGTCATTTGCTTGCTACCTGTTGTACTAAATACATTCTTGAGCTGCATTTTAAATGGAACTGTGACTGTGGGAAAGACAAGCAACTCTGCTTGTAGTTAACTTAGCTCTGTCTGTTCTCTTGGTTCAGATTGCTTATGGGTGAAAAAATTGGGGAGACCAAAATCGAGTGATTGTGTGAACTTTTGTTTAGTTCAGTCGATCTGTCTGAGATGTAGAGAGCACTCTCAGCAACTTCAGAGCAACGAGAACTCTGCCGTGATGCTCGTGAGAGGATCTGGCCATCAGGAGCAAAACCAGTGCTGAAGCACCAGGAGTGGGGCTGAGTTTTAGGCCATCTCAAACAGTTTTCTGGGCTGCCAGGAAAAAAAGTAATTTTTTCACATCTACAAAATGAGGAAAATAAAATGGATGATTTTATTTTATAGAGATGTGTCAAATGTAACGTGTTGAAGTCTATACAACTGTTTTAAAAATGAGAGACTATAAAATCCAAAAAACTTTACACAAGTAAGCCTAATGCATTCGAGCAAATGACCAAGACATCTACAACAAAGACTTTTGAAACTGTGCCCAGTGTCTGTGCACCATCTTTTCTCACACAGACAATAATGCTCTTCTGAAATCACCAGGAAAATGCTGAAAGCAGTTTGTTAGTGTTCTAGAGAGATCTGTGTATGGTGACGAGCAGCATGGAGAAGCCCAGGGAGCAAACAGTGATACAGGTCCAGGGAGATGCTTAGCAAAAGCAGCATTTTAAAACTTTGCTAGTATTGAAAGCAACTGCACTCTGTAGGGAACATTTGTCCTGTGTACAGAATGACACAGACCCTGGGGTGAAAAATAATGTGTGATCATTAGTTAGAAATGGCCATAATTTATAGACACCAGGGGGCAGAATTAGGGTTGCAAGGACAGCTATAAACCTGGCATTTCTAAGCATCTGAGGGGCTATTTATGTTCAAACTCAAACACACACTTAAATTTAAATATTTGAATGGTATAGAATTTGTTGCAAATAATGTTCTATTTGTGGGAGAAAAACCCCCAATGTTTAAATGCACTTGGAAGAGAAGTGTGATTGCTCATTTATTGCAAAAGTGAATTTAAATGAAAGCTAATTTTAATTAGTTTCAGCTAATATTCAGTGCTTTATTGTTTATGCATGAACTGGTCCAGCTTTCTAAAGGGAAAACATCAAACAAATCCTTCCTTTTCCTTACTTTCTGAGCTGCAGAAAAAGCTGCAGATAACCACAGCTTTTTATTTCCAACCTGACCTTCCACGTTCTGAAACTAATTTGCTGTACTGCTTCTCAGAGTCTGCTCAAGGACTTCCTTCAGCAGAGTAATGTGGTTCTTATTAAGTACATCCTATAAGGCCCAGGAGGATTGCATGCAAAGAAAATAAGACGGAAACGCAAATGAATTTCCATCCTCCAGTCAGATATATGATATTGATGACCAGGATGTATATGAAAGATACTGTAAAGAAGACAAAGAAAAAGAATTAAAGCAAATGTCTGACAAATTGGCTGTCTTCATATGGATGGATGACAAGTGGTCTATACAGCTGAGCAGAAGACATGCAGGCATCGAGCCAAATCGTTTTATAGTCAACAAGTCTCTTTGAATCATATGCTTGTATGTAACCTCCCTTTTAAATACGGTCTCACTTCAAATTACATCATCACAAAAGACTCAAAAGCCATGAAGTTTTATGTGAAAACTGATAGTTTCTCTTAACTCCAAATGTTGTTCTTCACTGGTATGATTTTTATATTTTTGCAAGGATGAGGTATTCTGTTAAAGTGGAACTTCTTTAGGAGATAATTTGCCTAATTTTTAGGTAGATGCACCAAATATAATTGTGAAAATGGCAGCTTTAATCTCAATTATGTTTCTTCTTTTACTTAATTTTTTTTGATAACGTGAAAAATAATTTCATCCTAGCACAATTTGATGGGAAAAATCCATTGAAATAACTTCAATATACTATGTTCCCTACAAGATATGATGTTCTCATTCTGATGTAGCTAAATATAGATGTCAGAGGTTTTACAAGGCACTTGGTTGATGAGGACTATTTACCATCTGTACCCAACTCAGTGCAAGTGTAATTAAGTGAATGGACTCTAGAGTTATCAGTATTTTTCATTTCATTCTTCAGCAAGATGGAGAATTTAGGTAATCAGAATTCTAATATGATTTTCCTATTAATCTGTTTTAAACCATGAAATCTGATATTTTCACCATGACTAATCCATGAAATTTGTCAACTTTGTCTGTGATTTACACAAGCTCTATTTATAAAGAGTACTTGTTTGAGTCCTAAGGCATGGAATATTATTTCCCAGCATGCTTTTAGTGTCTTTTTACTAACAAGTATAAACAAAATGTGCTCATTGACTGTATTATTATTTCAAGATCAGGAGGTAAAACATGAGGAATGTTGAAGAGCATATTCCCTGTAGCAGTGTATATTAGTCTTAAGCCATTAAGAAGAAAATAGCCTATCATATCAGAGTTGGTAAGAATGGTTGTGATCATAAAGTTTACCTAAAATAATTGGATAACTTGCTTGTAGATTAAAAACATATGTGATTCTTGTATGTCTTTATTCTGAGGCTTTAGAATTAATTGCTGTCAGCATAAACCAGACCAAACAAAAATAGATTTGCATCAATTCTTTGTAATAGGAGGGGGGAAAAAACCTTGAATGACAGTGAGGATAACTCTGGTTTGTATTTGGGGGGAAATGGCTACACAACGTTCACATGCGGGAGTGCAATTTACTATATATGGGAAAGAATAAAGATCCTTTATATAAATGTAATAACAGGCAAGTAATACCTTCAAAAGGAAAGAAAAAAAGTCTCTCGTGTACAGAAAGTTCGTCTACTCCAGCTGTCCTCTCTCACTTGTGGGGGGAAGACATTTGGGGAAAGGCCAAAACACAGATATTCACAAAGCATCCAATTTTTAGCTCCGCACAATGTCTTAATCAGCTTTTACAGAGCTGCTCTGCTCTGTACCAAACATGCTATAAACGCGCGGCACATCCGCACATGTAAATAAGTTACACTCCCCGTGGTGATGAGAACAAGATGACTCCAGATTCCCATAACAGCACAACACGGCAGGTAATAGGAAAGCTGCATTGCCCCGGTGTTTCTAGCTCTGTTTAGAGCAGGGGGCTGGAGCAGGAACTGCTCAGTGCCATGGCCATCTCGACATCAGTTCAAATTCCCGATTGTACAGGATCACATGGTTCTATGGAAGATCTCCAGAAATCATACACACTAGGATCACAGATGGCCAGCTTGTTACAAGATCCAGAGAATGGAGCCAGATAGCAAGAACTATTGATCTGCTCTGTCATCTGGTCTTTCTCCAGCAGAAATAACCACCGATCTCTTTATCAAAACACAGACATCATCTGCCATGGTCCCTCACGCAGTCGTGTGATGTGAAATGCCTGCTTTGTGGTCAGATTACAGGTGCGGGTCTGGTCCTGCACGGAGAAGGGTCAGGGAGTACAGTGTCCTCGGGTGTCTGCTGCAAACGTCCTTGTGTGTTTGCCCGAGGCATGGCAGGGGAATTCTGTGCCTTTGTGCTCCTGGTTGGCCTTTTCCCTGTCCTGCTTCCTTAATGACTATAACTCATGTCCTCAAAGGCACAACGGCCTGAGACTGATTTCTGAATGAAAACAGTCGACCGCATAATTGATATCTGGAGAAGTGATGAAGTATAGACAAATGCCTGCGAGGTTCCAGAAAGTATAAAGCCATCCCTGATGACAAAGTGAATTCAAAACAGCTACTTACTATCCTTTGTATTTGGATTATTCTGAGTATCAAATAAAATTAGCAGTCAAGGAGTGTAAAAAAAGCAGTCATGGAGGGTTGGAAGAAGGATGGGATATTTCTTCCTGTAAACTGCAGTTCTCCTATGGAACTTCTTACTACATGATGCCAAAGTTTTTACTTGTTTAAAAAAGGAGTTGATGAATTCATGGGGGAGGGAAGGGAGTGGGAAATCCATCAGAGGCTAGTAAATGCTGGCCTACTCTTTTCAATGCATAAAATCTATGCTGCGAAGGTTGCTTAAGCTGGGAGGCTGTCCCAGCAGCCACCCCAGGAGAAAGGGGGCTGTGTGAAGGGACCTGTGGGGTGCTCCAATGTTCTCCAGCTCTCTACCAGGCCTCCTGCAGTCACTGTCTCACTCAGCAATTCTTATTTCCCAATGTCCTGAGAGTCCAGGGGCAGTGTAGCCTCTACTCCAGGCTCAAATCTGACCTCAGAATTAAAATTTATTCCAAACCTACTTACTAAAATATTTTGTCCAAAAGGATATTCCGTGGAGAGCAGAGAAGAGTTTGGGGAGGAGAGATGAATGTTTTACACACGATATTTTGCACTTCCCCAGCTAAAAAGCAAGTGAATAAATTTTCTTCTAATTGCTCATAATGTGTAAGAAACCATTCCCTTCAGAAACTCAAAACTTGTCTAGTAGCACTGCTATATGGAATTGCTGAATAACCAATGGGGTTATGTGGATTCTGTTACTCATTCTGAATATCCTAATATTTTTATGTATGATTAAACTAATATACATGGGATTGCTTGGGACAGAATTGAAGCTGTGTCAAACTATGAAAGCTCTTTGCTTTATATGTTTACTGAATCATTATGCAAATACTCCTGTGTTTTCTACATTTAGACTCTTAAAATTATTGTCTTTATGTTATAAAAAAATTCTGTTCTACAAGATTAACATGACATATTCCTATAAGACCAAATGGTCTTCAGTGTAAATTAGGTCTACAGAATTTACCTAAATGTTTGTTTCTTATGAGAGTTCTCCAGCAAGGCCTTTTCCTAAGGCATACATTTATCGGCTAAAATCTTGCTTATTTTGCCTGTATTATGTCACTCACGTCTGGCAAGAACAGCATCCTGCTGTTTGTGAAGCTGACCTCCCACTGCTATTTAGCCACTTGTAGGATTCTATCCCAATTCCTCTAATCCACTCGGTTTCAATAGCACCATATTTGGGCTCCTTCACAGATTCTTTTGCTGCTCTGTTTGGGAAGCTCGATGAGCTGAATTAGAATTTTAATGTTCCGTTCAAAACAGAAGGAACCTTTTTGTTAAATGAGAATATAAGGACTAATCTCCTCCACTCCCTTGGACAGAATTTCTACACATGCACTGTATTATTTTCCTTCAAACTTTTGTCCAGAAGTTTGGGGCACTATTTCAATATATTGGTTTACTTTGTATAAATCACATCCAATTTGAGGTTTAATGTTGCAATAAGGCCTGCTACCATCTTAAATGGTTTCTTTCCTGTTGTAAGTTCTTATTCAGAGTTCAGTGCTCCTTGTTTCCATTATGTCAAGGGTTTACTGAAATCTTTTCAAGCTCCTTGTGCAAGTCAGGCCTAATTAAAGCAGAGAACTGAAAGGACTCCAAAAATGGTGTTAGGAATGACACCACAGCACAAAGTGCGCTGTAGATATTTTGGCCATACTTTCAAGAAGTCAGCAAAGATTTGCATATGTATTTTTCCAGTAGCTATTTTCTGATCCCCACATAAAACAAGGTTTAGAGAAAACAACTTAAAGCTTGAATGGTATACATATATATTTATACACTGATCTATCTATATATCTATATCTATAGTCTGTCATTTTACTTCACAGCTAAGCCTATTAATTTTGCTGGATCTATTTGTGGATAAGACAGCAATTGAAAAAGGATGTGATAGCAAAACATGATCCTTTTTAACACAGAGATTCTAGGCTTACACTCATTTTAAGAATTGTTCCTTAGAGAATGGGATTTAGTTTACTGCAAAATAAAAATGTGATTGAATTGTAATGTTAATTTTATTCTGTAAACAGGAAGAAGTTCTTTTGACACAATCTAGGATTTATTGAGTCTCTGTTGTACCATCAAAAAAAGTCCTCAGTGGAAAATATAGAGGTTATCTAAGTGTATATAGAGAAAAAAGACATTATTGAGGTGAAACATATTTCAACAATTTAATAAAGTGTCTCTCACTTGTACCAAACTTCTGACACTGGAAAATTCAGACTGTTCTTTAGAGCGTGTACAATGTTTGCTTCAGCTGTAGCTTTCTGCCATCCCAAGTTCCCTCAGTGCACTGGATCAGCAGCAGCAGGAGCCACCGGTGCCGAGACCTGATGAGAAACCCCATCCCCTGAACGGGGTTAGGGATGCGAGTGGAAACGGAAAAGACAACAGCTACAGCAAGAAAAAGGCTTCAGAAAGTGAAGGTGAAACAGGCAGAGAGGGAGTGAGCTCTGGGAGGGAGCAGAGGTAACCATTCTGAGGAAAAGAAATGGGACAAGGGAAATACATTGTATGGCCTCCCTTCTTGCATTTAGCAAGGAATGTGTATATATGATTTGTTCACAAATTCCTTAACATTTCTAATGATGGTAACATATAAGAAAGACATTTTAAAACTTTTATCAAGGGATTTATTCTCTGCAATATGAAAAGAAGAGATTTGTAAGTGGTCCATCTATGCAGTATCACTGTGAAGCCTTGTGGTTCTGCAGCTCTTTCTCTGTTTGTACTTTAAAATTAATTGAAAGCCTCATTGTTTTGTTTAAACTGTGAAAGCTTCCAAGGTCAATGAGTGAGGTAATTGACCTGCCTGTTGTAGGACAAAAATATGTATGTTAAATTGCATAATTAGTTTTAATTACAAAATTATGGTGTTTAATGTGGGGGGGTCAAAGGTTACTATTACATTTAGAAGTCATGGCAAGAAACACAAAAATAAGCAACATAGTTTAATTCTGTGTTTCTTTGGGTTTTGAAAAAGGGGTCCACTGTGATCTATCCTTGACCTTGGATATTTGATGATTGTAGCAAATAATATATTGCTGTTACACTTTTTGGAATCATAGAGACACCTTTGTAAATTACTAAGTGACTTTACCAAAGACTTCATTTAGGTTTAGAGTACACAAAAGTTAATCAACAGTGGGAACTCAACTGACAGCAATTTAATCTGATTGGGTGAGGTAATTACATGATTACCAGGAGTGTTTATATATGGACAAGGATATTTTTATTGGAAAAAACCGTAATTGCTTTCTTACCGAGAAGAGAAAAAAACAAACAAATTTGTTGTCGCAGGTTAAGAGGACATCCTTCAATCCTCAAAATAGCTTCTTTTCAAATTTTAGTGACAAAATGAACTCACGATTCTTTGCAAATTTGCACTGGGATCGTGTTATGACTTCCTCTGTTTCTGAACTTGAAATAATGCCATCAATATCTTGTTTTGTTTAAACAGCTCATTGCTTATATATCTATTGTGTGATAGCCTAAAGAAGTCACAATGCTTGTAATTCGTTATTTCTTTTACTGTGTGCAAACACTGTTGCTTAAATACAGGTTGATTTCACCAAACTTAAACCTAAAGGTCCATTACACTAATGGATGTTTCTTTGAAGGAGGGCAGTATTTGTTTTTCCATGATGGTAAAAAAAAAACCCAAAAACAAACCACAGTGTAAAAGATAGGTAGATAAAAGATGGTGTTCCTAAATGTTACAAGAAAAAGCGTCACTGCAGGTTCTCTGAATGGTCCTTCAGAAAACGCTCTTTCATTCTATTGACAATGAAGGGAGTGCTGGGAGATATATCTTCGTTAACAAACATTTGCCCTGTGCTTCTCTCCCTCAAGTGCACTACAGAGTAGAATCCCATTTGGCTAATAAATACTGGCTTGCTCCAAAGCCTGTGTAAGTAATGGGCCAGGCCTGGCCTTGGCTCTTTGTAGGGTTGTTTTAGATGAAAAAAAACAAAAACAAACAAAAAAACCCACAAAAACCCAAAACAAACAAACAAACAAACAAACAAATAAAAAAACCCAAAAAAAGAAATCGAAACTTTTAAGAATAATTTCATATCTCATCAGTAACTATTGAATACATTCTGCCAATGGAAATGGGGTACAGTCCTCCAAAGTCTGACTTCTAGGGAATTGAAAAGTTAATGAACTAAATGTTAAATAAGAAATAAATTATTTTTTAAATTAAATACGTAATTACAGGAAGAAGTTCTCTGCTATATTTCATTTTGTAAAAATAATTTTTTGTCCCTTTTGCTAATTTTTCCCTAAATAAGTGCTTTAGAAAATATTACAATTTTGAATTGTTTTTCTAAACCAGATGATCCGGTCACTGTTGGAGGCACATAGCCACGGCAAAATCTCATGCTGTACATTGATCACCTGTCCAACCTTTGCCTAGAGTGTGATCCCCAGTTCCTTCAAGAGATCCATCTTTACCTGTCTATAAAGAAGAAGAGGAGGAGGGAGACATCTGGGATATTCAAGTATCAAAGTTTAACACCAGAGCAGGTTGAATCTCAATTTATATTATTCTCTATGTATGTTGCTAGTATTGACTTGGATAATTGGCTGGAGATTTTTTTTCAGTAATAACATGATATGCTCTGAAGTTTTACCAGTGTTAAAGCATTTTTGTTGGACTCTCACTTAGTGAAACAGCACGTGCCTTTGTCGTAGTTCCATGGGAGAATCCGGAGTGACTCTGCTGGTGGAAGTTGGCTAATACTGAGCAGTCTGTACCTCTCTCTGGAGCATGCGCTGGCCAAAGAGGCTAAAATGGCTTGTTTAGAACTGTTCAATGCACTGTACTTACACCATGCTTAGCACACAACCGAATCCAGATCCCAGCCGGTGCGCTAATTTTCGTTCACTTGTTAAACTCGCTTCTTGCTCTTCCTCTTCCATTTCCAAGAGGACTTTGGTACCCCCACAAAGCCGAGGTTTCGCTGGCTGTCCTAAGGACTGCCCCTTTAGGGATCTAGCACGGCCCACACACAAACCTGGAATATGTCCAACTTGTTCTTTGAGCAGAATGTGAACCCCTGACCTCCCGGGCCTCCGGCAAGAGTGCTGCCTACTGAGCCACCAATACCCAGGCCATCAATAAGTTTTAAATGCCAGTTGCAGACTTCACAGAGATAATGACTTCAGTGTGTAAAGGTTTTGTTGTGGAGGCTGCAACCTCACATATGGCGTGACAGAGTAAATATGCTAAAACCATAGAGAGCTGTTGCATAACTTGCCTTGATATAACAGTTTTTGTAATATGTTTCAAGGCATGGAATATTATTTAAAGGGACCCTGTTATGTAGGCTTAGGCCCAAAATGAAGTTATTATAAAAAGAATGTTTAGCAAAACCAGAAATATGTCCATGAAATTGTTGGAGTGGGAATTTCAGGGTAACCTTGCTTGGATTTAAAGTCGCCTCCATGACTTTGCACTGTTGTGCTAGGCAATGAGAACCAGCAAATGAAAATACCATTAAGTGAGAACCAGAAACTGAGGAGAATAAAGATGTTAGAAGGCTCTTACTATTGTTATAACTTTTTAAAGATCTTACCGCATCCTGAGGAGGATGAGAAGAAAAAATAAATTCCAATTTAGTGATTCAAAGCACCATTGTTGACACAGGTAAAACCATGTATTTGCATTTTAGTACTATTTTTAACGTGATCGCAAATAAGTTCTTGCATTCTATGTACTTATGAATGAAAATGAATATGAAATAAGCTTTCAGATTTTGGCGCATTTTGGTTTTATTGATGTTCTCTCTTTAAAATTTAGCATTAAAAGCATACAATAGGTATGTTGATGTTTGCAATATTCAGACTGATAAATGTTATTTATAGACTTGGATCAGGAAGGAAAACATGGCCATATTCAAGCTAAGATTTACATTATGGAAAGACTGTTAGATAAATTGTGTGAATCCTGCATGGAGCAAAGGCCAGGAACCCAGGACTCCTTTTCCCAGCTGAATCCCCAAATCACCAGGCTACAGACTCTTGCTCCCTCTTGTGTTCTTTCTCTGGCCCAGGGAATCTTGAATTATTTTCTGCACAATGACAGAGCTTCAATAGGAGAACATTAATATATCCCTATGCTTGTCCCAGCATTTCCCACTGTCAGCCTGGAGCCAACAGATTGGAACATTCTGCTAAAAGACATTGCTCAGAGTCCTAGACCAAAGAAGGGATGGGATCTGAGGATTTGGCTCCCGGGATGAGTAGTGCTGCTGCTAGGCTAGGAATGACTGTAAATGGACCACTTAGGAAGGAAACAGCACCTGAAGAATTCTGTAGGAAACCCAGCTGGTGGGTGTTAATTAGGCTGGCTTTGAGAGCACCTGGTGGATCAAACTCCTCAGATCCCCCTGTGCAGGGGTGGGTTTCCCTTCTAGCTCCCTGTTAGGCTTAAACATGAGCTGAGCAGGGAGATGGTCCATCCTGGTGGGGCCACTGAACTCTGGCTGTGGACGGGGACGCTGCTCCTGGGTCTGGCCCATCTTGCCATCGAGCACCTTATTGTCTTCAGAGAACAGATATCTCCAGGATGAGGTAGGGGCCTTCAGAATCACCATTTTGGCTAGACATGCCTAAGTCCTCCTCATGACCCATTTGAAATTCCCACATTTTTGGGCTTGTAATTAGTTTATTTTAATTTAACAGCTCTTTGAACGTAGAACTGAGAGATTTTGTGAACCTGTTTTTCAAATGTAAGTTTTAAAGAATGTGTTATAATTAAACAAGATGACAGGAAGAATTTGTGGTTCAAAAGTGCATTGACAGTTATGAACCATAGAGACAAACACAGGGTGTTTTGAAGACTTAAAAACTGAAATTGCTTTAAATGTATTAATGCTGTTCAGGCAGTTCTGCAGAGCAGTGTGTATTGGATCTGAACTCAGGAATAGTCAACTACATTAACTGCATTGCAGTTATAACACAAATGTTTGTCAAAATTGCTGTCTTAATTCCTAGACTCTTTTTCTTTTTTATTTGCCACATGTATGTTTTTATGAAGTCCTGCAATGCAGGTCCATATTCATGGCAAATGCATTTATCTGCCTCAGTGGAATTATTCTGGTGAGCAAGTCAACGTCTGAGATCAACTGGGATGAATCTGGTTTTATTTTTAATAGAAATGCTAATTGTGAAAATGACATTTGTGAATTATTTTTAGTCTGAAGAGCTACAGACAGTATAAAATTAGAATGGTGGATTCCCTTGGGAGTTCTTTTATTATTGTTTCTACCTGTTTAAAGCACTGGAGGAATAATGTGATTCATTGCACAGTACTTTTCTGGCAGTAGATGTATCACCTAGTTTGGTATCCAAATGTGAACTGTTGTTGCCTTATAATATGGTAAATTTGGAGTGGTGGAGGTGGGAATAGAAACTTTTATTCGTGACGGGCTGTCGTTTTTAAAGACCTCTTTAGTGTCTGTTTTCATTGCAGTGGAAGTTTTTGGATGGTAGGATAGCCTGTGATGGCATAGGAAGGGTGCAGTCTGTGTCCCAGTTGTTCGTTGAGTTCATGGATTGCTTTAAAGTGGCTGTTTGTTAATATGTTAAAGGGGGTCCTTAGAGACCAGTGGTATGGATTTGGAATAAAGAGCTAAAGAACCACTGTCACAATCCACATAATGACAGAGGAGGATAGAGAGGACTGAAAGAAAATTGGAATGGGAAAATTGAGTAGGATGTTGGAGAAAACAAGCGTTTCTATAGGAAGCTATGAGTTGATAGATTGGTAAAATTAGGAGGTGAGTAAGGGTCTTCAAAAATGAATAAATTTTCCGTAACTATGCATAAACCATATTACATGATTTTATCAGATTTGAATTGATATAATTTGGAAAGCCCTGCATAAGGCAGTTACAGTAATTAAAAGTTGTGATCAATAAGCATCTTGATGGAGTCAGATAATGGTCAAAGGTAAGACCAGCTACAGCAGACTTTTAATTCAAATCCCATGAAAATTGCTATTTCATTTGGGAACAGCTTAGTTTCAAGATTACAGATTGGAAGGGCAAAAGTAAATCACACTAAATATGACTCATGTATTAGCTGAAAGCCTCATCCTCCCAGCTATAAAAATTGTCAACTTCATTGTCAGTTAGAAAAAAAAAAAAAAGTATGAATACTCTTGTGGTTTTCCTTGTTCAATTTTAAAGGAGGGCATTTTAATTTTATTATATATTTTCTTGTTTTTATTTTATAGAAGAGGTTCGTTGATGAATGATTAGTAGCAAAGATTCCCCAGCCTCAAATAATTTGATATCTTGAACAGGGAAAGATTGCATAGCATGGTCTTGCTGTCCCCTCTTCAGTGTTGCCACAAAGAAAAAAGATTGTTTACAGATGTCTCAAATTTTTTTTGCATCTGCTCTTGAAAATACTGAAACTAATAGAGAATTTTTAAAGTCAACAGGGTTTTGGATAAAAATTGCTTCTTTGTCAAACCTGAACCTCTCTCATGTCAAGGATAGTTTAAAGAAATTTCCTTTAGACAGCTTTAATTTCAAATAGCAAATAACTAATTTATTGGAAATGGAACTGCTCAACAAGAAACCTTGAGAGAAATCTGCATTACAATACCCAGAGCCTAATAGTTAGGGCATTATCCTTTAAGACATGCGACTTTGGTTCCATTTCCTTTTCTGAATCCAGTTGAATAGAGACTTAAATCCAGCTGAATATCTAATGCATCCAAGGCAACTGTCTTTACCACTGGACTATTGTCTGTAATAGGTTGGGTATCTCTGCTTTTGTGAAAATTGTGAAAGGATTTCTCCTAATACTAACAAGACCTTTCTGAAATCTTCAGAGTTCTTATAGGCTAGGAAAGAACCTTTGTGCTTAGCCTTATTCATAACCCCCAGGCTCTGAAGCAATGCCTGTAATAATCATTATTTTAGATATTCAAACCAGGCAACATTGGTTAATCTGGACTCTAAACCAAATCTCAATCTCAGACTCCATAGAGAACTGTCTTTCCATGCCTCTGGTTATTCCTGTCAGCTGTCTCAGGTTCTTCTGTTTTTCCTATCTCCATACTTTTAACAGTTCAACCAAATCTGTCTGGCAGTAGTGCTTGAGATGTAACAGCAATGAATGTCATGGCATATTTCAATCTAGTCTTCTCTTTGTGTTTTTGCGCTCTGTACTTTATTATGACAGGCTGAAATCAGTGGTAATCACTGTTGGGAGATGCTTCTAGTTAAAATGTCCACTTAGTGGAAAAAAAAAAAATAAATTCCAAAACCTGTTGGAAGTATTTTGACAGTGGGTGGGACACTGTTTCGGAGGGTGCAGTCGGAGATGGATTCCATGAAACTAGAGGACTCAGGCTTGCTTTGTGCCCTGCCAGAGTGTAGGTATTCTTCTGAGATTACCAAAGGGGATCAGTTACCTTGGTAATGTGTCCACCAATATTTATTGTGTCGATTTCTTTACACAGGCTAACAAACATGTGGGAATGTTGGTCATGATCAACTTGAGCTGAATTTAAATTGATGACCTAAAGGTTAAAGTCTCTGTATCCCATTACGTCTCCCTTGGGCTGGCCAGTCTCCCTACAATTTAACACCATTTTTTGTTTAGCAGTGTTTTTGGAGGAAGAGCAGCCTTTAGGAGTGCTGATCTGATAAATACCATTGATGACTTGTTTAAAAAAAAAATCAAACTAATTTCAATGTGACTTCTGCAGCTTGTCAATACTTGCTGAAGAAGCTTCTGAACACGTATTCAGATGCTGGGCTAATAACTTCAGCCGCCTGTTAGATAGTTTTAATCCAGTCACATGGGAACATAATGCAGTGTAGCAGCCCAGTGAAACATGAAACTATGAGAACAGCTGAATAAATTTAAACACATTTTTTAACATTCTAACCTTTGTCATAAAAATCTGATAATGTAGAAGAAAAACTAATAACACTTCCTTTTGGTTTTGTTATTCTGTACAGTAGTTGAGAAGACAACATTTCTTGTGGCTGCTGACTTGAAAGAAGTAGTGACAATTTCTAACATTACTTTTTGCCCCATATGAAGTCTAGTCTTTCTCACTCATTAAGGAATGAATCTGGTTTCTGTTTTATTCAATACTGTATATACATCTCACCCATAAATATTTAAACTAAGTAAATATAGAATCTTAAACATGGAATATGCTTTCATTCTAAAGTAGTGGCTGTGGGGGAAGGTAAAAATATTTTATTCAAAGGCCAGTGGTCCCTTGGGAAGTAAAAAAAACAAAAGTGTTTTGTGCTTGCAAACTTTTTACCAGATTATACCTATATTGTTATAAAGTTCAGACTATAAAGGATCTATAGGAAAGGGTTTGCAGATACTTCGAAAACACATGGCTGGTATTCAGCCCCTATATCTGGGGCTAATTTAATTCTTCTTCTCCATTCAAAGTGCCTCACTCCTGCCTACAAATGCAGAACAGATTCTCTGGTAATTTTCTTGCTTGGAAGTGCCGTCATTTTATTCCTAACTGGGAATAGCATGAAATGGAAATACATTTATGACTCTACTTAAAAACAAACACCAAACAAAATAAAAGGATGGATAATATGAAAGATAGTTCCATAACAAATTGATGCAGAAAAATGGAGAAATTTGAAGCATATTTAAAAATACATGACTGGCATTTTCACTATTTCCTTTAGCAAGCTGAGTTTTGGAAATGATGTAACGTGGCATACCTAGAGTACTTAATTAATTTTGGCCAAACTGGTAATGCAAATTCATGGGTTTAATTTGATCCATGCAAGCAAAGTTCAGTCCGTGTCTAGGCATGCAACGGGTCTAGATTCTATTAAGAGGGTTGTAAAAGTAAAGTTTTATTCAGCTGAATACAACGGATAGTGGACATTTGTCCTTTACAGTGTTGTGACTGTGTGAGTCCCGTGTGTGTCCCTGCTCTGCATTCGTATATGTCGTACAGCCCGAGATGCTGAGGGATACTGAAGCAGGGATACACCCTGAGGCACAGTCCTGCCGAGGCTTTCTGGGAAAAAGGCATGTTTTGGAGTCTGTGGTTCAAGCTGTAGCTTGCATGGATAGCTAAGGGGTTGGACCAGCCTCTTTGGTAAAGTCTGAATCCTTTTGCGGGTAATATCTTGTTGAAAGGTAAAATAAGCTTTGATTATTAAAGGTGTCTTCTGTGAACAAAGGGAGTTACAAATATTGCACTTCGTGTTTGCAAGGCAGAATCAAATCAAACCACAAAACAAATGGAAAGTAGATATTTTATTATGCATTATAGATATGTTTAATTTACTGGGCAAAATGAGTCTCCTTTGTTGATTTGGATGAGGTCACAGAATTGATTTTAAAGGGGAGAAAAGAAGTACACCCTTTATTTTAATATATTTTTAGGTGTAGACTAAGTACCTGAACTGGACCTGTGGTGAAGACTGCTTTATTTAAATTTAGTATTGCTTCTCATTTTTCTTGGGGTTTTTTTAGGAGGCAGAAACAGGAGGGAACAGTATTTTCAACAAAATAAGTGGCTATTGTTGACCTTTGTATGTTAAGCCTCTGCTCATGGAAATCAATGGCAAAAGCCTTATTGATTTCTAAAAGAAAGATTGGGATATGTTAGTTTTGCCTTCTGTAATTAGCATAATAAGGACTTTTTTTGCTGTAGAGTTTTTTTAAGAGCTTGGTTTGGAGCTGCCCTGTCAAGCTCTGCTGGTTGAAGCGTTACAGTAATGAATCCTCAATTCAAAGATGATTTCCTAGGAGTGTCGCTTTGTTCTCCTGTGCAGACTGACAGCTACAGGGAGGACAAAACCTTTCCTGCTCTTAGATCAATACTGCCATGAACATGCAAATACTTGTGCGTGTTACCCCAGCTCCCACAGCAGCACCATTCACACGCTGGCTCCTTTTCTCCGCTTTGATTATCTGTCCTGGCCTACAAATTCAATCTGTGTTGGCACAGAGCCCTGGAAAATCGAGACAGACAGAAACTGTCCTCTCACATCTCTCTGGGCTTTTATTTTCCAACTCTTCAAACTGTCCTTCTGCAGTTCTCCACCTCAGCCATGTGGTTACTCCAAGGACTTCAATTTACTAAACTTGTTAAGTGAATCTGGGCCTCTGAGCTCCAAGCACCATTTTCATAGGAACATAAACTTTTTTTTTCTTTGTGGGCATCTTAACTCTGCTGTGCAGAATGAAGTACAGTCCCTTTGTTTGTAGTTGTAATGTACTTCATCAGTTTCCAGAAGACAATAACTTGCTTTATTCCCATTTTATAAGGATTAATTATACTCAGAAAAAGCGCTCAAATAGCAAACAGAAAAGGAAACCAGATGTTGCAGAGTTATTTAACCAGTGTTATTTGCAGACAAATATTTAAGCTATGTTATTTAATTTTTTTGTAGAACCTTCTGAAGCTGGCTAGTGAGTGAATAAAACATCCAAAGTATACGTGAAAATAAATTTTACCTGATAGTATCATTTTTTCACCCGGCTATTGCAGGTAAATACTTTATCAGTTCTTGGCAACAAATTTGCAAAAGTATTTGATTAGAACAGGAACAATCCCCAAGGCATATTGTGTATAGAGTCATAATTTATAAATAGGCTTTTGTTGCACAAGGCACAGTTGTGCATTTCCAACAGTTCCAGTTTTCTGTGTGCTAATGAAACGGCACAGTGATAAACCCCTGTGCAAATTTGTTTTTCTTATAGATGCAGAATCCAGAATAATGAATGTTTAGAACAAGCAAGTGAATTCATCATCCGAACACAAACATTTAATTATGTTTCAATGACAGCAAGCTTCAGTTCTGGAAATGGTGTTTTGCAAAACAGAGAGGGGCAATTTCTCTTATAGCCTTGGATTGTATAGGCAGTTAAAGGCATATTTAAAAGTTAGCTAGGTTCCTAAAACTGATCTGTCTGTTTTAACTAAGTCCATGCCATTTAGAACCTGTAAGATTTGTAAGACATAGTTCTAAAGTATAGAAGCTTCCTGTTCTAGGCATTATAGGACAAACAAGAATATCAGTTTCTATTGGCCTTTTCATCGTTTCTGCATTCTCGACATCCAAGAAATCCTGAACTCCTCAAATGTATCTTCCAACTTTCTTCTTGATCACCTAGAGCTTGTCTTCTGTCAACCACTTCTGTCAAAGTAAATGTGCCTCATGTCATTAATAGAAATTATTTAAAAGACAAATGTCACAATATTCCAGTTACTAATATCTCAACACTTGCATGGATAGGTCTCAAATCCCACTTTGGCTTCCTATACCTTATCCTTATTTTCCTAGATCTGCTTTTTTAATAATTTGCATCCAGCATTTCAATGTCTCCTTACTTAGAACCTCTAGTGGGCTCTTCATTCTCTTGTGTGATCTTTCTGCCGTGATCTCCTTTCCCCCTACAGCCTTTTCCAGCTGCAATATTCCTTCCAGGCTTTCAGGTTCATTTGATTAGTTTTCAAGCCTATCTCCAGCCTTTTTCCCCTTCTTTCCTCATTGCTAACCTGCAGGCTCTTCAAACTCTTTTTCCACCCTTCAAACCTCACTTTCCCAGTTACATCATCTGCTCCTTTTGCTCCCGATCTCTGGTGGCACACAACTTCTGTAAAGGCTGTGTGGCAGGAACTCTCACTGTCCTCTTCTGACCTTCCAATTTCCTGGTACTTGGTCTGTGCAAGTGCTCGACTTGATGGACTTTGCACTGAGCACAATCAGGAAAAAGAAAGCATGTAGTTTCTGTCATCAGAGATGATAATAATCTGTTCCTATTTTTATAATCCCATTTCCTGTTTATGGGAACCCATTATTGCTGACAGGTTATTGCAGAGAGGCATAATTTTTAAATGTGCATCCCCCTGAAGTAGTTTGTGCATTTTTTTTTTTTTACTACGTGCAAGGATTGTTTGCTTTATGTAACCATTTCCCCTGTCTAAAAATAACTTTCAGAAAGCAATGATAAATGTTAAATGGTTCCTGTAAAACCCTTAAATTGTCACCGTCAAAATTTAGTAGAACTTCAATGTTTTCATTAGATCCCAGCACTGAGGAATGTCCAGCTTTCATCATAGTGGGGTTGTGTAGTCCTGTAAAAGTCTAAATACCCAGCCCTTGGGAGATACCTTACTGTCACCTGCTCCTAAATTGAAAATTATGTGTTCAGCCAAAGATTGGGGGGTTTCTTGGTTTTTAAGACAGGAATTTTTTTTTTTCCTATTTAGTAGACATCTTTGATGTGGAGCAGAATCGCTTCAATGTGAAATAAATCAAAGCCTGAGGAGCTATTAAACAACCATTTAGTTTAAATATATACAGTTCTAGATAACCAGAAAATGTTCCTTCCTGTCCTCATTCTTTCTTTCTCTGCTAAGGATGCGTAGATTTTCAGACAAATGAATTTTTCAGTTCTATTGGCCACTTCTTGAGTGTCTAATCACTAGCACTTTGGTTTTTGTTGAGTAAAAGGTAGTGCTAGATAAATTTATTTAGAACACGTTCTGACTATGAATATCTAAAAAAATTAATCTTGAATAACAGAGGTATCGCCATCAAAGTCAGTAAGTTAATATCATTCAGCAGAAAATAGAAACAAAAAGAGAAAGTTTCTTGTCTTACCTAAACAATTAACAACATCAGTTTAACTCATAATATCAGAAAACTCTTATAACTGTATAGAGCAAATACAGCCTCAATTTACTTGTATGTAGCTGAGAACTGTTGTCACATTCACCAGACTGTATTTGGCTTATGCCTAAACATGCACCATTTTTTAACTTTTTTATTTTTTTTTTTTTAGTAATGCCCTCTTTATCTCTAAGGGGGATAAGATGTAGGGCCAAATCAGATTTTGCTTGAAAGGAATGAAGGAATGCATAAATAAATGCATTAGTACCTAGTTGAACCCTATTGTTCTGAATTCTGTAGGGTTTTTTTAAAATAATGATTGAGAATATTAGCAGGTAAGCTCTTTCAGTAGATATGGCTCTTCTGGATGACAAAGGAGCATGAGGCAAATATTACAGGACTAGGAAAAAAAACACTTTGAAAAGAAACAGAGACAGAAAGGAGAAAACAGATCATAAGGTGTTTTACGTTTATCGTCTTAGTCCTTGTACAAACGAGACACCCCAAACCCAAAACCCTACAGAAAGCTCATGGAAGCCTGAGGTGTATTGTAACTTTGAAAGTCTAACAGTCTACATCTTAAAACAGAAAAAGAATGTGTGCAGGTATTTTTAATAGCTTGGAATATTCTGTCCAGGAACCTGTGCAATAGCAACAGTTGGTGTCTTACCCAAATTTTCCCATCACTGACATCAAGGCACAGCACAGCATAACATATTCATGTCCTCCTTGACTCCATGGAAAGAGAAAACTTCCAGGCCCTGCCTAATAAATGTGGCCTCCTGAATGCATTTCTGGTATGTCATACACGGCATTACATCCAGTCTTGAATTTCCTTGGTATCTCCGGTAGCTGAGCATTCCAGCTCCAGATCTGTTCCCTGGTGGCAGTGCAGTCGATTCCCCAACTACGGTGTGGCTCTTGTAATCCTGGCCCCATAGGGTGCACAGAGGAATTTCTTAAACATGTGACATTTACTTATGACATGTGTGAAAATTACAGAGAGATGGAGAAAAATGCTTCTGTGCTGTCCCTTTCTTTGCCATGTTTCACAGTCCTTTGGGCTCTCAGCTTTCCCAGTGGTACAGTCCTCTTTTATTTTCCTGTCGTCCTAATGTGATGCTGATAAGTCCATTTGGCTGGGGAGCATTTATGTATTTAGACACAGCTTGGAACACTTTTTCTGCTTTTTTTTCTTCCACATTTTTTTTTTCGCTTCTCACTGTAAAAACCTCGTTGCTTAGTCTTGGTTTTTCAAACAAGAAATAATTCTATTGTCAGTATACGCTGCCCTACTGGCACAGGGCTGTGCGGTATCAGTGGCCTTGTGATGCAGCATCAGACACCTAAACATTAGGTGTAATATCTTCCTGATATTAGAAAAATGCCAATTAAAGTATGATGATTAAAGAAGAGCTAATCAACAGTGGTCTTGTCATGGAACTAAGATAAATTATAGACCTATCTTTCTGCTTTCCCTCCCCTTCAGATTGCAAGCATAGATTTAAAACTTAAATTGTCACAAGGTGCAAAGTGATCTACAGAGTGAGTTGTGTGTCCAGGCTAAGAATATCCATGGATTTGACAGCCACAGCATAACATAATACTCTGTACTTCTGGACAGAGATGAAGAGCATTCTTACTTGCCTCACTAACAGGCATGAAGTATACAGAAAAGTCCTATTTAAAGGATTTTCACCTTAGTCTTGATGAATTATTTGCTGCAGTAGCTCAGAAATCAGAAAGTAGCAGAAAAAAGTCTACTTTATCCCATGTTCAAAATACTGAACGGATAATGAACAAATAAGTATACCTTGCTTTTTTTATTTATATAAATTGATAAAATGGAGAAGTGCAAGAAAAATAATTAGTACTAAAAAGCATATGACACCTATTTCTGGGGGTGCTATGGACTTTGCTTGCAAAAGTAGCAGGTCTCAGAGGATTATGTGTTAGGTTGCTTTTTGTGTAAAAGAAGTGTCTTCTCGGTCCACCTATGGACCAAGAGGTCATTGCATTATATGTGATACAAATGTATATATGCATTTATGGTCCTGACAGTGTAAAATCGAGTATGTAAATAAGGTCTGTATGTTTGTGTAGTGAGCAAGGGTGATTGGTATTTGTGTGTTTGTATTTGTGTGTGTGTATACAGACTTGCTCATTTCATTGACACATATCCACTCAGCAGGCTTAGACACCACTATGCAAAGGGCTGTCAAAACTTGTTCCTGGGTCCCTTTCCTGTTTACAGCCTCTGGGCATTATTTTAATCTAAATAACAAATGGGGGAGGGGGGGGGGGGGGATCTCTGCTACAATTCCTTACTTAGAACATTTTTCACACAGATTTAGTAATTTGGTAAATTTATTCCCGTAATAGATACCACTGGACAGGAAATAGCTGACAAGTCTGCTACCAGTTCGACAACTGTTGTGTTATTGAATCGTGGTGTCTTGAAGTCTAATCCAAAGCTTGCCCTGTAGTGATTTTTTTAAGATATTCAGATTTCCTAGTATTTTTTTCTTGGTGTTGACTGTATTACTTTATTTACCTATATATCTCTCTATTTTTCTGATTTTGCTTTCTGTTATTTATGCAAGTCAGAACCTCAGCACCTCCCCTTATCCTTGTATTGAGAGATTTACTATTCCTAGAGAAAATTTAGAGTCCATTTTATACATACACACCCACAGAGGAATCTCTCTGATCACTGAAGCCTTTTGTCTTCCAGACAATATTATACTCCTTGTGACCTTGCTATAAAATCAAGGTTTAAATGGTAGCTACACTTTGAATTTGGTACTAATGTCTAAGAAGTACGAAATGAGGTATTAGTGAATGATCCTACCTGCTCCTCTTCCAGATAGTTTTTACTCTGGGACACTCAGGTTCTCTAAAAGCAAAGTCACTGAGCCATTTTCTATACGTCATTATTACACTTCCAGCAAATCCAGGTTTTGAGAGTGCTAGTAAAGACTGACACATCGGTAAGGAGGCTACTGATGTTGGTAGCAGGACTTACATACTCTATGTATTTACATGTGCTGTAGGTCTACCAGTTTGTAAGAACATAAAAATTCCTTTTATATGAGTAACTGTTTCGTACTGTGTCATTTTGAGCAAAATTTTCAGTAAAGCGTATCTATTCAATACAGAATGTGCAGCTATGTTTGATCAGTCAGGCCTAAGTCTTTTAACTTGCATATCTCAAAAAAAAGTAGTTAATAGAAAATGAGTCTTGTTGATACCCCAGAGGGTCTATTTTAGATGACATTGTCCTCCATTGTACCTAAGGTTTAATGTGAGCCTGTAACAAGGATCCAGGGATTGCGTATCTCTTGATAAAGAAATATGAATGGAACTTTAAAATACTCTCTAGGGTAACTGGGTCATCAATTAATTAGAATCTATCAGCTATTAAAAACTTGATGTATAATTGTTACTTAGTATTTATAAATGTATTTGATACAGAATATCCATATATGAAATGCATTTTGTTGTATTTGATGTTGAGTTTGCATTTAGCTTATGTGTATTTTAAGATTGGGGAGTATAGAGTACAGAGTATAGTAATTGATTTTACTTTCAACCAGAAAAAAAAAATAAATAAATTGATGTTGGCTGAGGTTGCCAAATTACTTAGTTACACATACTTAATTATTAAATCCATTCACAACATGACGGAAGAATATACTAGTTAAAAACATTGTGCATAATCAGCCTGTAAAAAATAGTATTTGGCAGCTTTAAATTTGTACAAAAAAAAGGAATGAATTATTGAAGCACTGAAACAATGCCAATCACAAAAGCCATCTAAATCCTTCCCTGCTTTTGTGTCATTCACAAGAAAAACACTTATTATCTGTTTTCAATTTATAGCCTGTCTTTCTGCTCTATACCCTCAGTTTGGAAACAAAAGATTTGGAAATACCTAGTGGCAAATCTGAAATTTCTTGAAGCCAACAAACTCCTTTTTTTAGTTCATCATAAATCAATCAGTAATGATTAAATATTAGAGTATGAAACTAAGCATTAAGAGACTATCTAAATTCCAGAATACAGGACATTAACTGGTACACGAGTTGCGTTCTTTCTTTCTGGGTAAAAGTGCACCACGTAAATACCCAAGCTCAGTCGTGCAGGAGTCCCAGTGAGCACCCACCCTGTGAGCCACCCAGCTCTGCTGCGCTGCGGGGATGGAGCTGCTGAGCACTCAGCGAACAGCTCTGCGCGCTCCTGGGCTGGGCACTACTGCAGGATACACAGCCAATAACCCAACCAGCTGCACGGGCCTTCTCGGATGCCACGCTTAAACTGACATATAGCTCTGATGGAGGCATCTGCCGTTAGTGGATTTTTTTCTTCAGTGATCATCTGTGTATCTATGGCATCTGGCTGAAGAATAGAACTCCATGCTTAAAATCCACTTGGCATCTTCTATGAAAGTAACAAAATTGGCAGTTTTCCCTACCATTTGAGTAATCTGAGTAGTTTTACAGCAAAATCTGTGGCCACTGTTACTTTTGTCATCACCAATCCATGCAGCACATGTAGAAACATAGAAATAAGCTTTGTGAAAGAAAAATTACTGCTGTGTATGTGACCTACTAAATAACTGTTGGAAAAAACCCACTGAATTCTGAGTATTGTCTTGGATAGGAGCGGGATATCCTTTCTTTTAGCTCTGCAATTCAGCTTTCCTTTGAATAGGTATAAAAACCTCTGAAGAAAGAACCAGGTCCATTACTATTTCTTTGTTGCATTATTACCATAACGTTTTCAGATGTCAGCTAAGTTGTCCAGTCCCTTTACAACTGTAAATAAAGGGGTGCAAATTATTCTGTTCTGGGGAGTGTTTGGGGGCAGAGAGGGCTGTGTTCAGTATATGCAGGCTTCAGTTCCTACTGCACACGCCAAAAGCTTTTTCCTTTAGAAATACTGAACTTCTGCCTGCAGATCAGAGGGTCACGTTCGTATCTTGAGTCCTGGAAGCAGTCCAGCTTCCTAACAGACACTCATAAATTCAAGAAGCCTGTTCTGATTTTGAGACCGGTTGGAAAGTGCAGTAGCAAATGAGAGTTTAGGCCAGTTCATGAGGAAATAATGTATGCAGAGAACAAATACAAATGAATTTGAGATTACCTTAGTTAACCAAAACCCATTGGAATCGTTCCTTATGTAGGATTGTCCACAGTGGTGATTAATTTTCCACAGTAAGGATGATTGTTTTTGCTAGTAGGTTTGAACAATGCTAATATCTGGGTTTTGGTTTACTTTTGCCTGGTTTTGTCTGTTTGTTTGTTTTGGGTTAGCAGTTTCTTCTGTTACAAAGATAACTGCAATTAATTGTAACATAGTAATAACTGTAGTAATTACTATAGAAATGTTTCCAACATTTATTTTAGCAAGTGTTTATATCTAGATTGTGGACCATACAAATTAGTTCTTTTCCTAATTGATCTGTAAGCAGATGGGTGAATAGAGATGGGCTTTTATTTTAACATTTCCCTGTTCATTAATGATAAATCCATGCTGCTTTTGGAGAGGGTTTTTGAGCACTTCATTTTGAGAGAGAATTGCTTTCAACCCATGTTCCTTATTGTCATGGATCCATGTGGTCTGTATTTTACAAATCTTCATTGGTGGTCGTTACAAACTATTTTCACTTTCTCCTTGTTATGATATGTAAGTAATTAAGAGAGTAAATGCCTTAGGCTTGATGGAAATCTGTAATAAGTCATCATACAAGCATAAATGCTATGATCATGGTTCAGAAACCCTGCGGAAATTTTGGCCTGAAGTATTTTGGAAAATATTTCCAAAATCTGCTGTGCTCTTTTCTTTTTCCAGATTAGTGGTTTCTCTCACAGTGCAGGTTAACTTTCTAAGTTTTTTTTCTCCAGTTCTATGCTAAACTACTGATGTACTTCAAAATTCACCGTGCACGAAAGCAAAGCGTTTTGTAATTATTTCTACAAAAAGATAACTGGCAACTAAGCGATGTGATCGCAAACACAATAGTTTAATTCTTGTTTCCAAAAACAGTTACCCAAGGAAAAATTGGTATTGTGCCAGTTTCAGAAACTCTCCTGTGACTTGCAAATGGCAGACTTGAGGGGAGCAGGGCTGTGGGGAGCAGGGACCAGCACTCCTGACCATGGCCTGGAATCTGGGAGCCCAGGTGGTGCCTGCCCTGAGCTGTCTCCCTTGGGCCACTTCTCTGCTGGTCCCTGCCCAGCTGGACCTGTCCCTGCCCCTGCCCAGCTGGCCCCTGTCCCTGTCCTGTGCACTGGCTCAGCTGTACCAGTGACACTCTGTCCCTCCTCTCTCTTTCCAAGCATTATCAGCATTGCTGCAAGTGTAGGATTTCCTCAGGCCGTTGCATTCTGGAAAAGGGGGATGGTTGCTGCTGCTGTCTTTTGCCCATGGAGCAGCAGCAGGAAAATCCTAGTTCTGTTTCCCCTTGGAGGACCCCCTTGGTGTGGGGCAGGTCTGTGTGTCATGCTATTGCTACTGGGATCACATCAACCCCTGGGTCAAGTGTCCCCCATGAATTTCAGGAAAACAACACCAGGGAAATGATGGAAAGCTAATCATCTGGTTTGCCTGTACTTCTGAGAGATTGCTTTGTAAGCAGTGTGACATCTTGCTGCGGGTGTTAAAATACTTGTGACATTCTGTAAGTGAAGGGCTCTCTGTGGGTAACACCACGACTAAAATGCTGTATCTAAGCACTGCCCCTGACTGCACGCACAAGTGCCTCTGTGAGCCTTTCAAACTCTAGTACCAGAGTGCCTGGGCACAGAGATAACAGAGAGGTCTGCTTCCTTTCTGCATCTGTTACTAGCCTGGGCTTCAGTGACTTATAGAATATAAAAATTATCTTTATATGGGGATTGTTAGGAACATTTTTGTTGAAAAATTGAAATTTTTTTCGAAAAAAAATATTTCAAAGGATGCAATAGTGTGCAAATTCAGGTCAGACTTGGTGGACAGATATGTACTTTCTTTGAAAAAGAGGATTTTTAAAAGTTTTAAACATTTTTTTGTTCTATAGATGAGACAAATTAGGATGAATTCATAGACAAGCAGAGCAGGTTTTTTACCACAGTGTTGAGCCCTGTGTGCACAAAACAGCGTATACTTTTGCATGTTTTGTTTTATAATATATCTAACTTTACTGCATGTTTGTATTAATTTACATACATTTCATATACATATGGTCTGTCATTTAATTCTCCGCTGCGTCATTACACAAGAATGCCAAAGCTGATTCTAATTGTTCAGCAAACTAAAGGAATTTAGGGAGGTTGCCCAGAAATTCAACGTTACTTAAATAAAATACACATGTATTTTAAACCTTTTAACAGACACGTTCTGTGCCATATCCCCTTTACTAATATTAAAATAAGACTTATCAGCACAAGCTGCATAAGGTTGTGCTGCTGGAGCCAAATCCTGGGATCAGCATCCAGGCCACGAGCCTGCAATCAGTTACACTTATGTTGAACTTCATGCACATTTGTCATTCTTTTGAAATCAGCAGGATTATTCACCTCCATAAGACAAGTATGTGTGGAACTGATTCCATGAGCAGACCCTCCATTTTTATTGGCTTCGTTATGAAAGAAAGAAGAGGGAAAAAAAAAACCCAATCTGCATTAGGACCACAGAATTTAGCTCTCAGGGATCGTATGGAGACAAAGTTGTGGTGCTCAGGCTGCTGGTGTCACTGAAGGAGAAAAGGATCCCGCAGCTGCCATGCATGGTCAGTGGAGGAAGGTGTGTCCTGCAGGATAAAAGAGATTATGGAGAACAAGAGAGCAGAGAGTTACTCCATTGGTTCCCTGGCTGAGCTGAACCTTTTGAGGTCCTGTGAAAAATCACAAGCACATCATGAAATGGTAGGAATGGTAGGGAAACAGTAGAATAAGTGTAGAAGGAGGGATTAGTAGTTTTTGGTTTGCAAGTTCATAACATCTGCATGTAGTAAATATTTTGATCCCAGAGTTTCCCAAGCAGTTTAGTTCAACCTGCCGGAGGATATTTTTTGGCTCATCCTAAATGATAATGTTAATATCATGTAGGAAACAATTTATCTTTCCTACACACTATTTTTTTACATCACTCCTGGAAGTGCTGTGCTCAGTTTGCAGTCTCATGTGCAGTAGTTGTAGAATTTTTTGGTATCTGTGCCAGTATTTAACATCAACATTTCAAGTGTATGTCCAAGAATGATATTAGTGATCTGATTTCCTTTGATTCTTGAGGAATTTTTGTTTGCATATTTGGGACTGAGTCTTTTAATAATAACATGCATGCCCCTCCCTTCACTGCCCAAATAAAAGTCAAGTAACAGCTATGAGGAGGTTAGACAGGCTAAATGAAATCTTGTTACATTCAGTGAATGTAACTGCTGCAGGTAATTAACGCTTTTCGTTTTGAAGAATGAGTTCAAGCACTTGAGGGAATTTGGAACAGTATTTTATGTTTTATTCCAACTAGTAATTTAGAAAGGAAATGAAATAAGACTAATTTTATTTTCCATTTTTGCTGTCTCTCTTCTCTCTGTTCTTTCTCTTGTTGAAAAACTATTGTCATTTATGTCATTAAAACACAGAAGTATTGGCCCCAGACTTTCAGTGAACCACAGCTGTTGACCTTTTTTGTCAAAAGCTTTGAATACAAAGCTACATTGGGAACATTTGTAGCCCGTGGACCATGACAGTACTGTAGACTTCTCTCCTGTCCTGACAGAAGAGAGTGCCAGAGGGT
This sequence comes from Grallaria varia, assembly GCA_013396735.1. Classification (NCBI taxonomy): domain Eukaryota; kingdom Metazoa; phylum Chordata; class Aves; order Passeriformes; family Formicariidae; genus Grallaria; species Grallaria varia. The sequence continues at coordinate 3,625,314 of VWZG01006450.1, forward strand.
GTGCTCACAGAGTGGCTACGTTATTTTCTGGCAATTGTGGTAAAGTTTTCCTTGCTTTGGGTTTTTTTCTGCCTCCTCTCAAGTGTACAGTCATCCTTCAGACCTATTATACCACCTTCTGAATGCTGGAGTTTTGTCCCTTAGGCTACATTATCCATTGTTCAAAAGGTTTACCAGTCCTGCACAGATATTACATTAAGCATCGCAGCTTAACGTGGAATGCGTGGATACTGGAAGCTGGATTTAAAAGACGTCTTGATTTCCTTGCTGTGTAATAGTTTATTACATTGAATGGGAAAGAAAGTTAAAAATTGACCTTTTCTGGTATAAAAAGTGCTAATTTTCAGTGAAGACTTATGAATATTAAATACTGAATACTAAGCATGTGAAAAATTCAAGATGTCTTCACTTGAAATATGCCATAAACTCTTTTACTTTCCCAGCTGATTAAAATAAGCACTTTTCAGTAGTGCACACCAGCTGCTGCATCTGTAGGAAAACCAAGTACGTTCCCACAGTTCATGCTGTATATTTCATTCTTACAGCATTTTATTTTGACAGGTAATATTAATTTTTCTGCATATGAAATTTTTTTGCATTTCTTAGAGGATAAGTAAAAAGTAAAGGCAACATACAGTGTGTTTCACAGTTTCTGTGAATTTCTGAGCCATATTTTTGTTGATAAATGCCAGCACATGTAAAGCTCTCTTTCCAAATACATGGTCTACATGTAACACGAAATCTCAACTTTGGACCTAATTTCTGTCTTCTCTGTACAACTGATACTTCCTCTGTCTTGCTCATGTATGAGGGAAGCAGAAAGGGTGGCAGTGGAAGGGAATTCTGCTTTTTTTCTTAGGCTAATTTTCTCAGTGAAACTTGATCTGTCTTGGTTACATTTATGAGACTTTGTGAACAGAGAAGGGGCAATGTGATGTGAATGCAAAAATCATGCATTTTCAATACAATTCATTAGATTACACTGCAACTTATATACAACCCCCCCAAAAAACCAACCCAAATCCTTTCAAACTGAGCTTTCTAAGCATTGCCATAATTGTAAGCATACACTTTTTCTAAATAGTCTTCCCTTGGAGAATAAACAGGTCCATTTTTTTGAATCCACAGTCAAGTCCACTTAGAGGTGCAAGGAACAGAAATTGTACTTGCAATTCAACTGGTCTTTTGAAATTATTCTGGCAGAAGAGAGGCTGCCTTTCAGAAAACTGTTTTCTACACATTTCCCCCTCCTGTCCCCCCTTTTCTATAGTAGGACGATACACTTCTTTCAGCTGAGCCTCGAAGTTCTTGAATATCCTGAAAATCAAAATCGGTATTAATGCTTGAAATGTATGCACATATCAGGGGAAGTTTAACCTGTGACCTACAGAGCTCTGGCTTCTGGTCACTCCAGATCCCAGGAAACAATGTGAGGCACATCGGGCCACAGTGATTAAACAGGAATGCAGGCTCCTCTGCCGTAGGTAAAACCAAAGAGCTACAATAATGTCCAAAAGGCTGCGTAGCAAAAAGGATGAAGAGTAGCAACAGGCATTGAGGACGTGACTTAAGACCACTTCATCCAATTTTACTGGAAAGATCTTAATGTTTGAAATGTCTACAGCTATTTATGATTAGAATATCTGTTTTCCTATTTTACAAGAGTTGCTAGTAGTATATGCAGTGTATGCTTTTGCCTTTTTTGCATGCCCACATAGTTTGTAGTCTGCAACGAATTAGCGAATTATAATGGGCACTGTGTGATGTCATTTTTTACTGCTGTCCTTGAGGCGTGTATCTCAACCAGGGGCTGCCTGCTGGTTGCTGCCTGCTCGATGTGCAGACTGGAATGTTCCACGAGAGCAGGCAGCAAGTTTGGCACCTTGCTGCACAGTACTGCCTCCATTCGTATCTTTGGGGCTCTGGAAACGCTCTTGATTGGTGCTAGCAACACATGTGATCGTTCAGCTGCCTGGAAACAGCACCCCAACACATTGTGGCAGTGAAGGGAAATGGCACAAATTCACTTAAGGGTGTGTGACAGGATGCAGATCTCTGGCTGAGGATGCACTTCAAAGCCCTGGGATGAGCGGCGGCTCCTCAGTGCTGAAGAGTGTGATGGGACAAGGGAGTAGGAGCATTATGGTGTTGCCTCCTGACGTTTATTCTGAGCAAAGCACTGCCACTTGTTTCCACAGATTGCTTTCTGTGACCCAAAAGTGCTTGCGAGAGGCCTCGGTGGATTCTGGCTCTACTGAGTACGGCCTTATTCTGGCGCCGAACTCAGAAATCCAGGAATACATGACAGAGAAAAGGCTGAATTACTGAGTCCTGAAAAGGTGGGGTTTCCTGTGCGGAACAGAGTATGGAAAACATGGGAGAACTTCCAGAAATGGTATGGGCAAAGTTTTCCTAAGTGTAAGAGAAAGAGGAAGCCAGAGTTTAAAATTTCTATGAGCACATGAGATGGGAGGTTTCACCTCCTGCTCTTGTTATGTAAGTGCATTCATGACTTGATTGTGCATTTCACCTCCTGAATCCTTTCAAGGTGACCTTTATCACCTGATTAAGGAGATTTTTTTTTCTGCGAAAAGGGATCTCTATATCCAGAAAGAGACAAAATGTGTTGCTGCTATTATGGGAGTTTGGAGGGGGGAAAAAAGATGACAACATTGCTTTTGAAACACAGGGTTAAATTTTTGAGATCATATGTGGCGTGTTAAACACTGACAAATATCCCAACTCAGATGTGCCTCTCCACCATTCCCTGCTGAAAAATGTTCTCTTTTGTGTCCCAAAATTTTGCTTTATCAAGGGAATTACTGTGTTGTGTTATTTCGTTACTGTGCTAATATCAGAAGCACATCAAGGCAAAACAATTGTTTAGAAAGACTGTAATATTCAAGACAATGGTTAATCTTTAAGGAAAAAATTCTAATAAAAATAAGAAAATAAGCATTTTTGGAAGAAATAGGAAATAAGAAGGAACTTATTGGCAATTTTTCTCCCCATGTGATATTCTTGGAAAACAAAGAACAATAACAAAAGCCTATTAATTATATGTCATGTTATAAACTAGATTAATAGGCTGAAATTTTGATTTAAATTCTTGACGTAATTGAAATCAGTATCTATATGAATTGCCAAAATAAAATACAAGGATGACAGATTCATAATACGAGCAAAAGAACATTTTTGAGCACATTAGATTCAAAAACACTGGAAACTATTCATCTGATTTAATTGTAGTCTTTTGCCAAAAACATTAATGCAATACCTTTGAAGAGTAATTGGTATAAAGAATATCCTCAAAGAGGAGCATTTCCACATGCCTAGGCTTTATTTTGCCCTCATTAAGCTTTATTCTGAGTTAAATATTTCCTGTCCATATCATAAGGATTATTCTTGTTCTGCGAACATCTTAACCTTTTACTTTTGTCACATTGTGCCCTCTGATGCCTTTACCAGATGTAAATCAGTTAATGGCAATCAAAGGGGATTTTTAAGCCCTTTAGTGTTTTCAGGTTTGCCTTTCTCCTTTGTTTAACCAGGCAGGTTGGAAGCTCATTCTGGCCCGCCTGTTCGTCAGGTGACATAGGCAAATTTATGAAGCATTAATTGCTTTCAGGCTGCATAGGGACCAATATGTAGAGTACAACTGAAGTTCAACACAACCATGAATTAAGGACCAATGGATGCTAAGAATGGAAGAGGCCTTGGGCAGGACTGTCATCTACATGACTTTTAGTCCAAGCTTTGACTGAAAGACACACATCAGGAAATTCTCTTAGTTTAGCACCATATTTATTCATTTGTGTGTGACCCTGTCTTACAGACTTTCTCTGCAACTTTGAATTGATACTCTTTTTGAGTTAGGCATTAGCTGTACGTGCATCACGATAAATCCCTGGTCCTCAGCAGGTCTAATTGGATAAAATCAAGGCTTGTTGTTTTTATGAATGTGTCATAGTCAAATGAACTGATGCCATTGTCCGTGAAATGGATTTATTTCCTCATGAGCTCAAGATCAACCAGATCCTTAGAAGTCAAGATGATGTCACAAAATGAAAGATATATTGAAAATCAAGTCTAGACTTACTATCTCTCTCTCTTCCCACTCCCTCTCTCTTCCTCTCCCCCACCATCCTCTTTTCCCCACCCCCATTATCTCATGAACTTTGCTTCTCACCATAAATTTGTCTGATACTGACATTTCCAAGATAGTAAGTCTAGACTTTTGGAAGCTCTGGAGACTAATGAAAAAGTCACTGAGGTGGTTCTAAAGTGTCTTGGGCAGTGTTCCCAGGGCACCTTTGGCAATTACTGTTCCTTTCACATTTCCACTCCACAGTTAGAGGTCTTCTCCATTAGCTTCTGCCTGAACTACTCCATCTTTTAGTGCAAAAATGAAACAATTAGACCATTCCATGAAAAAAAAAAAAATCAGATCCCATCTGAGTTATGATTACAAACATGGTACTAGGTACCATCAGAAAGCATCAAACATCTTATATTTAGTATTGGTGAGAAAGATTTTAATTCTTTTGCAAATTAGTGGCCTGATCGTTACTTGGATTAAATTGTTGTAGTTCCAGAGATGTCAGCGCAGCCGTGCTCACTTATATTTCCCTCCTGCCAGAACTGTGTTTGCTTTTAGCCCAGTCAGCACTAAGGAACCTGTGCAAAAGCTTTGATGCATCTGTCTGTGTGTCAGGTTTCAGCTGGTCTTTTCCGATGCACTGGTTCCTCTCGTAACTGGTGTGCCCGTGTGTTTCTCTGACCTTTCCTGGGAGGCTGACGAATGAGTTTTTAAGCACCCAAAAGTGAATTGTAATATATGCTAAAATTATATTTTTGCAATATTTCTGCCAAAAGGAACTACAGTGGATGGCTTGTGTCCACACTAGGTTGGAATGTGTGTGCTCATAAAATTTTACACCGGACATTTGACACTTTGCCAACATTCATTTGCTATCACATCACCATCATTTCCTACTTTGAAGTTACTAGTACCAAGTGCACATACAAGCATAGCTGAATGCTGCTTGGAACATTGTGTATCTGGAGGGGAAGGGAGGATGAAGTCAGAAAGTCTATATGAAGATCTACTTAAGCAACACAGCAATGCTCCAGTTTTGTTCATCCTGCCCTAGAGAACTGTTTGAGATGGGTGAAAAAAATCTATAAGCAAACTTTCTGGTATTTCTGGTATTTGCATTCTAAGAGCTTATCTCTTATTAAGTTGAGGAAAGTTTTTCCCAATACCAAGTGAGGGCTATTATGTCTTCATTAATATGTACATAAGCTGTAGTCCAGGAAATTACAGGTCAGAGGCGCCTCTGTTGTCTGAAGAATACAATGAAAGGAGCTGTTTTCGTGATTTTTTTTTTATTTAAACCAGTGTTTCTTCCCTTAAAGAGAATTATAATTAGAGAATGTAAAGGAATATTGTCAAAGTAAACTCTGTAGCTCTTACTTGTTATTAAAAACTTAGTCTTCTGCAGTATCAGAGAGTACCAGAATCTGTATTGACATTAATATTTAGTTGATTTGCACCTTTTTATTTAATTTTGTCAATTGTGTATTACCTATCCTGTATTTTTGTTCATAATTCTGTTATATTCAGGATAGGGACTGGCACGACAAAATAATTTCAATTATTCATATTATTTTTAAAAATGTGAAGGAATTTATACTCTAGCTGACTTACCAAAATATCTTTCACTTTTTCTTTTTTTTTTTTTTCCTTTTTTAATGTATAAACCTATATTCTGAGCCCTATGAGGTGATGCTGTATTTAAAATAAGTTATTACTACTGGAACTGCTCTAGATACGCAGCATGAGAAATCTGCCATACACCTACATGTTCATACCAGCAAAGCTCTGCACATACACAAGGGCCTTCATCTGGCAGGAGGATCTCATGGTCTTTTCTATAAAGGTATATCCTTGTTGTCAAAATGACTTTGAAGGAGATGAATTTACAAGCCATTAATGGGAAGGTGTTGGTGATACTTTGGAAAGAGAAAAATGCATTCTGAGAACAAAGCATAGGAAGTTAGGAGGAGAGAAAAAAGTTCCTATTAGTTTGAAATAAAAAGGAGTATATAGAGATAGATCTATATAGGAGAGAATATGAGAAATGTAAGGGGGAGCAAAAGAGACATGGATGACCTCAAAAGCTTCTGATTATTTTTAAGTTGTCCAAATTTTTGTACTTTACCTGAACCAGCTAAATTTTTATACTGATTTTCTGTATTATATCTGTATGAGCTCATGCTATAAGAAGCAGAAGTACTTGAAAGAAAATGAACAAACAAGCCTGCTCTTTATTAGCAAAAGAAAACAAAGGACTAAAGCAAAATTAATCCCCTTTGTAACCATATAAAGTTAAGAGGCACAGCGTTATGAGACAAACAGCAGAACAATTACATCTGAAGTCTGTAATAAGATTTACAGCATTATATTTGAAGGAGCTTAAAACCATATTTATGAATGTTTTGGATTTTATATGAATCTTATGTAAAAAGATATAATTTTCCAGTATTTCTCTATTTTAGGACTAAAACCTACAGAAAAAGGATAACTTTCTGCACTGTAGACTGTTCAACATTTCCTTCTAACCCTGTTGTTGCTGGGCTTTGCTACTTAATTACATTTATTTTGTGCCATCTAGTCCCTGTCTGCTTAAAAGATAAATGTCAGATGTTTCATGAGAAAATACGCATTTCATGCTACGTTCTGTTGTTGACCTACTTTTGAAAATAGGAATGTTTCTTATAGTGGTCTTGGGTAGTTTGAATATTTGAGTAACAGGTTTGTAAGACACTGGTTGAATGCATGAAAGAACTGATTGTAAGACAAAAAGTAGAATATTGTTGTTTCTTCTGAAACTCAAGAGACTCGTGGTGCATCCTTATAGCATCTTAGTTAGGCAGAAGTTTGCCCCACATCTTGCTTCTGGAAGGCACAGACCTCGCCTTCTCTCTGGGTTCTTCCTGTGGTAAACAGGTCATGGACAAACAATTGCCATTTACTGCCACAAAGGCAGAGGTGTTTGCATTTCCCCCTCTATCTGATTTTCTTACTACAAAAAACCTCCGTGGAATTCTGTCCAGGACTGAGACTAGCATGCCTAAAATTCAGGCGTCGGTCGGATATGGAATACTGCAACAGGAGGGAGGGTATGAGTCCTCCGAAGCCAGCCCTAGGCCTGGACCAGGAATTATGTAAGTGCAGTGGATATCTTCTTTCTTCAGTGCCTTTTATTAAATAAATAAAATCACTGTTGGCTGGTTTGAAAATGAGACAAATTTGGGTTAGGAATACCATCTGCATTATGTGTTTTGTTATATGGGTGGGTAACAGTAAATGTTATGTAACTGTTGAGTTTTGGACCCGAAAGCAGTGCCTTGCTATCCCCTTGACAGGCCCTCAACCCCCGAGGTACTGAACACTCATTTTCCTCAGTAATAACTCAGGCCATTAATTTCATCAAATGATTGCATCAGATAATATATTTTAGTTTGCGTAGCTTAAAACTAGTAATCCCAAGAGATTAATAAGGTTATAAATGTAACTAGAATTAGTCAAATTTCATCAAGAGAAAGGATTAACATGGTAATATTTTTTATTTTTGTTGTCAATCAATCAAAAGAACATACTAGGCAGAACTTACCTCAGACTGATGTAGCAACATTTCAGCATTTCAAAACCTCCCTATTTCCAGAAATTCTGTGTTGCAATTGTGCCTGTACAAAACAGAATGAAGAATCTATGTCCAGGGCAATAATTCATTGGTCTTTGTTTCTTAAAACAAGGTACAGTTAAAAATATAAAATAATACCAGATATAATGCAGATATAAATCCAGACATGTGACATGAATAAATTGATTTGAACTGGTCATTTAACATGTAATTCATCTACAAAGAATTCCTGATGATGGATCTCTTGGACTTCCATTTTGAAAAAAGCCGTGTTGATTAGTAGAGATCCAAGACAATTTCTTTCTAATGTTTCATTTTATATTGTTTTGTTTTGTCAGAATAAATTTGTGTACCTGTCTTTGAAGTAAAGCATTGACTCTCTCTCTTCCAGAGATCTTTAATCTTGTTCTAAACAGAAAATTAATTATACTCTGTTTAATCTTCATAGGAATGCAGCTTTCAAGGTCAATTTTTGTCCACGTGAAACTGTGGACAATATAAATTTTAAAAATATATGAATTAGTTCATGCATTCCATCTTCCTCCTACCTGAGCAGCGTCATCTGCTGCCATGCTCCTGATGGTATTCCTTTTGGGTAATACCTAACCTTCAAAACCAGATTTTAAGTGTGTGCAAGACTGGGATTGAAAACGTAAAATAAGGAAGTTTGTCTTCCAGTTACGCCTGAGTTTTTAGCTGGAGTGGGTTCTGAGTCACTAATTTATGCTAATTTAAGGCTCTACATGTCTTTGGGGTGGAACATCACTGCAGGGAGCAAGGGCCTGTAGTCCTATAGTTCTAGCAATGAGCGGGCCATTGTTGTCCTGCAGGAGCTGGAACACACTGTGTCACCTCTTTGATGCCGCTTTCAGCCTTTATTTGTCTTATCCATTTAGAATGCCTTTCAGTATGCTCATACAGCCATTCCAAAGGCTACTTATTATACAAATTTATGATAACTACAGAGTTGGTTACAGATCTATCCTCCCTTTGGAAGGAGCATTTCTCTTCATCTCATATCCCACTGAAGGGTGAAGATCTGGAAAGGCCCACATTGGCACTGACACATATTGTGCTTTTGACTTTAAGATAAATGAAAAGCAAACAAACATGTCTTTGTCTGACGAGTTTTGTCTTGGGCACACCCACCAATCCCTCATCAGCCAAGATAAATTGCTTCAGAGGGAGGACTTCCATGTACACAGAAGGAATGCAGAAATTCTTTCTATTTTGTACATTCTTGGCGTCCTTCCTTTGTTATCAATTTCATGTCCTCTTTGTGTTTTGAAGCTCTGCTTGGGAAAGGAGGTTATAAATATTAAAGCTCTGCACAAATTCTTAAGAATGATTGGGGAAATTTTTTTGTTTTGTCCTAAATATTCTTTGTTTCTGCTATTTTTAGCTCAAAGCTATCGTTCCTCATCCAAGCCATGTATTTTTAGCCAGTCCAAATAGTTGAAAATGTTGTTATTAATTGGATAGAGATTACTTTTGGCTTTCTTTTTTCCAATTCTGTTGTAATATTGCCAACACTGAGAAACACACGCTTAGAACAGATTTTTCAAATATCATGTGAAAGATATAGAATTTATATTTTGAAAGTACTTTAATGAATCTCCTGCCATAAACAGCGAGAGTTTTTAAGTACTGGAACATGTGTCTTAAGTTGGACTTCATGTAGAAACATCCAAAGACTTTGTTCTTAATTGCATAGGACTTTGTAATTAAAATTTTAATGTCATCAGGCTGTGGTTGATACAGTTTCTATATCACTGTAGACAATGCAAATGTGTTTCTGGCATGACTTGAATTAGATTAGAATTTCCATTTTCTCTCTCATAAACATTTACAGTAGTTATTGACACATACCTGAAAGGCCAAGATTTCAGCTTTTTACTAGAGGCAAATACATATATTTTATTGAGCCTCTAGATACGGACCCCATTTTTTAGCTCTTCTCCTTTTTCCGTGTTGTACAAAAATAAAAATTATGTGGAACTTTTCCACATAAACTTCACAATTCCTGTATTTTGTTTGCATGGATTGTAAATAAATAGACCCTTTACCTTTCCACGTGTGGATAATGTACAGCTCTCCTTGTCATTTCCCACCAACACCTGAAGCTCCATAGGGGAACAGTGGGAAAGGATATGGAGTAAGTAATAAAAGGAACAGTCCAAGTGCAAAGCAAAAGGAAAAAAAAAAAACTTTCTATAATTGGAAGGTCCATAAATTACTGTAGCCTTGGGGTCAAATATTTGTGTGTGGAATTGCTGGACCATTTAAGCAGCTACTCATTAAAACCATGTAAATGCTCAAACAATCAGGCTATCATTTTACACTGATACTTGTACCTACTCCCAAGGAGGGAAAGCAAATGCACAGTGATAAGGATGCCATGAGGTAGATTCCCACATACACAGACACTTCCTTAAAGGCACACTGTCAGGTGAACTTTGCAGGTTTTCAACCCAGGCATCTGTACCTCCATGTGAGGACCTGCTCTAACACTCATGGAAAAAGCCTCTAAGAACTGCCGAAGGTTCCCCTGCTGGTTGCCCCGTTTTGTCCTGGTTTGCCCGCAGTGCAGCAGGAGCAGGGTGGGTTCCCCGTGCGACGTGAGCGCCGAGGGCTGCACATCTCTGTCACCGGGGATCCTTCGGAGCCACCAAGCCATCCTCTGGGCTGGTGGGCGCTCCTGCACTTCACTCTCCCACCTCTCAGCTTCTCAGGCACAGGGAGGAGGGAAGGATTGCTCAGCGATGGATGGCAGTTTGCTCATAGTTGAATTAATCCTCAACTGCGTTCCCTTTGTGGCCTCCTTGCCGCGGAGTTCAGCAGGGATAGTGGCTGTCCCCCATGCCCGTACCTCCCTCCTTGCTCCTGCAGCGCCAGGGAGGTTTCTCGGTGGGTTCAGGTGCCACCCCGCAGTGCCCTCGCTGGGCTCTGGCACGGGGGGACCCTCAGGTACATGTCCCCAGGCTGCCTTTGTTTAACTCGCTGGGCTAAACCCTGCTTTTCTTCTAATGCAGCCTTCTCTCTTTAATGGCCATGGGTGTTTTATCTCTTCTATCTTGGCCTTTTTCCACCTCCGTATTTAAATTCAGTTTTTCAGTTTTCCCTGCGCTTTTCCCTTCCAATTTTCAATTGCAACTGTTGTGATCAGCTGCCGCTTTGTTCTTCTCTCTGATCCTTTCACCGCCCCACTGAGGTGAGGTCCCTCATTCTTCGGGCCCACATGATGTGAGTGGGTGAGCAGTGAGCAGATGACAGACTTAATTTGCAGGTGTCTCCCTCCTTTTGCTTTTGACATCCTGTCATTTGCCATGTCCTTATGTCTAGGGAGTTATTTCTCAGTGTTGTGCAATCCTTTTCTAGGTTAGCATTGAGCAATGTTAATTATTTCAGAGACAGTCTTTATATACGGAGATATTTGTTGAGGAAAAGGACTTTCAAATGTGTTTCCTTTAAAAACAGAGGAAAATGGACAAGGCAAAGAAGTAGTGGCATAGTTTTAAAACATGTCTACAGCTGCTCTAAGCCAGGAGAATGGCATAGTTTGCAAGCTGTACATTTTTGTTCCATTGCAAAGGTAAAGTTTATAACAGATTCATTGGCGTGTGTTCCTTTTTAGTCTTAGGAGGTGACACATATGAAAGGTTTGGTCTGCTGGGCCCAGTTGCCTTCTGGGGAGGTGAACCATGTCTGTCTGCAGAAGTGCAGGGTAGTTGATGTGTATGCAAACTTCTTATTTACACCATCATTTGTTTACAAAAACTGGGATGATTTACTACAAAGGGTGTCCAGAGTCCTCTTCCTGTGCATCCTTTGCGTGTCTCCTTGTGCCTGGTGGGCACCTCTCATCCATACCATTAACTAACTTTCCAGAGGGAAAAGGGAAAAGGAAAGGTAACCTGTGCGATAATGGAGTCAGGTATGAGTGAAGAATTCTAAACATGTACAATGTGCACACTTAAGTCTAATCAGATTTATTTAATTGCTGTTTAATTTCCCTTTCAACATCCTAGTGTGCTTTTTATTATTCAATTTATTATTTTTTTTAAATTCTGTTAGGTGATCTCCCCAAAAGTCATTGTTCTTAATCATTGATATTCTGCCTCATTTTGGGAGAAGAATGTGAGTAAAAATGTCCTGAACTGTAGGTCTTGTGAAAGGTCCTTTGTCTTTGAGCACTACAGATATTATTTCCTTGGAATACTTCAGTTATGCCTAACCTTATGGGAAATCATCTTTCCCTTTGAGGAGTTTCCTTTCATTATTTTAAACATTTCTGAGAATGACAAGTGAGATTAGCAGAACACAGTATGCATTTGGGGAAAGGAAAGATGAATAAGAAATTTAAATGAGATGAACATCGATATTGCTTTTTTATGGGCTTCATGTTGTTGTATGATTATGAAGGGCAAGCACTGCTAACAACTCATTAGTGGGAGACCCCATTTTCTTTAACTGTGGCCTTAAATGCGCAAGACCTGTAGTAAAATAAATGCGGGTACATCTGTGATGTAATAACAAAAAGAGGTAACAGCTGGAAACAAATTTTTAAATCTTCAGTGCTCACTCTGAATGATAGTTGATTTTTATGTTCAATATTACAGTTCATAGCTGGCAGGGAAATAAGAATCCACGCTGAAGTATTAAAAAACCAGAAATATTTATTTTATTTTTTTGTGTGTGTCTTAAACTTTCAGGCTTTGTTGCTGTAAATTATGAATAGCATCTGGAATTTAATATGGTTGCATGCTGCATTTTGTGACTAAATGGATTGTGATAATTTTTTCTTCATAAATGAAATAAATGTTCAGATTCCTTTCAGTGATTGCATGTTCTGACAGACTTCAGAGGGAATTATTGGTACTACAACCTTTGAAAATTAGGGCAAAGACAATGTTGTGCAGTGCTGTTTGTGGAGAGGTTTGCAGACAGATGTGCAAAATTCAGTTCTGGCACAACCAGAAATCACCAGGAAGCTCCATCCTCTTCCAGCATCTTTGTGGGAAGATGGTCTCCTTTCTATGAATTTATTTCCAAACATGTTACTTTAACTTGTATTTCTCAGGTTGTAATTATGAGGCTTTTACAACAAAGCTGGCATCCTTTCTGTGAACCTGAAAAAGTTTAAACACATTTCACATTTGTGTGGTTGCTTGGTTTGCTTTTTGAACTATCTGATAAATCACCCTTTTAATATTAACCTAAAGATGGGCCAAGCCAAGCTGAACAAGCTGAGTTAACTCTGAGATAGGATATAGAGCATTTGACCAGCTGGGGAAGGTGACAGAGTGAATGCTTAAGCCAACCTGTCTAATAAGGGAGTTTGTAACCGTTCCCCCTGTCACAGAAGGCTCTTTTACATGCTCTATTTATAATGTCCTGTTTTCATTTTGTTGTGCCTTTAACAGCTATGCAAGGGTGATTAAAAACAGTCCCCCAGCTTCCTGTGTCACTTTTTACTCATCGTCACTGCTCTCAATGGTAACAGTTTAAACCTTTCCATGCCCATTAGCTAATTCCTGTTAAGAACGTAACATTGGCCTCTTTCTTTTTATTGCAAACTTCATGAATCTGCATTATTAATTTTTCATTGTCAGGCTTATGGGAACGATCCAAATCTGGAAATTTAAATAACAATTAATCTTCCTTGTTTTCTGGTCTTTGAATTCCTCTGCGCAAAACTCTACTTGACACAGCATTACTCTAGAATTAGTTTCACTGCCTTTGCCTAGCAACACAAATACGTTTTACACTTTCCAGGTTTCTCCTGTTAACTTCTAAAGCTGATTGTTGTCACCGGCATATCTTTGTTTGCTATTTATTTGTAACTAGGTGTCACGGCTCTGGACAGGCTCCCTGGGCTGGATGCTCCCCAAGCTCTGGCTGTAGGTCCCACCAGGCTGGAGCTGCGCTCGCTCAATCTTCCTGACTTTGAGCAGAACCCGGGACCGCCTTTGGCTCGGGGCTGCTACGCGCCTTCCCAAGGCACGCGCTCTTGATTGCTCAGACCTGCTCTCTGCTGCTTAGGCCTGCGCTCAGGCCGGATCTCCAGCAAGATCCTCCTGCTTTCACAAACTCAAATATTTGCACTGCTCTTCTTCGGACCGAGATGGAAATTTTCGCGCTGAACTTTTGACACTGCACAAAACAGACTGAATCCAAAACAAAGAAACATCTTCATGTCCTTGTGTGATTTTCCTCTTGCGTTAAGAACGCAGTTTTAGAGGAGGGCACAGTCTCTGCAGCCTGTCTTGCTGCCAGCCAACTCCCCTTCACCTTTGCCATTGCACAGTAAGGAGGGTTTATTCTTTGGCCCAAAGCCTGTGCCTTTGTTCATCTCTCTCTTGCTTTTTGCATCATCCGTCTTCTTGACCCACCCTATCTTCATGGATTTAAAAACAGTGTTTAATACTGTGCTCCCTCCGGATTGCCCCAGGAGGGTGGTTCTGCCTTCTCAGGCGATCCTTTGCAAACTTGCTGCCCAGCTCAGCACATTCTTCAAGTGTTAGCAACATCTTTGCTTGGTCTGTAGTTTCTCTGAAACAGAAGGTGTCAGAGGACAGTGTCCTCATCAGATTCACTTGGTGTGTGACATGGAGGGGAAAGAGTGAGCACATGAGGGCAGAGCACAGGTTTGCCACTGCCTGTCCTAGGCTCAGTGGGAGCTGGCATCGTTCTTCCTGGTGGGATCTGTCCTGTGTGTCCCCTCCCGAGACACCACCGTGTCTGTGTCCTGGCTCTGCACCCCGGTGAGCGTGTCCTGCCCAGGCAGGGAAGCAGCAGTCGGGCTGTGTGCCTGTGCAGGGCACTGGAGACCTTGGGGACGGGCTGAGCCCCAGCGCCTTACTGGATGTGTGGGACAGCTGATCCTGGCGGAGCATAGGGTGACTCAGGAGGGGAAAAAGGTGGCAGCAGGTAAGTCAGTGCTGGTTGCTCAGCAGAGACTTGTGCACTTACAGCCACACCTCAGATTTGTCATTTAAGAGCTGCCGCCAACACACTCTGCACCCAGCTGATGCCGGCGGTGGTGGGAGCCCCGGGGTTCCAAGCTGATTGCCCTGGCTGCATCTCCTCCTCTTGCTGCCTGCCCAGTCACAGCCCCAGAGGTTGTCACCCATCCCACCCAGTCACAGCCCCAGAGGTTGTCACCCATCCCACCCAGTCACAGCCCCAGAGGTTGTCACCCATCCCACCCAGTCGCAGTCCCAGAGGTTGTCACCCATCCCATTCACCCACAGCGCATTTTCAAACAGGGACAAGTGGAACGAACCTGTGAGCGGAGCCCATGCTCAGCTGTCTGCAGGGGGCTGGTGCTCGTGGTGCTCCTCAATGTAAATATTTCCTTGAGACTGTCTGTTCCTTTCAGGAAAATAAGTTCAATGTTCTGTGAGGGGTGCGTGTGTATTTGTGGTGGTTTTGCATAATATACAAGTAATTACTAGTTTTGTTGATTTTTAACAATGTATGTATTACACAAATGTGAGGTCAACTATTTGTTCTTTCTGTGCACAAAAAGAAGGCATTTGACTGGAGATCACTTTTTAGTGCGCATGCCCCAGCTCCACACACAGTCATGAATTAGTTACAGTCTGTATTGGGAAATATATTGTGAATATAATTGGCTTGGTGAAATGAAATATTTACAATGAATAATAGAAAGATACTAAAGAATTTATATTGAAAAAATTATTAAAAGCAGGAAAGGACATGACCTTATGTCAGTGATGGTTTTTGTTATTATAGGAATGAGGGGCTTAATTCCTGGAAGTGCTAGAGTGGTTTTTTGTTGGCTGAACGTGTCCTTCATAGTAGTCTGTTTGTCATCCCAACCTTTTTCTGAAAATGGAATTCAGATTTCTAGCCAAAAACATAATATTCTTTACTTTGCATTGGAGTTATGTAACAGATGGTGAGCTAAAATGTGCTCGGTGTTTCAAAATGATTTGATGACTCATAAAACTGAATAACACTTTTTCCTCAGATCATGTTTTGATTCTGTCTAGGGATGAGTAAAACTGTTAAATTAGAGAAAACTCCATCTGAAATATTAAGCAAGTATTTTAATCATGAAAATCTGTTGGGATTTTTATTAATTCATTTGCCTGTGGCTTGTCTTGCAGTAGGAAGTACTTGAGATCTCACAGGAGAAAAATGTGCAATTCCTGAAATGTTTAAGGAATAGCTGTAGTTTAGTCAACACTGAAACGGCAAACAAAACCCTCAAGTTCTCTGAGAGTTCAACTCTTGTGTTTTAGCTGGAACCAATATAAAGTATCTCTCTTTAAAACTGCTGTTTTCTCATATATTTGGAATCAGCGGGAGACAGATTCCTTTGGAAATACTTTAGAAGGTTTACTGGGAAATTGGGTGTCTGGTTCATTAAATGTCTGTCCCTAATATTTGTGTGAGGAACAAACTTAAAAAGTGTGTGTCCAGTGCTGGAAGTTTGACACCATGGACATGTCCGGTTTCTGCTGGTATGATCCATCATTTTCTTGGACGTTCCAGTAGGTGCCCTGAGCTACTTCTGCACCACTGATGGAAGTAGGATAATGTCACTGATATTAATTAGGTCTCAGCAATGCACATTTGGTCCAAACAATCTGAGGCCATAGCTCAGTGTGACCCCTTTTAAGAAGCAAAGCTAAGTCACGATATTCTCCTTGGAACACATGACATTTTCTTGGGTTAGGAGGGGAAAAGAACAATGTTTGTGGTCTTAGCACACATTAATGTATTTGTGAGACCTGAGTAGTTCTCAGTACCCACAGAACTTCTGAGTCAAAGGGGCAGACAGTTCTCTGACTCAGGGGGTCTGACAAAGGAGATGGCCAGTGGCCAGCTTTTGAGTTCGGGTTAAGGGTTTTCATTCAGAACAAACTCTATTTATCCAGGCCTAAGAGAAAAACTCCATTACTGTACCTTACAACTCAGCTGTGGATATATTTGTAAGTTAACATACACATTACTATAGAAGAAAGCAGGAAGCCCAGAACACTTCTATCTTACAAATACACAAAAGTATATTATGTATACAAAGAATATACAATTTCGAAAGGGCTCTTAGGCCTGCTTGTGATGTTTACACAGAGACTTAGAATTGCCATTCGAGGTATACTGGCAATATTTGCCTGAAAAAGAGATGCCACCCCTTGGATTTTTTTTTTCTTTTTTTTTTTTTTTTTTTTTAAGGTTATATTTTCACTCTGTCTATCGAGTAGCTCAAAACTTATTTTTGTACAAGTTGCTCTGTTCTCAAAGCCCATAAGTAGATGTTAGAGTTCCAGCTTTTCTTCCTGGTATTCCATGTACGGCTCTATTTGCATTCTCTCAGCTCATGTTTTCTCAGATGCAGAAAATTATGTAATTAGTTGTGGGGTCTCATACCATCATTTCAGAGATGTTTCCCATTTAAATTAAAGGCCTGTTCTTCTACCCAATCAGTAATTGTCTAGATCTTTTAAGATCTCCTTCAGCTTGATTTAATTGTTAAACATTAATTTAGTGGGAAAAAGGCTTCAAAGGGGAAAAAAAGGACTGCTGGAGGGGCAAAATATTAATAGGTGCTTAAAAGCAAAACAGTAATTCTTCCCTTTCTAAGCTTGCAGCCCTTCAGGCCTAGTGGAAAAGAAACAATTGACTGTATTACAGGATTATATAGGTTTCATTGACTTAAAATGAACTGAAAGCAGCTGTAGGGAGATTTACCTCAAGTCTTTATTATTAACCATATGAGGCAGAAAGAAAAACAATGTTTTGTTTGAGTCAGAAAATACAATTTTCAATGGTGGTTTAGAAAAGGTTAGATAAAGAGGGCATTGCTTTTCAATAGGGAAAAGGTGAATAGAAAAATTCTGTTTTGCCAGCATTATGTACCATATGAAAGATTTTAGCCAGCAGAAAAAGAACCTATCTTATATTTGAAGGTTCTTTGTTTTGTTTCATTTCTGATGGATAATCTTGGAGTTTAGTACACTTGATATCTCTTTTACTTACTAATGACTGTAATGCTTCACTCCTTTGAATACTTCTACCATGAAAATGGAGATAAAGATAAAAAAGTGTTGCTTTTTTACAAAGAAAATCCTTCTAAAAAACATTGGTACAGGTTTTCCTCTAAATTTTCTGCCCTTGGTTGTTAAAAATTCTAATTAAGAAAGAACTGAGGGATTTTTAGGAAGAAAAAGCTCAGAATGCAAAGTCAGAATCTGTTCTAAAGGTACAGAATATTTCCTTGCTGTGAAATGTTAAAAATATTTAGGGTTATTTTACCTACCATAGACTTTTTTTGAAATCATACATGTCATTCAAATGCAGTTAATAATAGTTGTTTTATAAACTGTCTATACTCAATTACTTTTGTAATTCAGGATGTTGCTTTATTTCCAGTGATATGCTGAGAATGGGAACTTCTCACTCTCAGGTAAAAGTCCACTGTCGTGTGACAGTGTTGGGGGATAAGGAGTCTGTAACCATACACAATATGAATACAACCTGATACCAGTAAATAGATATTAGCATTTCAGAAAATATAAAACTTTCTGTTGTATTAGGATTTCTGACACAAGTTTCTTATTTTCACAGCTTACCTTTGTCCCAGGTCACATGTATTTTGTTAGGTAGTGGTACTGAATAGATTCTGAAATCCGTAAAAGGCTTTTTCTTCCTTTGGGTTGTTCAAGTGAAATGCTTTTATATAAATGTATCCACAGCAGTGTTCATTATGATGTGGGATGGAATGATATGATTCCAAACATTATGTTAGCTCTATATTTGGCATTGCAGCAGCAACATTTTAGCAGAGCCAAATGTGATTTAGGGATATAAAAAATAAGTACAAAAAAAAAATAATTTATGGACATTGAAGAAAAGCTGGAATTAAAATCTCGCTGATATTCCAAAATATTTTGTTAACCTATAGACCAGCTGCTCTTTAGTCTACTTTTGATTGGATCAAAAATGAAGCATTCTGATATAAGACTGGACAACTTTGTGTAGCTGTGAGTGGTTATGCACCCACTTACTCATAAAGTTCCTTCTTCAAAGGAGAGTCTACAAAGAAAAATGTGGCTGATTCTGTCTGAGCAATGTAGCTTTGAAGTGTGTATTGTTGCATTCTCTGGTACTCTGAGTATGTAGAGGTGGAGTTTTCCCATGTTTAAGAGTTGTTTTACACCCTCATATTCAATTAATATTTTTATGCCATATGCAATTTCTCAAACTCTTTTCAGTAGGGCAATGTCTTTTTGAGGTATTATCAAGGGTAACTTTCAGAACCTGCAGCATCACCATCTTAATTGTCTGTTTTGAGTTTCATACACTTCTGGAAGAGATGCTCTCAATTCTGACATTCATGGAGCCAACATACCACTGAACTACCAATTTTTTCTCTCCAATTCATAGAACCAAAGAATGGTTTGGGTCAGAAGGGACCTTGAAGTTCATCTAGTTCCAGCCCCCCTGTCATGGGCAGGGACATCTTCGACTAGACCAAAGGCCCAGCCAGCCTGGCCTCGAACACTTCCAATGATAGTGTGTCTTTCTTTTATAAACCCTTCACTAAAGGGTTATCTTCCTACAGCTTGAGAGCAGCTATTGCAAAACACAACTTCAGTCTGGTAGACCTCATTTTTCGATCTTAAGTTAGAGAAAGGCTGAATACTTTGTGAAAGTAAAACATCTTACTTTTTTTCGAGTTTCCCATCCAGAGCCACTATTCCTTCATTTAAAATGTAAGCCATGGTTCCTAATCAGCCTGAATTCAGATAACACCACACATGTTTCTCAACCTAAAGAAACTGAAAATGGTGCAGTAGCATAGAAGAAAGCATAGCATTTACGGTCTGCTTTGATCTGTCAGTTATAAGGGACTTCTCCAGATTTAGTAGCTGCTTTTTTGGCTTTTACAGTTGAGGCAATCTTGATACAGAGAGATTAGGCAACTTGCCCAAGGTCTCAGAGGGAGTCACTGACACAATTGGAGCTGAACACCGAACTCCTGTCTTGTTCACAACTTCTCGATCACAGGCTGGGAAGCTACACTTGCTCTGGCATTCAGAGGAGCTTCTTTCTGGAACCTCACTCCTGTTTGCTTCTCCAGCAAGAAATCCCAGTCTTCCTTAGCTCCCATAATTTCCTCCTCCCTTATGCTATCAGCAGACACTCTTTGTTATCAATGTTGCCTCCTAATAAGAAGTCCAAGGACCTGCCACTGAGTGTGCGTAGGAAGTGAATGCTTTCATTCAGGTTGATGTGTTTCATGCTCAAAAGTATTCACTTCTAATTGAAACCTCCAAAAGATAAGAGTTCACAGGGGAATTTGATGTATTTGCTGTAGATGGGTTGTCAGACTGGCTAAGTGCCATCCCATACTCCGGTGGGGGTGGGAAGTGGAGAGTGGACGCAAGTGACCTGAAGTACACCTGAATCGTTTGCACAACTACACATATAATTACTGGATATGTGCATGCATTTACAGTGCTGTAATTGCATGTCTGATGTACTTTCATATTCATCTGTTAATCTGCTGAATAGAACAGAAATATTGAACGAAATGAAACATTCCTGATGAGCAATTTTACTTCATGTACATACTCACAAAAGGAAAACTAACCTGTGTGTATTGTGACTTTGGGTCAGTGTTCCTGACAAAGTGGGTGTTGTTTGTAGGACAGGAGTAACCTCCCTCCTGGGAAGTGACTTCCAATTATTTGTGTATAGGATGCACAGAGTGCTCTGCTTCCTTGGGCAATGTTCTCCATTCAGAGTTGTGAGGGGCACATTCGTTGGGTTGTTAGTGATCAACAGGAGTTATGAATTATTGAAAGTTAGCACACCTTTCAGGCATTTCAGGGCAGTAATCTGAAACAAGAAGAGGCACATTGCCCTAAATGAATACGTTTTCATTCAGTGGGTTATTCACTTAGCCAACATTAAATGTAATCCTCTATGAATCTCATGGCCACCTCCTACTCTTTTCCTGTCAGTCTTCATCCACTCCAAAATCATGAATTCAGTCTTCAAAAGAACAGTAGTTTGGCTAATTCACTATGTAGTTTTCTATAAGAAATACAAGAGGGATTCTATAGAATTACTGCAAAATATCTAAAGGTCGGTAGTTCCTAATATTTACATTACAATTAAAGTATTCTCTTTTTCATTTTCTCTTTTCCCCCTCTCCTTTCCTATCCTCCTTTCTTTGCTTTTCTTCTTTCCTTTAACTTTTCTTCTTTTTTTCTTTGCTTCTTTCTTCTTCTTTTCTTTTTTAAGATGGAAATGTGTTTGCCTCAGTCATATAGCATCAGCAGCTCTTTTTATGCTGATTTCATTTTCAGACAAGGCAGAGGACACTGCTGGCCATTGCGATTTACTGCACACCAGCTTTGCAGAATATAATGGAGCAGGACAGTATTCTTTTTGATGTGGTTAATCTCTGTTGTGCTTGTGCCTCTCCTGAAAACTGCACTGTGTCAGAGAGTCTTTTGTAGCCAATGGTGACAGGAAGATCAACAGAGAGAGGTTGCTCCATTAACCTCTGAAGTAATGAAGTTGCATTTCAGGCAGTCAACACTCACACTGCCAATTTATTATCATTTAAGAGGAAGTGAAACTACTTCAAGCCACTCTGGTGTCCACGTTTTGATAAATACACAGAGTGCTAATGTTCTAATGCTAACAATCAACCTCGAAGGGACCTCTAATGGCATGGGATGCTGTGGCTGTGTGTCTTGCTCTTGCAGAATGATCAGCCTTCTCAGAACCAGCACCAAGGAAATAGGCTCAACCTAGTTATTCCAATACTGATTATGCAGGTGTAGTTTTGCTGGGAGTGCAAGCTGTATCTGTCCACATGGAAATGCTGAAAATAGATAAATCATTTGATAAAAAAGTCTTTTAAACTTTCAAGGGAGCTGAATTTAGATCTCCAGATTTGCTTTTATTTAATTCTGGTTTCCCTGGGGATACAGATTGTTAAGGAGATTACTTTTCATCTCAGAAATGGACATAACCAAAATCTTGGGAACACATTTAAACCTTCAATTTGTTAAAATCTTGGAGGATTGTCTGACCTTGTAAGATTTTCATGACCAATAGTCAGATCCTGTGAGAACAGCTTTCTGAGGAAGCAATAACACTAGTCTCCCCCACCTCAGCAGTAAAACAGGCTTGTAAAAGAAAACATTGCAAAGCTGGCATGACCATACCCCCATTCTTCCCGAGTTCTGCTCCTAGGCATGGTCTTTGGCACATATTTTTTCCTGCTAAGGGTAGTGTAATTTACATGTCTGGCTTTCCATAAGTAGTGAAAACACTTTTTATATATAAAAAATCCAGGTGGTTTCATAGCCATATCATACATTCCTTTTCTCCCAGGGTGACATAAGTAGTTATTTATCCACAGTATTTCAGAGACACAGAATCAAGGTGGCCAGTTAAGTGCAGTATGTTTCTGCTGGTGCCTTGCCGGATTTCTGATGTATTTTGGTTTGTGCTGTGGGCCCAGTTTTGGCTGCAGATGGATCTTTGAGTATTTGCTTCCTGGGACTATTTGACACAGCTCCACGGAAATAAATTGAAAGCCTCTGTCTTCTGTGGGCTTTGGAGACATCCTTTTAGTGTCTTTTGTCTGGGAAGAGAAAGCACTCAGTAAACCAGGGGGAATGTTACCTGCATTGTATAAAAGAATATTGTTTATGAACAGAACACTCAGCCATGGCCTCGTGCCCACCGTGTGCGATGACTCTTTCCTTGCCTTTCCTGTCAATAGCCTGAACTATCCTCTCTCTCTGAACTGTAACTCTTCTTGCTGCAAAGCAGATTCTCTGGCTTGCTTCCTTTGTCTTGCCTCTGTGTAGGGAAGGCGGCTGCATCTCCTTGCTTGGGCTTTCCTTGGGCAGTGGATCTGGACGTGTGTCCAGTGGCTGCCGGGGCAGAAGCTGTGCCGGGGTGGGAGCAGTGGCTGTGGCCAGCGCAGCGTGTGCCCACCAGCCCCATCCCCAGCAGAGCGTCCCCAGGGCTGTGCCGGTGCAGCAGGGTTTGGAACAGCGCTGGGCGCTCGGCTGTGTGCCACAACTTGGCACAAACCTGGTGCCAGAATGAGGACCACAAGCATCTCCCACGTGTGCCACAAAGCTGCACCGAGCAACGCAGCCCGCGAAGCTTCATGGATTTTCTCCCACTCCCTCTCTCCCTGCCCACACGACATGTTTTGTCCATGCTGAGACAACAGGTGTTCAAAACTCTCCCTTTTGTCTTGAAACTCTCCCTTTCGTCTCAAAACTCTCCCTTTTGTCTCTAGGCAGAGGGGTTTGGGAAGGGCCTCCTGCCAGGTTAGAGCACAAGGTTGCTTCTGAGCGCCTGACTCGACACACAGAGCTTGTTTTTTTCAGCTGCTTGGGAGTGGGAGGGGATGGGAGCTCTGCCCCGGCTGCCCCAGGGATGGACCTGCAGGGACACACACACACTGCTGCCAGGGCAGCACGGCCAGGGAGCGTGGCGAGGGTTATGGCACTCGACAGCATTCCAGCAAAAGGGTTTGAATATTGAGGGAACAGGGCATGGAACCTCTGCCACCTGCACAGCCGGTGCCGGCTGCAGAACATCCAAGCTGCCCGAGGTCTTCAGTTTGTGCAAGGGCATGTCACAGAGGAAGGGGGAAAACTGTCAAGAATTCCATAGCAATGCCAAAGCCAGAGAAACACGGGCAACCCTCTGTGGGTTAGCACCGTTTCAATGCTCTCTGCCCTCTCGACCCCTTCCTTATTGTCATTACCAGCATTCGTAAAGCAAACGAAAGGCACAGGGTGTGTGGACAGAGAAGAGAGATGGAGTCTGTGTTGTTGGGTATTGCAGAAAGACCTTCTTGGCGCTGTTATCAGACTTTCAGGTATTGAAGATGTTTTCATTTAACACAGTATTAGTTTATATTTTGTATGCATTTTCAAAAAGGTGAGATAAGATTAGGCAATTCTGAATTATAATTTATAATTCTACAATTTGTTATTAGTGTTTGAATTCTTTTTTTTGTGATTTAAATGTACAGTACACTGATCCTCGCTTCTTCCCTTCTATGTTTAGCCAAAGTGAACTGCTGAAGAATGTGAAATATATTATTTTTTTGGCACTGACTCACAACTGAGTCAGTGAACTTTTTTGCACTTACAACTAAAATTGGATTCTAGCTTTCAAAAATTTATGACAATTGCTCCTTCTTGTGGCTTGAATGTTGACATATAATTAATTTAGGATTTCTTCTTGAGATTTCCTGTCTAGGTTTGTACCTGTCACAAAAATATCCTTGGAAGTTTATCTAACAGCTGGAACACCAGGAGAGTCGATTGAAATTTAGCAGAGATTTACTGGGGCCAACAGGAAGTGCTCAGAGCAGGATGGCATAAATATGCAGAAAGAGCTCTTTTATTTCAGCTGTTTTAAAGGGTCCCAGCACAGGCTGATAGTGGCATAATCCTGAAAAATGCTGACACTGTGTCAGCAGCAACAGGAGCACAGCAAAGGATTCCACAAGCATGGGTTGGCACTTTGTTGAGTATGCACAGAATGGAGCTATGTCTGTTGCCTTCCCTCCATCCCAGCTGCCCTGCAGCTTTCAGCTCATTCTGACAAACCAGATGTATTTACTGGAAATTTCCCATGGAATGGTTTTGAAATCTTGTTTGTTCCTCTGCAGGATTGAAGGAATTCTGAAAATCCAAAATCTAGGTTGCAGTGACTTGAAGGATTGGGCTGATGAAATTTCCTTTAGATAAAAGTAAAATGAAGCATATGGGAGTAGGGCAACCCCAACACTACATCCTCAATTTCAGGATGCAAATTAGCCATTACTCTTCAGGATGGAGATCTTGGAATTATTGTACACAGTCCTCCAAATCTTAGCTTTATTTGCAGCAGTAGTAAAGAGGAGAATCAATATAATAAATACTTGGGGAAAAAAATAGCTATTTAAACACAAAGCCATTTTTAACCCCTGTACCAGTTCAAGGCCTGCCCACATCTTTTCTATTCCATATATTTCTGATAAGTCGCTGAGAATAGAGAGCACAGAAAAGGCTAAAAAAAGAAGATTTTTAAATTGTTTCCACTTAAAGAGAAGTGCTTGCAATATAATCCTTCAGTTTGGAAAAGAAGAATAAATATGAGAAATCTCTAAAACCATGAATAGTCTGAAGGGTGTGAAGATGAAATGAGTGGTAAATTTTCCCACAATGCGGACTCTGAGTGAAATGAGCTGGCAGTGGTTCTACATATAATACAAGCAATAGTGACTCAAATATCATGTAACTGTTGCTCACACTTGCCATGCCAACTGCGGAGACCACAAGGATAAATGAAACTGGAGCAGTGCTAAATGGTTTGTGGATGGTATTGGTCTACTGAGGGTTATTAAATGCAATGTTTTGGTTTCAACTGGAGCCCTGAGCTCTCGGGGGCACCTGCATTGCAGGGAGCCTGGAGGGTGCATTCCCTGAAAGGGACGGCCAGCCCCGTTTCCTCCTGCATAGGGACAGTGTGAGTTGTTCCTGATCTCTCCCCACTTTGAAATTTGGAAGACAGATAAATTAGTAGTTATTATTGGAACAGGCTGCATTTTCTAGGAGCCTAAGAAAACATTTTGTGATCATTATTGTGGCAGTGCCTAATGGTGGAAGGTACTTTTCTCGGGGAATTAAAAATAAGACTTAGTTTAATGAAATGAAAAATCCCAAAACATTCGGTTGGGGAAAAAAAGAATCTTCAAAGCACACAGGTGATCCTCCTCCTCCTTCTATTTTACATCCTGTGTTTGTGATCGTGTGACTTGCATGGGATTTTTTGTTGAAAATTAGAACTAAATGGGCCACACAATTGCTAAACAGTTTGGTCGCAATTTATCAGTTTTTTTAATAATAGCAGCAAGTAGAAAATGTCACCACTGTAGTTTTATATGATTTCATAATGAAGTTCATATTTTCAGTTGTGTATGTTTACCAGTCATTTGATACTTGCATGGAAGGTCTGAGTATCTCCTTTGGAAATCTTGCAATCTAAGCCTCTGATCTCTCCAACTCTTACACACAAGCGTGCTTTTGAGTTTAAAAGTGTTTATAAAGATGATGTTTGAATATTGGGGGGAGCAAGATTTTGCTTAAACACTTGCTTATTGCTATTTTATTATTTCCCTGTATGCAAAAGTCATTATCATTGGTCTGCTGATAACTGCATGGCACTTTATCTGTGTGCCTTTAGTTAAATGAAAGCCTGTGAGGTCCCTTTCAGGATAAACTCTTAAGCCTTCCCCTAGTATTAGGTGCACTTCTAAGTCTCACTTGGAGTAAAAATTAAAACATATGCTTATATGCTTACCAGAACTGGTCCCTAAGTCTTCCCTATCATGCACTGAGAAATGCGTGGGCAGAGCCATAATTGTGGAGAAGCTCATAATATCGGGGCCTAAATTATAAAAATTATTGCATAATTAGACCACACAAGTTAGATTTCAAAATGCTGCATATTACTTGGATAGGTATTTAAAAAATAAGTAGCTGTCGAGCATGTATGGTCATGTTCACAGTGCCACACACAGTCATTGTAGCGCTTCGGCAGTTCGGAGGGTTTTAAGTAGATCCAACATTGGTCTTCAAATAGACCAAGCCTACTAATACTTTCCGTAGTTGCAGCTCTTTCTTCTTGACATTAAAAGATTCAACTGCAAATATCACACTTCACTTTCATAATGGGTTCATAATGTGAACCGTGTAAAATAAAAAAAATGTATGTAGGATCATTTGGAGGGCAAGAAGATGAAAGTGCCTCCCATGTACTGTAAAACAGGCTTTTTTATACAATAGAACTCTGACTATCCTTTGGCATACTGATTTCTTTTATATTATTATTAATATAATAAGCATGCCTCACAATGTCCTCCACAGCACAATTAGTATTTAAATATAACTGATAGGATAACTTCAAAGAGTAAAGGGCTATTAACGAGCAGAACAAACTAATGAAATGGCATGTTAATGGTTTGTCTAAATTATGAGGTATAGGTGGGAATATACAGCTGTTGGCACAGATATTCAGATCCACAGAGCAATGCCCTGAATCTCTAGTTTATTCTTGACTGTAGAAGATGAGCAACCTGAGGTGATCGGGAAAGCAGGCACAAAGCATTAGATGCATTTTTTTTTTTAAATTGTTTGTTATTGTTTGGTTAAGGAAAAAAAATTCCAGCAAATTTTTGCTAACTTACTAGAGTCATCTGCCCTAAGGACACCGTGCTATGACCAACACTTCTGTAAAGTCCTGTCCTTTCTAGCCAAGAATCCACCCTTTTCCTTAGGGAAGAAATAGGAACACACATAAAGGAGCTCAAACCTGCACTCAGCCCTCATCGCCGCCACCCCACTCCAGCCAGCCTTTGGGTACATCAGAAGAAGGAGTGCAGCCCTTGTACGCCTCCCCGTTGGCTGGAATGCTTTTGGATTAAACTTCCTCACCACAACCACCAAATTTATTAGTATTTACTCTGGTACAACATCTAGTAACCAATATGCTTCTAACAACAGTGTGGTAGCAGCCACAGTAACTAGAGTTATCCAAGCACAACAGCCAGCCAATTTTAGCTATTAAATATTGACTGACTCTGGCCGGATGCATGAGGTAAAACCCAAATCACACTCCCTACAACCAGACAAATATGTATGAGATTTTAAGAATTTCCTTCTAGTCTCAAACTATCAGCAAATCTCAAAAGATGGCAGGAAAAAAAATAGCTCCTACAAATTCTAGAAATTTCCCTCATGCAGAGAAAAGCCACAGCTATAACCTTACTTGGCTCAGGCAAACTCCTAAGAACAGGAAAAAAATGCTCCTTCATCACTGGTGGCCAAAGAAAGAATGTGCTTTGCCCTTTTGTCCCTCCAAAAGGAGTGGTCAGTCATTTCTGCGAATCAGTAAGTGGAAATTCATGGAGCCCTTGGCTGTGCTGCCAGCACAGGGAGCTGGGGCTCCCAAAGAGCCCGGAAAAACACAGGGGATGGCACCAGGGAAAAAGAACAAAAGATTGCCAACCCCTTCCCTCCTTCAGCTTTATCATGCTCTGCACATTTAACCTCTTACATAAGCTTTGGCTCATCTGGGGGTGAGGGCAGAGGCAACACGTAACAGGCTCAAGAGAGAGACAAATGTTTCAGATACGCAAGTGTTCAGCCAACTCGTTATTTGCTCCCTATCTCCAGCCTGGTAACTCCTGGCAGAGATGAATCCGCAGGGATTTACAAAATGTGGGACCACAGTGCAGCTTTGAAAGGCAAACAGAGCCTTCGGAACCGAGGGACTACACGTGTCCTCACCAATGTGCCGTAGAAACCTTGCACTGTTCCCAGGAAAAGTGTGGTCCCCAGGGAAATGGGAGGTGTATTCCTCTGCATATTGGGTTTTAGAACTTAAATCTGCCTCTCAGTTATGTCTATAATAGCTCCTTTTATTAATTTAATTAATCTTTCTTGTCCATTTCATGATTCAGTTTTTAAAATCTAAATTAGATATGAGTTTTATCTTAAAGAAATGAAAAAAAAACACAAAACACTGGAGAGTGTTGATTTAAATAAGTGAATGCTCATAACTGAAGCTTATGCCAGAAGAGATTTTAGTGGGTTCATTTTTTCTTGTTTCATTTTGCAATAAATTTCTAGCGACAAAGAATTCTCTCTCCACTGAAAATTTTGTCTTTTAAGAGAAAAAAGCATCTTGAGGTTTCCCCTTTTTTTTTTTAATTAAACAAAACATGCAGCAAGTCGCAATTAAATTTCAGTTAACAAAATGCAAAAATACACCCACTCTCCATCTGCTAAAAATAAATAGCACGAAAAGTAATTTCACATCCCTGACAATGACGACTGTGTTTATGACATATTTCTGGTGCTGTACTCCACTCTCCTATCGCTGCCAGCTTGCGTCCAGTATTTAGAAATAAAACAGAAACACATTGAACTTGCTGAACTAGATGTTGCCACACTGCAGCTCTAATGGGCTTAGTGACCACAACCTACAGGGGCCAGAATGTGTCAACAGCAAAAGGGCCAACCTCAATCACTGTCTGTGCTTTTACAAAGTTGTTACATGTTTAATTCTTTGCAGCTTAGTTCTCCCGCTGTTTTGGCTGCTCCAAACCAAGGCTCATATATTGCAGCAGCCCCCTCTACCTCGTATAATGCCACAAAGGTCCCAGCAGGAGACCTTTCAGTGGAGCAGACAAGCCACAGGCGAGGGCAAACAGGGCATCACAACTTCCTAATAAGATGACTTATTAGATTGGGGGCTTGACACAGCTTTTATTTAACCACTTCTTTGCCCCAGCCCCGGGGAGCACGGGCTGTGTGTGCGCTGCGTGTGCGCGCCCAGCGCTGCCCGGGGCGCTCCGAGCGGGGCGCGGGGCCCAGCGCCGGCCTTAGCGCTGCGCCACTGCGGGCGCTCCGCGCTCGGGGCCGGCTTTGCGGGGCGCGGGTGTTGCGGGGCCGGCAGTGCGGGGGTTAAGGGGGCCGTGCCGAGGTTTCCTGCCCGCACTTGCCGCGTGTCCCGAGGCGGTGCCGCCGCCGCCGGGAGCCGAGCGAGCCGCGCCGGGCCAGGTGGCGGGCAGGCAGCGCCGGGTTATTAAGCAGCACAGATCGCAAAAACCTTGATCTTCAGAAAAAAGGGAAAAAATAAAAAAAGGAGCCCTAATTAGTCCCGAGCATGAGAATAAATGGCATTCCACATCGGCCAGGATGGAAAAGGCACCTTCCGATTTCAGCCAGGGATGCCTGTTCTAGGCAGCTTTCAGCATCGCATTTGGGAACCTTGTTGTTTGAGCCACTTTTGTACTCGAGTTCTTTCCCTGTCACTTCAGTTCGATTTAAATAACAACAACAACAACAACAAAAATAGAAGTTGCGATGGTCTCACGTGCTGCATCTTAAGGAAGTCATAAATGTTGTGACAAAGAATCCTGGGCCCTGTCACAACCAACTCTGTGGGTGACCCAGGGTCTCCTGGAATCGATAGGAATTCTTCCGTCATCTTCACCCTGCTCCAGCTCAGCCCATGGCACAGCCCCCCACTGAAACCATCCGGAACATTCCCTATAACCCTCTTTTTAAATTTGCGTGAAAGTGACAGACTGAAGAATATGTGCTGAGTTTTCTCACATTTCTGAAGAGCTTCGATTCGGACTAGGCTTGTTTTATGAAAAGAAAATGGTTATAAGAGAAAAATAGCTGTCTTTTAACTCATAAAGCACTTGTCTAATTTTGATTTATAAACATTCCCAGTAGAAAAGGCATCCTTGTCCAAATAGTCTCAAGGTTCATAAACTTCATCTAATTTTATGATATAATTGTACAGTAGTTTTCAAGGACTCTTACTCTCTAGAGAGCTTGAATCCATTTGATTTTATTCATCCCAATAGCATCTGCTTTTATCCCTAACTAAGATTAACAATTCTGGCATTATAGCAATGTGGAAAGTTCATCACATTCGTGCAGTGATTCTACCACCAGATGCAGATCCTTCTGAAGTTTACTGTGTAATGAATTTAAAGCATAAATAGCAACAAATGGGATAAATAATTTCTTTGCCAGAAATGGAGCAAAGTTGATTTTGTCTTTATAAATAACTTTTTAGCCTTCAATATTTAATTAAATCACATGGTTTCTAGATCTTTCTTTTGACTATATTTTACTCATGCATTCACCCTTTTTAAACTTTTTTGTAACTATAAATCATTGAAAAAATAAAAAGAAAAATGGTTTTACTTTTACAGTGCAGCTGAGAAGATATTTTCTTCCATCTAAGAAATAAACCTCAGAATTCCCTATTAAAAATTAAGAGTTATCATTACCAGGGATATTTCACGTTATTATAAAAGGGGGATTTGTTATTAGGATTTTGTAAACTAGGTTTGAACTCTTTATTTTCTGAAAGGATCAGCACATTAAGAGTAGGGCAGGACACCTTTTGCCTTGGTGTACCTGAATGTTGTCAGACAATTTCGGATCTCCCAGGTAACATTTCCTGAAGTGGAGTTTTTAAGAATGACTAAAATTTGTTCTCCTCCAAGCAGGGTGTTTACTTTCCATGTCCAGTGTTCTCCAGATAATGTGCAGTGCTGCACTTACCTTTCGAATCAAGAAACTTCCTTGAGCATTACTTTAACCTGTGGGCTTTATTGATTTGAGACGTAAAAAATTGTATGCCAAAACTTTGGTTATTATAACTAGTTCTAAACAAGAAAGACTAACATCAGTTTTGACAACAAACAAAACCAGTTTTTGTTCTATCGGTTATGTTTAAAAGATTCCAATTTCAAACCAAACACAACTTGTGGTTATTCTGTCAGATATTTATATAGCCACTGGGGCGCCATAGTTATGCACCGCATACATCATTGTATTTTTAAAATGTACTTAATGAACATTTTTTCTTTTCTGGTAACTACTTCATTGCCTTAAATGAATGCATTCCAATAGAATTTGTAACAAATGAGCACTTTGTGTTTGCATTAATGCCAAACACGTTTAACAAATTTTTAACAAGGAACACTGGCAAAAAGCCAAACTCCTAGAGGGACACTGAAGGAATGCTATAAATTTAAACTAGATTTTACCTTTTCACTCAGCCCAACAAGTGTCTTAGGTGTCTTTGGCATCTCAGCATTGGAAGTTTCCTGCATAGGTTGGCTACGACTTTATGTCTTAATTATTTCTCTTCTTGGCCCTCCTCACTGGAGATTTTCACATCGATATAGCAGGCTTTAACAGGCTCCTGTGTTCTGTCGAAAGTGAGAGGTGGGTTTTCATTCTTTCCCACAAGAGTTCATCCAGGAGGAAGAACCAAAACCAGTATCTATTGCTGGGACTGTAATGACAGAGAGGTTCAAATAGCACATATCATGCCATTGTCATATCCTGTGTTAAGGAGACAACACAGCGGCAAGTCCAGCCCATCTCTGCTCCCCAGCATTGTTTCTTGTGCTGAGTTGCAAATATTTGCAACTGCACTTGAGGGGCAGGGAAAGGCAGCCCACAGTGCTCCCCCTGGTCCAGGCTCTGGGCTCACACAGAAGCCACAGATTTTTGGCTGAATCAAACTTCTGGGAGGTTTTCAGTTGTTAAGTTATGCCCACATGGTACATGTCAGTAGAGACCTTGGGAATCACCTAGTCTGTAATACATGTTCGTATTAAAAGTGTTACAAGTAGCTCCACAAACCACATGCTTGCTCTTTACTTGTAACTTAATATATTAATTTAATTTTTACTATGTTATTTCAGTTTTAATCAAATGCAGGAACTGAAAAATAATAATACTTAGCACTCATCCAAGACTCTTAAGGCACATTACAAACATTAAGCCTTGCAAATTCCTGTGAGGAGCCTGATGTTATGCCTGCTGTAGCAAAGAGCAAGTTAGACATGGAAAAATAATAGGAGTTTTTCCTTAGTCACACAATAAGCTGGTGGCAGGGGCAGAATTTAGAGTGGTATGTGCCAAGGCTTTTTCTTTGTTAATTGAGTCATTCTTTTCATGGTTTTTGCACAGACAAAGGTAAAAATTGAGAATGCTTTATTATTTTTCTTCATGTCATTTAGACTTTGTTGTTGCAAGAGGCAGAGCTGGGTCCCAGGAGGTCACTTGAGAAAGACTTTATGAGTTATAGCCTTATTTTTAAATACTACTTTTCAGTATAGTTATTTGTTTCCAGAAAATGAAATAATTTCCCATCATTTGTTGGTACTCTGATTGCAGTAATGATGAATGAGTCTGGAGAAGGAAACTGAGGAATTCATCCTGACAGCTTTTAAAAGATGTCACATTGTAGTACAG
The DNA here is from genome assembly GCA_013396735.1 of Grallaria varia. Lineage (NCBI taxonomy): Eukaryota > Metazoa > Chordata > Aves > Passeriformes > Formicariidae > Grallaria > Grallaria varia. The sequence goes on from VWZG01006450.1 coordinate 3,657,895, forward strand.
ATGCCTTGTCATAGATTAAGGAGCAGAAATAACCCTAACAGGTTTTCATTAATGATATCCTTCTCTACTAACATTTGGTCAGATATCAATTCCCTGCAATAAAGTGGCTATTCCCTCTCTTTCTGACTCACTAATTACCATATCAGTTGTTGGCCTTTTATGTAGGTACCATGTGTAACAGGTTAGGAGAGGGCAATTTAAGCCTATGTGAATGGGTATCTGTTTTTGTATCTGGGTGCTTGTTGCAAACATTTGGAAAGCATATGGAGCATAATGGACATTAACCCAGATGTCAAAAATAGCCTGCATTTTACTACTGTTATTAAACAGTTTCCCCTTTAACCCCTTTGTGTTTACCCACCCTCTCCAGCTTGTTTCTACAAATCACTGCTGAGAGGAAAGGATTGGAAGTAAAAAGTACTAATCAGGCAGGTGTCTTTATCCAAAGCAAAAACAATCTGAACAAATATTTGTGGGCTACTACACTTTTATATCTTCACATCCTTCTGCTGTTTTCATTGACTGGTATCTAATGGACTGACAGAGGTGCCAAACTCGTAAGACATTAATTTCAGCTGGAGCACTGCTGATTCAGGCCCAATGTATGTTACCAAACTTTGTTTCTGTTTTAGAGGTTCAGTGACTTGTACCAAGTACAGCATTGAAGAAACAAATATAAATTTAATTTACTCAACCTCAGTTGGTATGTGACAGCAATATCCTTTTATATATTTATTTGGCTTACTTGAGAAATACTTTGCATTTCCTACCTGTGGTGAACAAGTTTTTGTTACACTTCCAATACTTGTATGGTTTCCTGATGAATGGGTGGGTTGATTAAGTGGGTGAGGTTTATTTGGGGGATTTCATTCTATAGTAAAACCCCACTGAAAATCTGGGGAGCAAGCTGGAGAGAGAGTGCATTTTGTGCTTTTTTGCTCTTCCACAGACTGGACGTTTTTTTCCAGGTTCCTATTTTTCTGAGCATAAAAGAGTGTTAATTGCAAAGGAACTTCAGCTTGTAAAAGAGTTACTATATTGAAGATTTGCTGTGGTTATGTCTTAGTGAGCCTGTTAAAAAATCCAGGCATTATTGTGCTACAGTTTCTGGAATGTACTCTCCTCATTAATTTATCCATGGTCTTCCTCTGCCCGTGTATCTCTGCGAATGATGATTAGGAAATTCTCGGCACGCAGAAGAATGGGAGCTATGCACCGTTCACGAAACGTAATGCGTGCGCTGACTTACAGTTTTCATAAAAAGTTTGCAAAGGTTTTATGTGCCAGAACTAGTAACATGATCTACTTTAGGAACTCCCTGGCTTTCCAGCTCTGCAGAAGTCATTTTTTAGACCATTCAAGGGCCAGATCCAAAACTTGTTAAAATCAGTGGGAACCTTTCCACATTTCAGTGGGCTTTGGATTAGTCCCTAAGTGTTTTAACCAGAAGAATTATACCAACCCCTCACTGGAAAAGTAGAACTATTCATCTATATCATTTTGTTTGATGTAAACTGTTCTATGTACTTTTGTATATATAGGTGAACTTGAGAATACGGATTTAAAATAATTTTTGAGTTTATTCTGTAAGCAGAATTATTCACAGAATAATTTCTCTTACAAATATTGGATTTTAGAATTTACAGGGGCATTTTAGTCAACTAGTTCTATTCAAAAAAAAAAAAAAAGTAAGTTTTCAGCTGTGTACAAAAGCCTAAGAACTGTATGGCAATTTCTTTCTGTAAAATTGGATGTTCTGGAAAGTTCTAAGGTTACATAAACGGAAGGGCAATAACAGAGCATCCCATACATAATGCATTTCAGATTTTCTAGAAACAGCGGATAGAGGAACAACTGCCCTGTAAAGTAATCATTTAATTCCTCCCACTCATCTGATACACAGATAATGTGAATAAGACCAATTCACTGCTCTCTGTTGGAGAAGTCGCTTGCAGCACAAGTAGTGCAACAATAAAAATCATTCAGGTCTCACCCTGTACTCACTTACAATCAGACAGAGATTCTCATCCGAAGTCTGTGATAGGCAGGAAGGCTCTTCCCACTGTCTGACTTGGGTCTACACCACTTGCCTCTCACAGCATTCCAGGTTTCAGCAGTGCCAGCCAAGCCATGAAGGGCAATCGACTGCTTGGGATTAGTGGGTGTGTGGCTCAAAAACTCATAACAGATTGGAGTGTATTGTAACTTCAGTATATCTGCGCTTCTTGTATCCATGAGACCTTTCTCTGCTGTGAAAGAACTTAAAGTGAACTCAAAGTGCTTAAAATGTAACAATAAAACAGTGCTTCAGTTTTGGAGAGCTGCCAGAGGTACAACATATTCCCACCTGCCATGGAAAGAAATGGATGATTCCTTTGGTTTCCACAAAAAAATTATTTAGTTTTATTAAGAGCATTCCCCCTTCAAAGCTACTGTGCTGACAGACAACATCAGAAAACCCACCATTTAAAGAATCACAAGTACAAGTGAATTTGACATGTTAGAAATTTAAAATATTTCCCATTTAGGGGGAATCTTGTCATACAAATCAGCAATAAAACTAATTGCTACCCTATGAACATAATAAGTGGGTTCAAAACAAATTTAAATGCTTTACTTGATCCTTAGTCCCTAGAAAAGCAATATATCCACTTATGTCCATGAGAATCTTGATTAGACGAGAACTAGGATGTTCTGGATGCTTCAATCATGTTGTTAATTGGAATATTTTGTTCCCTTGTTTCAGTTGTCAGAGGAACTAGCGAAAAAGGAAGAAAAAACTGTAGCACTGGAAGGTAACTGATAATCTATTGCACTGGATCTCCAAACATGACCATGATATCCTGGAGAAGATCACAGATGCAGAAAATGAATGCTGAGGTTGATACCTAATGAAATGCTGCATTAATTGGCATTTTCTCCATTATTTCTTGTAGTCTATTGTGTCATTAGATACTTTGGAAAATAATGAAGGAGACTCAAGCAGAAATTATAAGAGCTTCATTTCTGTCTTTAATGGGTCTTGTGAGCTCTTCTGTTTTCACAAAGAAACCATCTGTTCAGAATATGATTGCTTAATGAAGTTCTGTTAAACAGGTTAAACTAATTTTTGGTAAATTAATATTGATTTTAATAAGTAATTCAGATTCTCTTAGATGTGGTATCTGCATTTGCTGATTTTACCTAGTCTATTCTAAAGTATCACTTCTATTGCACTAGATTATCAAAGAGGTATTAGTAAAATGCTATATAAGGGTGTTGGCATTAACCTTACCCCCAGTTAGATGTGGGCTTTTCCAAAAAATAAAAACAAGCCTTTACCCTCCTCTGTTTTCTTATATCTACTGATAAAACAATATCAATTAAAACAAGAAAACTAAAACAAAACAAAAATCAAATATTGGTAGTATAACCGGTATTAAGCTCTGGGCCAGGTTGGAAATGAAATCAATTTTTGGTACTAATAACTGATGACAAAGATTAGTTTTATGAAAATATGGTGTGTGTCTCTGACAATGCATAGGACATCTAATTTGAACATAAATATGTGATTATATTCAAGATGTATCTATTCTTGGGTGGTAAAAGCTTGAGGCATATATAAATACACATGTATGTATATATATGGACATGTACACAGGGATGTATCAACCTTTTACCATCCAAATGCATACATGTTTACGACAATAAAAGCTGGGACTCTTAAAAACAAACCAACAAAAAATAAAAACAAGGATAAGATTGCTGTGAATACAGTATATGCACTAGGTCTCCTGTAAATGTGGAACTGTTCATTACTGTTCTCTCTGTTGAAAAACAGTCTCCAACACGGACCCCGAGAAATCTTAGATGTTAAAGAAAATACCAATGAACAAATAGCACTTAAAAGCTGTTTGTGTCAACAAAAACGTGTCTAGTAAAATAAATTTAAAGCACATGCAAGGAAAAATAAAAATGTGAAGTCATTACATTCAGTGAGAGACTCTTCAGTGACAGTCAGATCTCTACCACTTCTCAAGGAGAAGTTGCTTCTGACTCCACAAACTTTTTCAGTCAGTCTGGCAAACATGTGCAAAAATGTTTGGCTGTTTTGTTGAGGCATCTTTTTGTCCATGGAAGAAATGCTTCCATGCTGATGGCAGTGGGAATAGAATATCTGCATTTTTAAAGGACAAACAATAAATTTAAGCATGGGTGGCCTTAATCCTTAGTAGTTTTTCTTTGCTGCTGTAAAAAAAAAAAAAAAATCTAAATGGGTACTCCTAAAGTCTTGCACTGAATTTAGAAAAATTATTTTTTGAACTTGTGGTGCGATTAACCCTAAACATCCTACATGAGCCATACATAGTAACCCCTTTCAAATTATTGTCTAGAGATGATAATTTATTTATATGTACCATAATGCTTGGTGCAATCAAAGAGCAATTTATTTGAGCAGGAGTCCTGCTGGATGTTACTGTCTTCAGTAAATAGAGTGAAATGTATAGAATTAGCATAGCGTAGATAATCCCAATTTCATTCATGTTTAAAAAGTTTGTCCTTTAACTATCAATGGCATTTTAGATCTTTGTTTTTGAAACAGCAAAGCTTTGGGGAGTATATTTAGCACATATGACAAATGTTGCACTTGGAAACTCAGACAACAAAACTGGTTTCTCATGAATTCTCATGAATTTGTTGTCGCAGTAGGGGACAACACCTGTGTCTCTTACAATCAGGTCTTTACCTTAACTCTGCAACCGAATACTTGAAGTAGGATATAAACTAGGGGGGAAATAGGGTCACAGATACAAAGCTGTATAGTTAGATATTTATATGTATGTGCCAATTTTGTCACAGATATTATTTTAGGGGCATTTTTGCTCCATTCATGTTGGTAAGAGTATTGATCTAAACTTTTATCAGGGCCTAAAAGTTAGCCCCTGAAGAGAAAAATTTTGTCTAACACTGCTTTTTTTCTTTCATGCTTATTTTTTTTCTTTTCTTTCATTTCATGTGATACTCTATGATGTTTGGAGGAAATCTTTTCATATACTAAAATAGAATCTCGGGGTTTACAATAAACACTGTGATGTTGGTAAACATTTTATTTGAGCAATGTTTAGTAGATTTATTTTTTTTCCCCCTCTAAGTGTAATGAAGCAAGCCAGCTTTTGGTTAACACTTAAGATTATTATTATTTTAATGTGAGATCAGTCTTGTACTGCACATTCTTTCTTTCATTTAAATGTACAGTATGAATTTTGTATTTAATGACTTTTGTGTATCCAGTATGCACGTACCTGCACATTGACTTTCATTTGAAAGTGGGTTTCAATTTACTTTTTAAACAGTGTTTATGAAAAGACCTCAGATGTGTTGACACAAACTATATCCGCAATGTTTTATTTTGTGTGTGTAGGGTGACGTTTGAATGTGATGTTCTGCAGCAATGGGTCAGTATTCCCTATTTACCTTAGCACCTCATTTGATAGTGCTTCTTGTAATAATTTTTTCAAGTGAGTGGCATGTTCTGGATTGTGATATTGATATATGGTTAAGGACATTGATATGAAACTAAGGAATCCCTAGAAATTACCAGTGGGCATGTATTAGACAGTCATTGTAATTTAATGTCTAGTAGAAGTGTAAAGTACCAAGGTATTTAGAGTTCATAACATTGTTATCATGTGTATGGGAAGTATTTAGTGTTGATCAGCTTGTTTATATTCATCAAATAAACTTTGTTTCTTTCTGAAATCAGTGTTATGTCATTAAAAGTAGGTTTAATGACTGCAAAAAAAATGTGTGAGAGATGTTTTCCACATGGTAAATCTATCACACTCCTTATTTCTCTAATTGCTACCATTCAAAGTAATTTATCTTCCTGTTGTTACTATCACATAAACTGTTTAAGAAAGCATAAAAAGGAAAATGTCTCCGAGGCTCCACTCCCAGAAATGCTTACAAGCAACTTTACTAAAGTGAGGAGCCATTTTCTGGATTGGGCTCTTAGAGAGCAATATGCTTTTGAGTGGGTTTCTAAAACATAATATGCTTGTGTGACCCTGTGTAATTGCATAGAAAATTACATTTTGTTTATGTACTTTACTGACCAAAAGCCATAAGGTGTGAAATTCTCTGCACAGTCAGCTCCTTTTTCAGCTGCCTGGTAAGTGGTTCCCCGTTTCCATTATGTTCACTTTTTTTAGAGAAGGAACTTTTGTTGACCAGGAATTTCTTACCTCATAGAACTCCCTGGACCAGCTCAGGGCACACACAGCAGGAGAATAAAAGGTAAGTAAGTACGCATTTACTTAGGTTATTTAAAAACACAGTCTCTTAGTTTTAAGCTCTGTTTCTTTACCTATAAATTAGTTTTCTTGGTACGAGAGTACTGTGTACTAACCTAGGATATTAAGTTTCACTTTTAACTACAGCTAAATATACATTTATTGTGTATTCTACTTATGCCTGGTTAGCTTTGAGCTGCAATACTATAAGTTGAGTACCAGTTGCTTCTACCTCTTTTCTAGACCCGCACTATTTTTCAGAGTGGTCGTGTTCTGTACTCAGGCAGTGTCTGTCGTAGGGGACTCTCCATCCCACTGGAGACACACATGCTTGATTCTCTTTTCAGTGTTGATCAGCTCCTGCTTTAAGGCAGCTCCTGCCTCGCTGCATGGTGAATAGGACAGTCAGTACGTGCCAGTAGATCACACTGAGGACAGAGAAGGGGCAACGCTGGATTTGGGGAAACTATCAAAGGTTCTTAAGTCTCTCATTCGCTGTAAGATGGTTTTCAGCAAGGATCTTTCCTCTGTAAAAGGGCTGCTGAGACCCCAGCGGAAGGGCCAGGACCAGCACGTTTGTGTCTGCTGGGTGCCTCAGGGGCGAGGAGCAATCCAGAGGGCAACTCTGGGTGCAGGAGCACCTCACCTAATGTTGAAGTTTGAGTTCATACAGTCAAGAGCTCCTCCATCCCTGAGAGAGCTTGAATAAAGATCAAGCTCTTCTGAGCCTGAGGTTTCTTCATCAGAGAGCCCGTTTGTTCACTCCAGACTGCAGCCAAAGTAGCTCAAGATTTGAGCAAGCAGAAGTGTAAGCAGTGGGGGACGTGCAGGGAATGGAGCTGTGTGTTGCCTTGCATTTCAAGCCAACATGTCAGTTTAGACACATCCTGAGAGCCCCAAACAGCTCCGTGCCAGTACGAGCTGGATAAAGCCAGTTGCAGAGCACCTCCTACACCCCTGGATGTTCACACTGTGCTCCACATCCAGGATTTGGTCCTGGAAGAGCCGCACCAATCAATGCACATTGGGAATCACCCTGGGCAGAAACCGGTCAGGAAGTACAGAACAAAGGGGCAAAAAGGGCACGACTGTGAGTCACCTGTGGATATTGCCTCTCCAAAACATGAAACTTTTAATAACTGAAGTATTAAATCATTCTAAATAAAGTCAAGTCAGACTTAAATAAGTAATGCGCTTCCCATTATGAAGTCAGTGGGAGCTCTCCACGTCGCCAGGGCATGATTTGACCCATGCATGAAAAGTACAGCTGATGGGGGGCTGCTGGGCAGATTTTCCTCGTGAGATTACAGTGATGTTATTTCATGCTTCCAACTTTTCAAACAAGACACCTCTTTTTCAAATGCATCTTTTCAAACAAGAGGCAACCTCTGCCTTCATAAGGAATAGCCCAGGGCGTATCATGACAGCTTTTGTATGGCCTAGAGGCACTGATGCAGGAGAGGCCCGCCCTCGATGGATGCAGTTGCAGAACCAAGGACTGATTTTGTTTGAGTTTGCATTCCTGTCACTCTTTGCTCTTGAAAACGACTCCTTCTTCAGAGTGAGACTACTCTAACCCCCAATCTCCACTGATGCAGGGGAAGAGCAGGCACAACGCCAGCGCAACCTGAAGACAACACATGTGTCCCTTTGAAAAGTGCGCTTGAATTTGTGCTGCAGACAGTTACGTATTCCCAGGGCACTGCGAGTCTCAGGACAAATACAAGAACTTTGAACTCGCCCAGTTTCCACTGGAGGCGAGTGTCCAACTTTCGAAAGGCCGTGCTTTTGGTACTCACCCCGGCGAGGCCAGGAGACAGCAGATGTTCTGGCAGCCGCAGCCCGCCCTGCGCTCGGGGAGCCGGCGCTGGAGGAGAGCAGCCAAGCTCCCTCCAGATGGAGCAGCCAGGGAAGAGGCGAGTGGGAGGCTGCACAGGGAAGTTAGATAGCTCCAGATAGCAAAGGACTGATGATGTGTGGCTCCAGATCACCCCACCAGCTTCGGAGAGGCTGCACAAGAGACATAAGCACCAATCCACACAACCTGAGCTCGGTAAGAAGTCTTCTTGTCGTGGGAAAATCAATAGGGAGGAAATATCTGTGCAGAATGCATGATAATGTAGCATGGTAACTACTTTTTATTTGAATGTAATTTGGACAAATGCATTACTCATAAGTGAGTTCTCCAGGGCTTGCCAAATATGTGGTTAAACAGTTATTATAGCAAATTACACCATCATCTAAACACCTCTGTTTTGGCTCTTAGTTATCTTCTTTTGCAATGAGGTTGGTTTTTTTTGTTTTTTGTTTTCTTGATTACTGTTGTCTAATACTGCTGTATTTACTGTTTTGGTTACCATAGAAATAAATAATGGCACAAACAACAACATGCCTACAAGGGAATAAGAGCATTTTGTGAATTTCACAAGAACACCCCTATTAATGAAGACTTACATGGTTGCATAGTTCTTAACACAGTTCTCATGTCTATTGATTTGTGTCCTCATATGCATTTTATTATGGGCTTTATATTTAATTTTAAACTCCCAAAAATAAAGAAAAACAGCTGAAGTACATTTTTTTTTAAATGGCTAGGTTTTGGTTAGAGGTTAGCACAGGCCAAAAGAGAACACAGCTCTGCCCTCGAGCTCTTGCAGTTTTGTTTTGTTTTGTTTTGTTTTGTTTTAATAAAAAGATCGTTATTACAATCCACCGGGGGTCACAGAGACACGGTCATTACAGACCAGCTGTACTCCTTGTGCAGCTCCCTGCCCTCTGCACCTTCTCCAGTCTCAGATCAGTCAAACCTGGGCAGGCAGGACTGTTGTCAGTCGTGATAAGTGTGTGCATTAAGAGGCTAATCCAAACTTTACTGAACTGAACTGAAAGACCATTGATTAAAAGTAAGTTTGTGCCTGCAACTCGCTTGCTTCTTTCTGGAGCAAATGTGTACATTTACAGGAGCATGGGGCCAAACCATTTCATCTACATATCAAAATTGCAGCTAAATGTGATTCAGACTAACAAACTGCCTGACTTTTTGAATGCTTTGTGATAGGGAAATACATTTGGGGTATCATTACTGAATTTAATTTACAACGTATTTTGTTTATAGTTGTCCTGACTGTTTCTAGGCCAGCACTCGACTCCTACCAGCTTTTAACACCGTGTTTCATTACAGTGTCTTTACATTATGATCAGTTATTTCATTGTATTTGTTATGATTGAATAAGTACCATTCAGTCCATTTATTAGTTTGCTATTTCCAAAGATAGATCTGGTATTGCCTCAAGGAGTAAAATGCATATTTAGGAGTCTGTTTTCTAAACCGAAATAAATTCTGAGCAACCTTGCAGTTGGGATTACTACAGGGAAAAGAAGAGACACAACAACCCCCATAATTATTAACTCCCAGGCCTGTCCAGGTAGCGTTTCTAGAGGATTTGTTCCAATTCTGATGCCATTCCCCATGTCAGAGTTGTTCTCACTGAAGTTAAACAACCAGTCCCCGTATCTGAAAGCTGTAAATCTCCCTTGTGAATGCTGCCTATGACAGGGAAGGAAAGACTTGCGTAATTACCACTTGTACTTCCTCAGAGAACATGAGCTCAAGTCTAAAGCGAGGGGTTTGGTCAATAAAACATCAAGGTCTGAAAACTACAGGAAAAGACCTGTCCAGCTCATATGACAAGTGGTTTTTTTCCTTGGTTAAAAGAAAATATTTAGTGAAAGCCTCTTCTTCAGACCTGATTATTTGGCAGATATTCTTAATTTTTCTGCAAGATTACCAGTAGTTATTGTAATTCATAGCTAAATTAACTGAAATATCTTAAAATCTTCCTTCTGTGTGGAGCATAGTACAGCGAACCACTTACTCATCTGACTATAAATGTTATTATGTTCATTGGTGTCTTTGAAACAGGTTACAAATTTAAAACCAGAGCAGGAGTAGCACCTTGTTCCCACGCCACTGGAGTCAGAAGGAATTACTCTGAGTCCCTGTCCAGTGAGTGAGGGATATCAGTGCTTGGCATTTCAGGCTGTAATTGGCCAGATAGCTTATAGAAGAATACAGCTACTCACGTGAGCAAATTTTTACAGGCCTTAGAGCCTTAAATCAATTATAAATGCTTTTTGGCTGATGTGAATGCTCGTGGTCATACTGGTACCTTTTCATAGCAATCCTTGTCCACATCTGTTCTCTACATCCATCACAAGGAATGATTTCAGTTAAAATGTTTATGCATTGCTGCTCTTCTGTTTGCTCTTCCCCACTGCAGCTTTTTCTACTTCCTGCATTGCTTTGCACATTTTTTAGCTCCAAATTCCCTCACGCAGAAGTGCCATGGGCAGTCTTTGAAAATGTCTTCTTGAAGGAGCCCCGTGATTCTTCAGCTGCTTTGCCATCTTCTCTGGGGCTGCACAGAGAACGCTGTACAAGGTAGGAGGCACCACAGCTCTCTGTCTGAAATGACACACATGCTTCAGACTTGGATTACCTACGGGTCTGGTGCAATGGGAAAATGCTCTCCTTCCTTTGACTGCTGTGGGATTTGAATATAATCAGCATCTGGCACAACGGAGACTGAAATACAGAAAAACCTTATATAATTTTCCTGATATACGTTAGGTTGTCATCATCAGTGTCCCAAGGAATCAGGCAAACCAAGAAATATTAAAATAGGTTGTTTAGAAATGTTTCTTCAGAGTTCACCTGCCTAGTTTGGCTCAATGACTATTTTTCCATCTCAGATTTGAAATTCCAGATACAAATGGTGATGCATGAACATTTGTTAAACTCTCAGGGATTACGGAGAAATTGCAATTAAGAGGCATTTTCAACTGGTTTTTTTGACCTTGCCACCGTAGCAAGTTTGGAGAGTAATTTAGATTACTTACCAACAGAGATGTTAAATTCCAAGTCTGAAAATAAAGTAAATGAGCTATTTGAATTGAGTAATTTATATGAAAGGAATGATGCCTTGATGTGTGGTAGCCTAGTACTCCCAGTAAGGTCAACCCCAGAGGAATGGGACAAATTTAAAAAATCAGATGTTTTTATTTTTCTAAATTTCTTCTTATTTGCATATTCAAAACATTTCAAAGTCACTGGCTTCAACTATGTTACAAACAAAATGGCAATTGAAGAGATAGTTTTCATGTGATGCACATCCGACTTGCACCACAGGAATGAGCATGAAAAGGACACTTCTTTTGAGTGCCACATCTTAGTACTGTTTTGCAATTATGCTACATAGACAATATTAACAATTCTTATTAAATGCAGGATATCATCTTAAAATGAATGCCAGACTTTTAGGAAGGGCTTTGTAACAAACATTTCAAAAATCTGATTTTACTTTGAATTAGCTTTCAAAATCCAGTCCAGATATATGTAAAGAATACAGAACATAAATATATTTTCTAAAGTACTACAGTATGTGAAATTTATAAATTGTTACATGCTTTGCTAATGCAGCTGGGTGAAGCATAGTCTCAGATCAGATAGAATCTTTTAGATAAATCATTTATGACTAGATGACTTCTTATCCAAAAGTCAAATATGTGATCATTTACAGAGGTCACTGGCTGTATTCTGCTCTGTGTTCCATAATCAGCTGAAATAAACCCCAGGAGTCCCTCCTGAATGTATACTCACAGGGTCACAGTATAATAAAATACTGCTCAAATTGTACTTCAGAGAAGGAATGCTTTCCCCAAAACTACTCCAGTCTCAGGGACAGGACTGTCAATATGCATTGCAGTGCAAATGGCAAGTATAAAGTCCAGCATTTGGAAGGGAGTGCCCTGCCTCCTTAGTGGCAAAAAACCCTGCTGTGACACACATTTAACTATTTAAGTGACTTTTACAATGTATATTCTGTGCTCCTTTTTTACAGAGTCAAGCTGGGACTTACAACTAAGGCAACTTTTCGACACAGGGGAGAGGTAGAAATAAACTACTGAAAACCTTGGGAGTATTTTCCGAAGGAATACAAGCTGGTGTTGTAGGATAGTGAAGAAACGCTACCAGATTCTAAGGAAATAGATAATATCCTCATAATGTCCTACCCATGATAATGCAGCATCACAATAACTTCAGGCCATATTGTAAAAAAAACAACAAACAAAAAAAAACCTTGCAGGATGATGGAACTGTATGAAAATTAATTTCTGTTTGAAAAGCAGATAGGCTATTAGCCTCAGGCATTCCATCATTCCATAGAAATGTAACTAACTGATCATGAAAATACAATAAATGCTCTGCATAAAACCTTACAGAAAGGAATGACTTTTTTTTTTTCCTGTGGAGTTCACTAAACCAGCAGTAGATCAATCTGTACATGCACCTCTGTGCTGAGTAAGTTCCCCTGTAAGCCTCAGACGACCTGGAAGGAAGTGTTTTGTGAAAATATTAGCAAATCAACTGAAAAGGAAAAAATGCAAAACTGGCAACCTGTAATAATGACAATTAGATAAACAAAAGTGCAATGACTATTATCAAGCAATTAAGTGGCTACTCCTGTAGCTGTTCCTTTGCTTGGCTGCTCTGTTAAAAGTGATATCATCGAGTCACCACTATGCTTTGAATTATAGGTTATTACTGACTGGGTGGAAGAAACGCTGCGACCAGGACAGATGCCAGCGAGGCAGGGCTGGGCAATCACCCTCACTGCTCACAGCAGCACACTCGGCAGTAATGACTACCTGTCATGTTCTCCCAGGAGCAAAAGTACAGCTACTTGATGAAAATGCTTACAGCGTTCTATACTATTATAAAGAAAGGATCGTCTTCCATCTCCGGGGGACTGTCAGCTCCAATAGCACAGCACGCTGCTCCGATGGCTTTTCCCTGCCCTGGAATGAAGAGGCAGAACAAGAGGAGTCACACGCACACAGGCTATGGACTCTGACACACAGCTCAGGGAGGCTGGGCTGCAGCAGAGGCCTGACTGCAGGAACCCTCATCTACTTTATTGCCAGGTCCTGCTGGAAGCACAATACCCTTTCCACCACAATGGTCCTTGTTCCTTCCAAGATTATACTACAAGCATGTTGTGTCAGGTTACCCCAAGTGACACTGTGCAGGCTCTAAACAGCAGAAGAGAATGAGAGATGGTCCATAATAAATCAAATTCCAACTTTTCAAGCTACTGATTTTAGCAGGAGAAGCACTTGCTGTAAGTGCCATGTGCCCATTACCTATGTATGGAATCTTCATACATACTCCTCCACCTGGGCCATGGCTGTGCTAGCAGTGTACCCTTGTGTTCTTCACTGTGGGCAAATATTCACACTGTCAGTGCCATTTTTGAAAGTTTTCACAATTTTCATTTAAATTCAGGAAAATAATGTAGAGCTAAAATGGTACCTTGATCATTCCATGAAAAAAATGAAGACAACAGGACCACCAGGGCAACGAGTAACAAGGTTTGCCTAATCAAGCACCTCCAAATGAAGAGTTCAAAATTAATCTCAACCTTAAATATCTTTTAAAATTATGCTGTATTCTAAATAAACAGGCAAGAATCAAGGTCAATTAACAGACTATTATGGATCTTGAAAGATAGGGTTACATTTATCAGATGTGTTGCTCACGGTGCCTGGATTACCAGCTATCTTCAGAATTATATTGGCTTTAAGCCATCATGGACAAATATACATTGGCTTAGCTGTTATGACATATCTTTAGTCCTAAGGAAATGATGAATTAGCTAAGTAGTCTTTAAGATAAATGTCACATAGGGGCTAACCAAGCTCCTTCCTCTCACTCTTAAACACACTTTACTGATGACATGTGTGTGTACATGCTCTAAAGAAACCTTTACAGATATTTCAGGTGAGACCTTCAGACAACAGCCACCTACATTCCTCCTTGGGCTATGCAGAATCTGAGGATGCAATATTGCTACAATTTCAAACTCAAACCTAATCTTCTAGTCTCAGAGGGAAGTAGAGCTATTCAGGAGTGGGTGTGGTCCCAGGCAAGGACACATAGTTGTGACCAGGTCAAGAGTGGAGGTCAGGCTGGTCCACACTTACGGGAAATCTGTGGTGCCCTTTCCTCTCTTCCCCTTCATACCCAGTCATGGTCTGCTCTTTCACCATCAGGAAAATCATGTGAGAGTCCCAGTTACCTACAGGTGCTGAGCATGGCACAGCGGTCACGCCACCCCCACCACGAAAACATGCCAGGCAGAAAATGGGATTTAAAAGTTCCGTAAGGTCGAAGTACTGTTGCCAAAGGGCCATGGAGGATGGGGATGTAACACCCAGCACCGTGTACAGCCCCAGCCTGTGTCTCCGCCTGCCTGGGGGGCGCTGCAGTGTTAACAGAGCACAACAGAGTCTGCTTGGAGGGGCGTCTGTTCAAGGAGCAGGGACCCCCAGTGTGTCCCTCACCTCCACAGCTGCGGCTGGGCTGCTCCTCCCTCCCGCTGCTGCTGCCGCCCTTGGGAACCTGAAGCACAGCCACAAGGCAAAGACCTGCGAGCGAGAGTGGCGCTGCTCAATGGCTGTGACATGTGAGGGACACAGGTGGGCTGTGGCAAAGAGCCTTGTGCTGTCCTTTCCCCCTGTCCCCTCTGCAGCCGTGGCCTTCCATGCCCTGCCTGTTCCACAGCTCTCTGAGGAAGAACCGGGACGCTGCCCTGGTCTGCAGTCGGTGTCACAGAGCTCCCTGCCTGGTCATCTCTGGAAACTAAAGTCTCTGTGCGCCTTTGTGCGTGCGTCTTGGGGAGAGTTATGTTCAGGGCACTCAGAAGAAACATGTAAGAGCCCTCCAGAGTTTATGGGAGGTGCCTTTGGCCTCAGTGAAAGAAGGAACTGGTAGCATTAGGAGAGGGTAAGTACTCTGTTGTTAAGGAGTGGTGGTGGGATTGTTTATTTTTCCTCCCATAAACGTTTTTTTTTTAAGGTCCTAATGGAAACAAAGCAAAGTATTATTCCTCTAAAAGCACTATTCTTTAAGTAAACCAGACTCACTACTTGAAACATTCCAATGACATATGGTGGCAGCAGGGGGATGGCCGAGATGGCGACGGGCGAGGTGTCACCGAGATAAAGACCCACACACAGAGGCAAAGGTACCAGGTGTGAGGAGAGGGACCTGTGAGAGGGACACAGGCAGGACAGAGGAGAAAACAGCAACCACTTGTGGCGGTGTAAACTTATCCCTTTGATAATTACCTTCAACAACCTTACTCTGCCAGAGACAAAAAGTAAAAAATGTCAGAGCCCGTTCATGGTCTCTGTAACTCCAGAGGTCTCAGGAGCTTTCCCGTGTTCTGTTGGCTGTAGGGGAGTCACGTCCTCCTCGAACAGCTGCTTCAGACACCTGCACTGGCACCAGTACCGGCAGCTCAGCTCACTGAGCTCAGTGTGCCAGGGCCAGGGCCGGGCACAAGCTGCTGCCCGTGGTACCACTGCCCCGGAACAGTGAAATAATCACTGCTGTGGGGCACCAAAACACAGCATCCCCTGCTCCTGTCGGAGGGCATTTTTTGACCATCTTCCACCTGGCTGAGCTCACTGCAGTTGAGCCCCATGCTCCAATAGACGTGCAACTAGTTGGGATCCTGGTTCAGTCGCTTTTAGAGTTGCTTCTCTTTTTATTTTTTTTTTCTGTAAAGGATTTTCTCATCTCTTTATTTTCCTCCACGTTTCCACATGTTGTACCTGGGCTGTGGTTTCTGCAGTGGCAGGGAGGTTACTAGACCTCAGCAGAAGGAAATGAAAAGAACTCACCTGTATTTTGCACAGGAAAGATGAAAAATAAGCCCACAGCTGTCTTTCTCCAGCTGATAATGCAGACAAATGGGGGCTATTTGCTATGCAGTTCATTACTAGTTACAACAAATTGGTATAGTTATCATCAATTTAAATACAAAGTGATATAATTTTTTCTACAGGCTTTGCAGGTTTGTAGATTGGTGTATTCACGAGAATTTGTAACACTTCATTACCCTGTAAACTTTCCTCTCCAGCCTGCTGCCTCTTATTTGCATCTCACTGCATCTAAAATATGTCTTCATCTGGCAAAGATGAATGCTAATCTAAACTCGGTTTCTTCCTCTCTAGTGGTTTCTTGCAGCTCCTAAATATCCTGGCTTCTTTTGACATCA
The DNA here is from genome assembly GCA_013396735.1 of Grallaria varia. Classification (NCBI taxonomy): domain Eukaryota; kingdom Metazoa; phylum Chordata; class Aves; order Passeriformes; family Formicariidae; genus Grallaria; species Grallaria varia. The sequence goes on from VWZG01006450.1 coordinate 3,674,291, forward strand.
TGAATTTGGGATTTGAGAGATGGGAAGGGAACAGGGCGGTGGTACATCCATACAAGGACAGACATCCAAACTCTTTTCTTTGTCTTCTAATCTCTTAACTTGTCAAAGTCTCTTAAGCAGTTAGGCAAGCTAGAAATATGAAATTTTTATTTAAAAAGAGAGTTTCCCATGCTATTTCTTGCATCTAGTGGCTAAGAATTAGAAAAATAACAATTATTGCAAGTTTTAGCATAAAGTCATCATCTTTGGCATTTCTTTTGTACTTTAGCCATATTTTGGATGACAGGGTGGTCCATAGAAAAAGCAATAGAGTGTTTTAGGAAAGAAAACAGCCCTCGGAAAGTACATATGTGATTTCAAAGCAGTTACATCTAAATCCCTTGGAGCTTAATATAAAATGTCACCCCTGGAGTAGATGTGCTGGTGGGCAGAGTGCAGGTTACATGTTCAAAGTGACACAACATACTTGCTCTGTCAAATGGTCATTATGGCATGACCCTCACCTGAAAAAGCCTATATGCAGATACATTGTGGGTAGTAACACCAAAACAGCTGCAGATGGGCCATTCCTCCCCCATGGTTCAGTGTGATACGTGTCATAATTCCTACATTATATATTCATCTTCCATCATGAACCAAAAAGACATGCAGGTAAACACCTTCTTTTGTCGAACGGCCTGCTTCCCAAAGAGGTTCTTCATGACCAAATGCCATGCCTGTTGGCCCCTGACTGCACAGCCACCACTGGCCGATGTGGAAAGATATAACTCATGCAGCACCACACGTTACAATGAACACAGGCGTGCAAGGGTTTGATGTGACCACTCCTTTCTTAAAATGCATTACTCTGCAGAAAAATGGCAGAAACACATCAAAAGGACCAGAAATAATTTATTTCTGTCTTACAGAGAATTGCAGAGCTGCACCGGACCTGACCTAAATATCTAAAATCCTGCAGTATGTTTTTTGGGGTTTTGCTGTTTGGGCATTCAATGATACCGTCACTTCCTGTGACATAACACTGAGTAGTTATGTTTTTGTCTCCAGAAAACACTTTGACGTTGGCAGTAAAGTGCACCAGATCAACTGTCTGGTTACCTTAAGAGCTCCATCGCTGGAAAACAAAAGCTTAGGCAGCATGAGTGCCTGTACCATTGTCAATACTTCTCCCTCCTGCCCCCTCTAGCTTCACCCAGCTGTTTTAAATAGTGAGGAGAAATTAAAATTCTTAAAGCCTTGCAGGATGTTTGGATTTCTGCCCTTTATTTCCACTTCTATGCACCATAGCTTGAAAATTTGCCCGATTTCTGAATTCCCTGTTCAATTTTCTTTTTAAAAGCAACGACTAGGAATCCCAGCAAGGAAAATGATCTGGTGTTGGCTTCACCATTGCCAAGCTGCCTCTCACAGCCCTGCCCGTACGGATCATCCCGGGCTCGGCGTTTTCCTGTGCCCGATGACATTATGCAATTACACGATGATAAACATCATTCGGGAATACAAACGTGAGAGGTAAACAGCTCCGGGCTCTTTATTAGCTTATTCCAGGCGATCGTTCTTGTTTTACTGCGCAGCTCCTCCCCTTTTTACAGTTTTCTGCTATTCTTTACTAATTCTAGTGATTTGAGAAATGACCTTTAACCTGTGCAGTTTGCAGACTCCTAAAGGGGATAATTGAAATGCCCCAGTAAACCAAAGGCAATAAAATATTATTTACTAGGCATAACTAAGGTTGGTCTTCTTAGAGGAACGAACAGCCCCCTCATTCCTCGCCAGACCTGGTGCTACACCTAATTTATAAATTCTTCACCAGGCGTCCTGAGGAATGAACAGCAGCCCGGGTAGCGAGGATGCTCAATGGAAGGGCTCTTTGGGATTTTAGGGAGTATAAGGAAACCTGCCGGGAGCGATGTTGCGGCCTCGGGCCCCGGCGGGGCGGTCAGGTGCCGGCGGGAGCCGCGGCGTCCGGGGCGCCCTCCTGCCCACCGTGGGGCTCGGGGGCTCGGCGCTGCCCTGCGCTCCCTGCCTGCGCTCCCTGCCTGCGCCCCGCGCTCCCTGCCTGCGCTCCCTGCCTGCGCCCCGCGGCTCCCAGCGCACGGACCCCTCTGGGCGGCCCCTCCAGCGCGGCCCCTCCCGGGGAGGCGGCGGGCGCAGCCCGGGTCGGCGGGGAGCGGCGGCC